>KZ505710.1:188452-443644 GCA_002844005.1 Limosa lapponica baueri | reverse complement strand
AATCAGCACAAAAAAAAAATATAGTGAGCTTAATGATTAAATAGACTAGGCAGCCCGCGATAAAAATCTGGCGCAACAGGAAACACTCTTCCGCAGCGACTGTTTGCTCTCCTGCCTGTCTGCTCTGCGTCCCGCGAGACAATTCCTTAAAAAGCAGTATGTCAGCTTCAGAACTAACAGATACGGCCGCTGGGGTTAGGAACTCGGGAGTCTAGTAATATTCCAGCTTTACATCACCACAGGAAAATATAACGGCAATATAAACCAGTGCAGAGCAAGTCAGTAATCAATGTAACTTTAATGTAAACTCTAACTCACCCAAATAATTTTAATTTTAGATAATATCTTTGGTGAACTAATTCTGGTCCTACATGCCTATTTTCACATACTTGCTGTCACAAATTTCCTGCAGTGTTTTGCCACTAGTTACAATGGTATAGGATTTGGCCTGCAATATTAATCTAAGGGCCCAGGCCAGCAATCACTTCACTCTCAAAAACTCCACTGAAGTCAACAGAAGACTCCCATTACGCACTACTGACAGAACCCAGAGGTAAAAATGACTCTTCCAAAAAATTAAATGAACAGACCATGAATATATCACAATGAGTTCCCTGTAGTTGACAGCTTATGGGCTACTGCCCAACATTTTGATTTTAGAGAGAGAGACTGTTGTATAAGGTAATGAAATAAGTGCCTTCGAGATGTACACTGAGGCAAGGGATAGTAACAGAAAACCGCCTTTTGCCTTATTAAAATGTGCCAACACAAAAGAAATAAGGAAAGAGAATAACACCCTTTGTCAGTCTAACTCAAAGCTATCCACCGTTCCCGGATTTCATTACCTTTTGTTTACTAAAATACCTATTCTGTAATGAATAAATACTAATATTTTTGAAGGAAGCAGTTAGTGGGAAGAAAAGGGACAGTACAGCAAATGCGTGTGTTGTCAAACTCTTGCGATGTAGACAGGGAACTTCAAATATATATTCCTTTGGCTTGCAAATATAGGCTGTCGGATGTACCTGTGATACCTGAATATTTCAAAGGCATTTTTAGGAATCAAGACAAAGTCACAATTTTAGTATTATGAAAATTGGAGAATACTATTAAAAACATTGCATTTATTTCCAATTTAGAATGGGGTATTAAAAAGTTCCCATGGATTTTAATACATACAGAGATAAGGAAAAATATTGTGAAGGTAGTGGTGAATCATGAACTAAAACTAATCCCCTATCACATTTTCCTGTGCAACAACAAGAGATTTTGAAGATGACTTCTCACCACACTGGCATTTCACACCAAGGAAAAAAAAAATTAATATAAAAAGCTTACATTAAAGCATAACAACATATTTCAGCATTTTAACCACTGCGGACAATTAACATAGGAAAACAAAAAAGCAAAGTGTCAGAAAAGATACAGAATGCTATGGCAGTCAAATTTTAGATATAATCAGTTTTCTTGTAACTTTGGCTCTTTTAAGCATTTTTTAGGTTATGTCTATGATGCAGCTGTATGTGAGATAAAAGCAAAATTACACAAATAGTCACTTGACATGGACAAGCTAGCTGAGGTAAAAAGGCAGTGAAGATGCAGCAGAAGAGACAGAAAGGTGCATTAAAAATCTTTGTATATAATCCAGGTGCTCTAAAGAGGTTTGTACAGCCCCTGTTGCTGCCTCTTCTCTGCTACAGTCACCAAATATAGCTTGGCAGGCATTCTCAGTCAGAAAACAAAAGACCATGTAAAAATGAGAGGTCAAAAAAATACAGAGAACATGACAACAAAATGCCAAAATGCAGAAAAGTAAAAGTATAAAAACATCACAGTAAGACTGAAAATATTGGTTGCTTACTGTGATGAGAAGATTCAATGAGATAATAATTGCAGAAGCCTATATTAAACTCTTAAAAGTTATACTGACTGCTGTGAGATTTTCCACATCCTCTTATTCAGTTTCTGCATCTTCCTCAGGAACAATCTCATGCTGGATATTATTGGTAATGGGATTCTGGACTAGATGGGTGTAGGTGAGATGAATCAATCTCATAAATCCTAGACTTAAATACTCGAGGAGTATGTACTATCTTGTAGAGACAAAACACATTTTGATTGAGAGGTGAAATGCTTAGGTACTGATTTAGAGCTCTCAGTCTTCCTTAAGAGTAAACTGCTTCTACTGAGGCTGGAAGTTTTTCACTCCCTAATATTTGTATATTTGGGTAGCAGAGCTACTACTTCCCATAAAACAAAAAGATACAAATTCATCATTATGAGAATTCATCTGCAGTGAGTGTATAGGTGAAAAAAGAAAGGCATGTTAATTTAAAGAGCATGTTAATTTAACTGACTGGGGTCTGAGCTGTCTATACCTGGATATATAGCTTTAGTAACTCACCACTGGAATGGCAAAAAAACCCCAACCAACAATAAATTAATTTGCAAGAGCCATTTCTGAGAATTATACTGCTTATCAGTCAGTAATTTGCCAAATTCACTACAGGTATTGTCTTCCTTTCCACAGTTGTGAAAAATTCTACCATCTAGAATCATGGGTGATATTCTTAGAACAAAAATGACAATTAAACCTTTTATTCTAATAATTCCTTCCAAGATACTATAATGTCTGCTTTCCATTAGATTGTCTGTCCACTTTACAGTGAAGCTACTGAGAAAATGTTTTTCCATTCACCCATGGAAGTCTCCCTGCTTAACTTCCCATACGCTCTACTCCAGTTAAAAATAAACGGAAAAACAATAATTGCAAGTACAAATGTTAATTAAGTGTGTAATCCCTAGCCCAGATCTTAGAAAGAGAATTCCTTTTGCTGAATGAAAGCATCAGATATGCTAATGACTTAATAAATCATGCTTTTAAACAATTTTGTTTTTATATGAAATTATCCACCCAATTAATAATTCTGTTTTCTACTAAAATATTGTTGAAATTGGACATTCCTTGAAGTGTCTGCATGAGAAATACATATGGCATCCATGTGTATACAGCATCAGAATCATTAATACTGATGCTTTGCAAAGAGTCGATAGTGATGGAACACTTGCAAGTGCTGTTCCTAAACAATGATGCAACCAAGTCTGTACCAGTTCTCTAGGGTGTTAAGCTGATAAACATTTGTGTAATTTGATAAACGTTTTCATTGTGTGATTAATATAAACAAGATGATAAGGGAAACTAAAGGTAAAATTTGCTGCCATTTCTCTTCTAGTACAAAAATCCCTTGTCCCCTATTTTGCTTAAGAATATGCTTTACTGAAATTTCTGCACATATATTAAATTAGCTTAAACACTTTAACATGACAAATAGGGGTTATTACATAGCAATAGAGCATTCCAGCATTCCATTTCAATGTAAAATGAACATAATTATAGCAATTTTTGGCTTTGCCATTTTTCAGTAATGGAGGCCTGCATCTTTTGCAGAAACAACTTGCACATTTATTTTCATTTATTTTTTTTCATGCTAACGTTTGTTTCCAGAAGTAAATTTACAAAGAATTATGTATTATAAAGCAATATAAATAACTGGTCTGTTGTATTTAATTTTTAAATGAATATTACATTATTCACACTAAAAGAAAAACAAATGCAACATATATGGCTAGATAAAATAGATCAGTAAACTGTATTCTTACCAAAGGCCTAAGTTCTGGATGAGTCAAAATATATCCATTGTTTGTAATTGCAAAAGCATATCCATGAATACCTAACTGTAAGAGTAAATGAGAAAGAAATACTAATTAACATGGTCTGCAGTAAATTCTTAAACAAAAAAAAAAACAGGCAAGAATTTAGTTATCCAGGGCTTAAAGCTGGCATTCATAGCCTTTATCCACATAGTATTTCATTATAACATATGCAAAGCTCTGATCCTTGACATTTTGTGCAAATGAGAACCTGTCATTGTGATGAATTCAGCATATAGCACAATTTTAAAATGTCACACACACTTTGCTATCTAGGGTACTTATTTCTATGTGCTTTAGAGTGAATTAGATGTACACATATATATGAGACACCACAGCATGTGGCATACACCATACAATGTGCCAAAACAAAGGGATCCTGGTATTTAGGAAATTCACATATACCCAGGAGTGGCTAGGTTCAGCTTACCTCCATTGGTCAAGTGCTGTTGTAAAAGAATCATTTAAATCAATGGTATTGAATGTACAGTTACAGTGAGTAAGCAGTGGCCTGTGATATGTGATATTTACATCTACCAGTCTTAAAGGTGTTCTACCTCTCTGTTAATTCAAGTTCATCTGGAGCCACAGAAGAAGGTTTATTTCTAGTAAAGAAACTCATGCAGTTTACATATTTGTACCAAGTGGAACTATGGGAGGTCATTTGAGAGCAATGAAATGCTTTATGAGGCCTAACAGTATAGAGTAATCAAATTTAGCACTGTACTTATTTAAATAACAATACTAGTCTTCTAACAATATGGCTATTACACAGTTGATTGCACCCAGTGAATGCAATAAAAGTACCTTCAAATCATTCATGTGGTCATTCAAACATCCCTTCTTAGCATAAACTTGCTGCTAATGTAGACTCTTTCTGCAGCTTCAATAGGTAATTTTCACTATGCCAAGAGTACATCTCACCATATTTTCTCACCCTTTTTTTTAAGTCCTGGAGTAATGTAATATAACATCCCTTATATCTTTATTTAAGCATCTTGATGCACTGAGGTAGTAAAAAAAAAACCCAAACAAACAAAAAACCAACACCAAACCCCAAACCATCTTGCTTTGGCAACTGCTTTACATTTCACACTAGTAACAACTTAAATGCTTTGCTGAAGTGGGTCCTTAGGAATTTGTCTGGCATAAAGCAACATGAGCAAGGCTGACAAGTCAGAATCATTTCTACAGATGCAAGCAGGACAGCAAGTCTGTTGGCTCCTGTACTTTTCTGGAAATATAAACCAGAGTATGGTATTATGGCAAGGTCAAAGAGAAAACATACCAGGTAGATTTATGCTGTGGCTGTCTGTGAATGATCGTATATGGTCAACTGTATCTGCCATATAGAAAATTGTTTCATAAATTAGCCGTTTTCCTAAAGCAATAAACTTCAGTGAGAGTAATAGAAGGTGATACGTTCTTGGCATCTCTTCATAAAGAAGGGATAACCAAAATAATAACAGGGGACATATTTTACCTATTATAGTATGACAAGTGAACTAGCTGTTGGCTAAATATCAAGTCTCAAGTATAATTGTCTGTGTTGATAACTGCAGAATGACATCCAAGCAATGGAAGTCAGGTAAGGAAACAAATGTGGGTGGTATACTTCACAGGAAAAAAATACTTGACTATTTGAAGCATACCCAGATTCCAAGAGTACTATTTTATTGTGTGTTGTGCAATATGTGAAACTGCACACTCTCTGCATTTAAAATGCTTTGATTTGAGAGATACTACCACTTAGAACAGTATTGCCATTTTAAACCTTGAACTCTGTCTCTCAATGACAGGTTCAGAAACAAAAACTTTTTCTAACTGCCATAAAATGCCACATGAAAACTAAGCATTACTAAATCCAACCCCACCTTATTCAGGAGAAACTGCCACTGACATCTGGGGAAGTTTAGTCTAGATAACGGCTGCTGAAAATAGCTCATTGTTATTATTCATCCTCCTCGGCATAAAACCCACCTCATACAAGCTGAAAGAATTCCAGGTCAGCAGAATTCTATTTCCACCCAATCATTTTATATCCCTGTGTGAATTTTATTTCACATGCTGCCTCTAAAGGAATGGGTCCCAGAGGTGATTATGCTCTTGCAATTGCATGGTCTTTTTACTGTTCAGAAATGTTTATGGTATGTGAGACTGGAAGTTATAACTCAAGTGATTTCACTAACCTAAGTGTATTGCATGATATTGGTGCCTCCTGTAATAATCCTCTCTTGCATTACATCCTGCAATATAAAATGTACCTTCAAATAAGAAGTCTAATATTCAGAAAGAGGATCATATATTACTTCCACAGAAAACTAAGTCTTAAAAAATATAATAACATATGACAAAACTAGAAATTTTAATTTTCCTGCCTATCTTCTCCTTTTCTGAATCACTCTAACTCTGCTGCAATATCTGTTATTCCGGCCCCACGCTGTCTCTAGCTTCTTTTATTCAGACTATGTCCAAATCTTAAAGATGACTTTTGAATAACATCACTGTTATATGGTCTTTTCTATACACCCATGCTCAGCCAGACTTTCATTTCTGCAGTTACTACTACATTGTTCTTCCTTCTCGTTATAAGTGAAACTTGGCCTACCCATAGCTTCTTAGAAGGCTGCTCCAAAGATTGTCTCCATTGCTCCAAATTTTGCAAAGGAGCAAATTTTGCTCCTTTCTCTTCTACCTTCTACCGATTCTGTATTTCTGAATACATGAAAGTGTAACGTAAGTTGCAGTTAACTAACTCTGGGGGTTACTGTGCTGAGACTGTTCTCTGTTGTTTATCCTGACCAGCAATGACACTGTTCACTATGTTCTGATATCAGTCTGTAATCATCTGCTGCCTCTTCCCATAGTCTGCAATCGTTTTTCCAGCTGGGACAGCCTTCCTGTTCTGTGTTTGCACAGCATCCCACAGCCTAGTGGGATCCAGGTCCCAGGACATTACTCCAATACCCTTTATCAACATTATTGCCAGTATTTTATGCATTATTTTTATCAAATTCTCATTTAATTTAAACTTTCCAGTTATTGCATATAGATCTACCAAATCATTTGGTAATTGCTAATGTATTCAAATTAGAATAAAAACCGATACGAGGATTTTTTTACCTCCTACTTAGAATTATCTACAGAAACATATAGGAATATACAAAGGCACTCACAAGTCAGCTTATTCCTCCATCCTCTTAGAAATCAGTAAATGAGAGCATGGCAGCCAATTAAGAGGGAAGCATGATATACAAATTTATGCTCAGTACAGGTACACGTCAAAATGTAGCTATTCCAATAGCTGATCTCTTTAATAAAGGCTGTGCATGGCATTGTGTTATGCGTTCATTTGTCTTGCAAAAAGATTCTGCTAGGAATTAACTGGAAAACATTCATTTAGTTTTCATTTGTGAATAAAACAGCACTACAGTAAAGCATTTCAGATGTAAAGAAGTAGTGAAATTCTAATGCATTGCATCAAATTTAAATGAAAAGTAATTAAATCTTTGCATTTGCCTGAAGCCTGCTTTTACTGAGGTAAAAACATTTCATGATAGATTATGTGTACCAAATTTTGAAAACTTTTATGATAATTACTTTTTAAGGATTTTATAGTAGAGTTGTCTGACACTGGAAAACTCAGTAGAGGGAAATGTCTAGCAAATACTGGGTAGCAGAGGAGAAATCACTAATCTGGTTAGATAAGAACTAAAGTCATGTTAAGGACAGATTTCTGTACAGTTTCCATACAAAGTTAGGCAAATTTTCAGCATGAATTTTGTGTGGTTGAATCATTTAATTGATTTTATTAGGGACAATACTTACATTACCTTCTAGAACACACTGTGATCCACAAAAATGTGAAGAATAAGCCCTATACTAATTTTGGCATTAACTTGATCATTGACTTGATCTCAGGACCAATGACATTTAGCCATCAGGCAATACAGAGCTAAAATTCCTGACAAAAATGAGTGAAATAATGGAGCTACATCAGTATAAACAGTATTAACATGCTAAATAAATTATGTTATATTCTATTGAGTGTAAAGGAAATACTATCATTTGTGTATTACCTTGTATTTTGGAATAGTTTTTAAAAGCTCTTTAACTGGAACATCTGTGCCAACAACTCCCAGAAGAATCCCTTTAGACCTCTGAAAAGAGCAATAAAAGATGCAGTTGGAACCACAATAATAATGAACATTCTCATTTCACATTGCTGCTACTCTGCAGAAGTGAGCAGATAACAGACAAATTATTAAAAAAGTGAGGAAAGCAGAGGCCGGTACAATTCATCTGATCAAACAGTCATTTAATCAATCATATTGCTTCTTTCTACTTTATCTGCAATTCACATAGAAAAGGCATGCAAACTTTTGCTAGCTGAGTGCCTCGACAGAAAAATTCCTCATGCAAAATAGTTTTTGAATTAAAACTACTATTAAAAATAGGTTACTCCCTTCATTCCCAATTTCTCCTGCCATTTGATAAACAAAAGAGAAAGATCAAACATTAAGGGGAAAGTTATGCAATTTTTTTAATAACCTGTTAAATTAGTAAAGTTAAACAGATATGTACATAATATACACATGACTAATTAAATTCTGAGTCTATGATATAGAAGCATATCAGTGCAAAGAAGAAAAGGATATAGGCTATTTTCTGCAAAAATGTAATATAGAAGTAAAAAGACCCCAAGGCCTAGCATCATCTGAGATTTTCTCTTAGACACAGGGTGTCATTATTTTACTAATGTTTCTAGAGTATAGTTATTTGAGATTATTTGTCCACATTTTTATGCTAACAAACGGCTACTAACTGCAGACAAAATAATATGAAGAGAAGAAAAATTTTTAGAGTAGGCTAAAATCTTCTTAGGTCTCCGAAGCAACTTCACTGCCATCACCCCATTACCACATGACAGAAATATTCAGAGTACTTACAGTCTCATTTTGCTTACTAAATACTGGCATGGCAACAGTTGTCATCAACACCAATCCCTGATCATCAGCAAGCTACATTTAAAAAAGAAATATTACCTCTAAGAACTAAGGAACAATTACAGACATGTGATTGCGTTTTTCAGTTACATTCTCTTCATTTTCAATGAGATAAGGCAATTTATCTAAATGACTCTTACACAGTTAGACTTGCGGTCAGTGCAGCGCTGCCCAGCCCCGGCCCCATCTCAACTATAGATACCAGCTCTGCCCACCCCACCACCAACTGCATTGGCAGGAAAGGTGCCTCATCTTCATTCCTATTGCAGTCTCCCATGAGAGATACAAATGTGGATTGTGGAAGCAGCATGTGCAGTAGCAAAGCAGCTGGAGCTCTGTTTTACATCTTTCCCAGCATCAGCTCTGCCAACATTGCCTCAGGCTGTTTTCTCCCGGCAAGGAACAAAAGGTCATGAGTTGCATGCACTTTGTTTCTGGTCCAGACTGAGATCTCATCAGCTAACACAGCAGCAGAAAGGATGACAGCCAGTTAGTATTCCAGGAGCATCTTTGCTCCATTCAGTTTCAGTTTGCTGGACAAAGAGGTGGCATGAAGCATTAGTTGATTCCGCACATCAGGTTTCAACATATTTCTTCAATTTAGGGAGAAAACAGACCTCCTGACCTTGGTTCCATTCAAGAGAAACATGTAGAATGCTTATCATTGGCCACAGGAAAGTGACATTGCTCAGACTATCCTCTCTTCACACCCTCTGGCCAGACCACATCTTTACCAGAAGGCAAAGGCTAACTGATGCTCAAGACAAGCACTGCTCTGTGTGCCTGGAGATCTTCACCATCTATATATGAAAGATAATTCAAGCAGGAAGTTGAGAGTTACTGTTACTCCTTCTGCCCCTATAATTTGGGAAGGTGTTTAACGTTGAAGAGGCTTACCCAATATTGAAAATCATGACATAACCAGTTACAATCAGAACTGGACATTTTGTAGAAAACAATTAAAGTCTGCTTTGTTGCATCGGTGTTTAGCCAAACAGACAAGGCAAAAAAGACAATCTGCCAGAGAAATACTGTAGGTGACAGTCATGCCCCATTGCAACTGCGATATTCTCCTACTACTGCTACATCATTATCATATTTTCTGTATTCAGGCAGTATCTCCAACACATTTTTTTTGAGAATTGCTGCAATTTTGATTTTTTGTTAACAAAGCTTTTGTTATTAGTGAAGCAGCAGCTGCCAACTCCCCAAATTTTCAGAACACAAGTCATATATTATGATCATTCATAATTCATAATATTCATTCAATTCATCATTCAATTCATTCATAATATGATCATTTTATGAAGCATGTTTCACATTAACAAATCAGACAAATAAAATCTAGAACATTACATGTCTTGAAGCTTCCAGACTGCTTCAGGGGGGTTTCAGTTTCCCAAAAAAGTATATTTCCTGAAGTATGGCACTATCTCATGGTGAGGAGGAATGTTTGCAGACATCAGACAGGAACAGAAATGGAGTTTAAGATCAAGAAGGTTTACATCTGATAAGGAATCAATAGGGATGTGAGGTGGAACCAACATATGATCATGTTTTCTTTTTTTAGTTTGTTTTCCTTTTAAATAAGAAGAGATATTTCCAGCCCTGATAGAATCCTTGATCTATTAAGCAATGGTAAATTATTAAATAAAACAACCAACAAAAAAAAGAAATCAAAACAAAAACAACTCAGCAAAACACTGGAAGTTCAGAGGTTGCACTTGAAGGTCAAATTCGTGTAAGAATTTACTCTCCTTGGCCAGAGTAGTACAGTCAAGCACACTGACGTGATTTGTATGGAGAGGAGCCTTCTGTGGTATGAGAGTCAATAGTCCCAAACACATGTACACCAAGAAGTGAAAAAGCATTCTGCTGATTATGGGGTGACATCTTGGAGCATTTAGAGATTTTATATGATTGCCCAGGGTCGTTCTTCTCTGGCATTATGTATTTGTAAAGTATCAGTACAGTATTATTTTATGAGTCCACTCACTCTCAAGACACTACTAGAAACAATTTATTGGATAGGATCCCAACCAAGGGACTGGCAGTAAAGTTTTAGGGTGTTTGAAATTCTTTTAATGGAGAAAAAAAAACAGTGTGGAGTTCCTGGGAAATTCTGAGAAAACAGGTCATTAACTCCCAAAACTAGCTATGGAAGCATGCAGAGAATGATTGCGCTATAATTATGGTATCTACAAGTATCAGCAAGGGTTGGCTACTGCAATCATTTCTATAGAAGTCCAATCTTGTAGTCCAGCCTGTTTGTTTGTTTGGCACATGAACAGGTTGTTAGCCCTTCCATAAGTGGAGTCAGCAAATAACTGGCTGATAGATGACTCGCATTTACGATGTTTCACTGAGTCACCAACTCAAGCTGCAGTATTTGCTTCACAAAAATTTTTTGGATTGTGAGGAATTATCTGCTGAGGAGGAGCACAGCTTTATTCCCCGGGCAATGACATTTTGGCAGAAATACTTTGAAATAGTAGAATGCTAGCCACTGGGTATTTCTGCTAAGACAATTTATGCTAGAGTCCATTAATAAATTGCAAAGGAAGCCATGAACTAGGTATTTTGCATTGTTGCTTTGCAAGTCTGACAATTTCTTATATATAGCAGAACTCTGTAACAGCTCAGACAGGTTTTGAAAAATTTAGTAATTCTGAGGAAAAAAAACCAGTAATATGCTCTCTAATGACTGATAAAACTTCAGCTTACATTAGTTATATTCAGAACAAACATATCACTGATATCCTCAGGACTGGCTAGGATTTTCTTAAAATCATCAGCAATACTTAATTAGAAGTTAACGCCTACTGAAAAATGTTAAATATCACAAATTCAGAATGACAAAATCAATATATAATGATCAAGTCTCTGAATGACTGTACCAAATTTAAAAATTCCGATTATTGTATAATTACTAAAAAACTCTTTGGTTACTCTATTATTGTTTGTTTTTCCCAAAAACAAAATGCAGACAATCCTTATGATTCCCAAACTCATCAACTGGACATCAAAAAGTCACAGGCTCAAAAAAGAATTATGTAGGCATGTAAAAAAGAAAATACTGTAGTCAAACATTTCTTACAGGAAACATCTTGAAGAATGATTGTTTGTTGCGTTGTTGTTTTTTTTCAATAAGAACAAAATACATGCTCCTAAGCAAGCAACAAATAACTTGGTTACACATAGAATCAGGGTTTTTTTAGTGTTATTAGCAAATACAGAAAATGATACTTATCATACTATAATGCAATAACATCACCAGATGGACGGCTACAAGTTACATACAGTGAAGGGTCCTTGGAAATATCTAAAACATGAAGCACCATGAATTTAATCTCAATCTTTAAACAGGCTGTATCTTATCCAATTTTGTCCTTCCAGTCTCTTAGGAATACCTAACACGAGTAACAAATACTAGTAGTTACTGCTGTTTTCACAAAGTTATGCTTTATGTGGCATAATAATACCCCACAGTCTGATTATTCAAAATTGTTTAAAGCTACATGCTAGGCTTACTTGGTTCATCCTTACTAACCCCTGCTATTCTGGGAGTTGGCACGGTTCATGGGAAACAAAGAGAAAGGTTTGACAAAAATATATTCACTCAATATGATGTTTGTTACGTATATGGCTTCTGCTGAACCAAAATGTTGCTGGCACATCAACTGTCTTCACAAATAAGGATTAATTTGAACCTAAATATATATAGAGAGAGAGAACTACTAATCACTTTCCATTCCTCCAGCTCTCTGAATTCTTGTTCTATACTCAAAGAAAACCCTTTGTTGCTTCTCTTCCCCTCTACTACTATAATGGTTTTTTTCCAGTGCTTAATAGTATCTCTTTAGCAAAACAAGCTCCTTTCTATTTCTTCAACCTTTATAACCCCAGTGAGTGTCTAAGCTTATTCTTTACCTGAGGCACCGTATCAGTTAACACACATAGGCTCTGACATTGAAGTCCTCTCTCTTACCTATTTAGCAGCATGTCAATTACTGCGGTTTTATTTCCTTCAAGTAGCTACATAATATAAAGAAAAAGGTAAGGAAACAAAAGCTGCATCATCCCCAGCCCTCCAGGAAAATAAAAACTCCACTGGAAAGGTCCAGCACTTGAGACTACCGACAGATGTGAACTCAGGAAAAGGTATGTGCTTTGAAGTGCCTTTCGAAACATTTTATTCTTTTGCTATAAAATTAAATATAAGAAACAGCATTCAGATTCACCTAAACACTTCCCAGATTCAGCATAACATCCTGCAGGGTATAAGATAGAACCAAATCAAAATTACTGGAATAGTACAAAAATAGGACTACCTGCCTCTGCCAGGGCTTGGGCATCTAATTTCATTAGGCCTCTGAAAATTCTAGACAGCTATTAATTGTTGCTGCCCTTTTAAGAATATTGGCAAAATATAACTACAAACTAATCACTGAAGAACAGTTTAACAGTTTTAAGCCAGTGCTGTTCTCTGTGCACTAACTAATCTTGTCTGC
Source organism: Limosa lapponica baueri (assembly GCA_002844005.1). NCBI lineage: Eukaryota > Metazoa > Chordata > Aves > Charadriiformes > Scolopacidae > Limosa > Limosa lapponica. The sequence continues at coordinate 430,416 of KZ505710.1, read as the reverse complement.
GCAGCCAAGCTTGTTAAGGTCCCTTGCGATTTTTGAAGAAAGTATTTCCAGGTTTGAGAAGTGGATGTGAATTCCAGTTTCTTCAAATTCTTGGTTTTGGATTACTGGAAACAGAAGGAAACTAATACAAATGAAAGATAAGAATTCCAGAGCAATGCTCCAGGCATTGTCAATCATGACATTGTCATTGTCACAAATATGTCACTTTCTTAGAGAGTAACTTCTTAAATGAGGTCAGGCCTGTATTATTTATATTTATAAAATAAATATTGATTTATATTTTCCTATATTTATTTAGATCAGTACTTATAAAAGCACGAACCATCTGAACATCAGTCAACATCAGCAACTCTCCACTCTTGCAGAGTAAGTCATCTTCATGCTAAACAATACAGAACTCTGATTACATGCAATACGGCACTAAGTGCCTGTCCTTTCAGATTTTCCTTACTCTGTTAGGTATTTATTCCCCATAGAATAGGAGGTTCCTGCTTTTTCCAAAAGCCAAATTAGCCTGTTTACATGAGCCTTATGCATTTCAAAACAAAACCTTGAGTTTACCTCATCACAGGAATACTGCAAAGACATTTATTCAAGAAACTGTTTATCCATCTGAATATTGGAATGTTTTAATTTGCGAGCATGGAATGTAATAAGGGGAAATAGGCTGCCCCGTAGAATTCAGTGGTCACTGTTTAGGGCGGGGGAGGAGGAGGAACAAAACCAAAAAAAAAAAAAAAAAAAAGAAGGAAGAAAGAAATCATCTAGTTTAGTTCAGTTTCCTCTGCTCCAATGCAATTAAATTCTCCAGCTGATTCGTTTTGATTAAGGACTGCAGCTGATGAGTCCTGTAATCAGCATCTCCCTTAATGAATCAGGAAGATACCTTCATGAGAGGAAACACAGATTGTCTATGCCAATTCATATACAAAGGCATCTTCCTTCATAAACACAATCAGTCTGTGCTTCCTCTCTAAATTCAGTTCCCTCAAACCTCTGCAGTCTCCACTATTCTACCAGACTAATCTATTGATCAGTATTGGTCTGCCATTTCCTCAGACAGGATAGGACCAGTGCATGTGTCTAGAAATCTCCAACAACATGTGAGACTTGAGGAGCTTCTGCTGTCTACACCAAGTGGTCTGATCCTGAATAAATTCTCCACAGTACTGTGAAAGCAACGTGAAGGCTCATTACAGTCCTTCTTGTGGCAAAGGCACACTACCCAGTGGAACCCCTGAACCCATGTACACACAGGCAGAGCTCCTTTGCAGTAAGGTATTTTTTCACATTCAAGTTTCTCCTCTGAAAACCAGAAAAAGGACTCCTCCCTATGCTGAATGAGCACCTCTTTTTCAGTACAATTAAATTTTCATACTGCAGCAGCTGTTGTTCCACCAGCCATTTCAAAAGTTCTTCCATTTTCTACCTTTCTGCTGAGCTGTTAATTTCTGATTTAGTTCTGCATTTGACTACACTAAAAATTTCATCTTCTGCTAAGAACATGAACTCACAATAACATAATTCCTGCTAGGGTTTATTAATACACCAAAAGCAACAAAACAAGCCTCAATTTAATCTCCTCCTGAGTTTAGCTTCCACTCAAGATTGTCATCAATTCATTTTCTTTCCTTCTTAGGAAAGGAAATACCTTAGCAGAAGGCATTTCCATCTCTTTTACATCATGTGTAAAACTAATAGACCTCTTCCATCAGGTGATTCTGGGAATATTTAAGCAGAACTCTGCCACCATTTAAGCAGAACCACCATTACAAGAAAAATATAAAGAAACTTTAGTCTCAAACAGCTATGAAATGTCAGTGATTTGACAGTGCTTGACTGGATAATGAACCTACAAAAATGTTAAATTGGTGCAATAAGAATTCATGGGAAGTCGGTTCAGAGAAATATTAAATGTGTGTGGATTCATGCATATGGGTATATATGCTTATGGGAGACTACTGAACTGTACAGCCTCTCAGATGTTTCTTATACCTTCAAGTCTAGAAAGATATCCTCACATAAACACAAGTAGTTTAACTGTTATTGTTCCTACGACTCTCTAAAACATGGGATTACAAAGGTAGAGTAAAAATACACGTATTCGGTTCATTTGAAGTTTGGATGATTTATGATATGGAATATTAATTTTGCAACTTGTTCATCTAACAGTATTGCAGAAAAGTAAGTTCTTGTAGTTTCTCCAACTTGCACCAGTATGTTTTGTATAAGAATTGCCAGGCTACTTTGCATGACATTGGCAAGAAAAACTAAATTTAGACCTCCAAAATAAAACAGACTTTTCAACTAGATCCCAGGATTTGGTAAGTTATCATCCACAGTCTAAAATGATGAACAAAAGGGAGAGCCTTAGTGGTTTGCCCCAGAAAGTTATTCTACTGAAAAGACCTAGTGGCAACAGTTTTAGGCAGGAATCTATACAAGGGCCATGGACACTCAGTTTGATAAAATGCTTAGCAAACAGTAACAAACCTTTAAAAAGCATCTCAAGAATGAGGAAAAATGCATTCCCAGGCTAAATGACTCTTGGCTGTTTAGAATAAAGAAACAGAACTTACTCTCTGAGAAAGTCACAACCTGTAATGCCCAGCAGTAATAGTTTTATAATTGGACAAAAACTTCTCTATTTTAGAAATTTAGAAATGCTACAATTTTCCCCTTAACTCGTTGCTGTACAGGGTTATCCTCCTCAGAACAACCCCAAATAAATCTTTTTAGATGCTATTCATAATTTTTTTCAAAGACAATATCGTAATATTGTTTCACTTTAGCTGGCTATGAAGTGGTATTTTTATATTATGTTAAATATACACATTCCCTAATTGTTACTGATGAATGAAAAAAATGCAAAATAAATAATATATAAAATTAATTTAAATGAAAGGCAAATTCGATGGGGCAATTCTATATTTTGTTGCTAATTTTTTAACTATAATTGGTCACAGAAAGGAAACAAATTTTGAGATCCAAAACTCGTATTTTTTCAAGTATCTGAAAGAGAGAGTTTAGACTTTGTGTTTTAGAAAACCATAACCTGCATCATGGTTTCTAGAATTTTTCACCAACTTCCACCACATTAAAAAGATATTCATCAAAGAAAATATAAGACCTGAAACCTCAAAATATCTTTTTTTCAATTCAGATTCATTATGTCTATGATATGCATCAGGAAATCCTAGCAGGACTAGGAAGTTAGCTTCCATAGTGCTAATTCTATCCCGTCTTCATTTCCCAATTTAAACAATGCCTGGCAAAACAAAGTAAGAATTTTTTTACACTGACTTTTTTGTTGCTTGAGATATTCCTCATTTTTGCAGTTACATTGGACTGTAATAACTGCAGTGCATTTCCACAGAACAGGACATCTGTTGCAGCAAACAGTGTCAAGTCAGATTCATCTCCCACCAATTCTGGTTCATGAAAGTTATCAAATAACCACAACAATGCCAAAATTTGCTCATAGACTAATCTCTAGCCTAATAACACTCCTCTGAACTCTAATCTCTCTGGATCTACAGTGTTCCTAGTTGATTTTTCACCATCCCACAACAGGAGCTTTGATTTCCACAAAATTTAAATAAATTACCAACAGGTTGAAATGCAGAAAAGGTCCACAGGCCACTATATCTAGAAGACAGAGCTTAAAATTGTTGCTAGCATTCTGAATCAAAAATTGAAGCAAGGTCAGGAGATATGATAGGGCTAAACAGAGGCACTTGATCAATTGTCTGAGGAGTGCTGTGCATCTATGCTGACATAGGAACCCTTGGTCTGTAGACCTGGAAAGAAATATGATGTAAGGGGCTTGTATGAGGAAATAGGTCAAAGAGAAGGTCTGCTGGCACAGCCTATACAGCCTTGTGAAAAAAACAATTTAAAATTAGGGGAGAAATATTGCTATATTCAGAGGGACTGAAAGTCATGTGAAACTGGGGCATGGGAACACTGCAAATCCTCTGACAAGGCACCAGTGTTAAAAGTGGTTGTCACAATGTTGTTGCTGAAACTTTACTCACAGCAGACACCAGTTCTGTAGGGATGTATTTTAAGCATGAGGTTCATGCTAAAGCTTTCCGTTTTTCTTCAGTACCTTGTTATAACCCTGCCACCTTCACAAGCTACCTCCTTTCCTTCTTTCCCCAGTCCACACAGGCTTGCTTCAGGAGGTGTTGTCTTCTCCTGTGAGTACTGTGCTTTTATGTGCTGAGTAGAGTCATGAGGCAGACTGGAAGTATCAGAGAACTGGAATTTGACCATTTAATTGTGTTTTATATAGACTATATGAAAAAAGAACAGCTATTATTTTGGGTTAGATTCAAATCATGGCCTGGGACAATATAAGAACCTGTGTGAATGTCTTAAATTAGAGAGACATTTCTGTGTTTACCACACAGAAATGAAACACAAAAAAAACCCTCCTATTGTAAAATAGTTACTCAGAGCTTGCAAACCGCTGACTCAAAAATGTTATTAAAAGTCAGCTTCCTTATTGAGGTGTCTGAGAAAGAAATTTGGAAACTAAATGTAAGATTGCAATTAACATGTATGTGAAAAGTTTAATGCAGTTTTATGAGTGCATCGTGCAACTTTATATACATTACAAAACTGAAAAACAATAGCCTCTCATCAGCAGAAAAAAGATTCAAAGGAATGCTAAATTAAGGTCAAAATGTTTACTTCATGATTATTTTGTACTCCATTAGATTCAATTTATCTTCTATAATTTTATAAAAATGCTAAAATGACTAGTCATGCACTTCAATGAAATAGTGGCTTTGCAAATTTTCTATTTTCTATTCCCAGTGACAGTTAATTCAACACTTCAAAGTATAAGAAGTTAAATGATGCAGGGAATGATAAATGATGCTCCCAAATGACTGAAAGATGATAGCATTAAGATAAAAGGAGGGCAAAGAACTACTTACAGAAGTTAAGGGATAACACAGAAAGAGAGAAGAAAGCTGTCAGGAACTTTTGGGCAACAAATTTCATAAAAACATTTCTATATAGAGGAAATATGATTCCAGTCATGAGCGAACCATTAAAAAGAACTTTCCTAAATGTTCATAAACACAACTACCTGCTGCTGATTTGTGTGCCTAATTTGTTCACTTCTACCTTCTTTACACAAGCTAAGTAGAACAAAACATCACAGCAGGAGTAGGACAACAGATTTTGAATCCTGCTGTGTTTGCTCAAGAAAGCAGCAAGTAAAGCTTTTCTATTAGAAAACAAAACACCTTTTTGAGCTATTAAGGAAGAATAGCTTTTTCTTGTTTATGAATACAAAAGCTGGTTTTCAAAAGTGTTTCAAAGATAAAGGTCATTTTGGAAGCCAAACCAAAAAAGTCTGAAAAATCAGTAAATTTGAGTTATTTGTTTTATTACTATTTTCACAGCCCTGCAGGGGTGGTAACCTAAAAGCGTCCAGAAAAGCAACATAAAGGACATAAAAATTTCACATTAATTTCTTCCATTTGTCTGGATAGTGCCTCTTTCTTTTAGATACATTGGATCTTCCTAGAAATATTTTCTTCTGAAAGCTACATAACCATAATAAATCAGCATCTTGATCACCTGAAATTATGTTGGGGCTTTTTCAGTTTTGTGGTATTTTCTATTTCAAGTATAGGGTATATCACAAAGACCTTTTCAAGACAAATATCATGGTGCAACAGACATCTACCCTAAACTTCTCATACTTCATTTCACCTGCACTCCAACTCTGAATCTGCAACAATTTGATTTAGTGCAGATCGGATAACAGTAACAGGTTTTAATTGTTATTTAACTGCCATAGAGAGCTGAGAACCTACAGGTCTTGAAAATCAATAGCTAATCACCATAGGACATTGACTAAACACTGAGAAGACTGTAGCCAAAGTGCTTCACATAAAAGGCATAACATATTTCAGCAAGATGACCAAGTATTTATAACAGATATAAAATAGTAAAGGTAAACTTGGAATGCCACATTTTTCATTCAGATCACTCAAAGATTAAAGTGAACATGTTTAGAGAGACATGACTGTTTGAAATGTTTATAGAGAAAACATTTGCAAGATTATACATATATTCCAACAAAAATACAGTACAAGTTCAGATACCATATGGTAAAACATGTACACTAGTTACTAAGTCATTCATAAAGGCATGCATCAGCCCTGTGCTGCTTCCCTTCACCTTGCAGATAGCAAGGAATTCTCTTATTTTGTTCATAAGCTATTAGGCCATGCTTATGAAAAGGCTTATTTCTTACCTGAAGCTACCAAAAGTCCTTGTGGCTACTTGTATTTGTCCTCTCTCCCCATCCCATTCCCATTCCTTCCTTCCTTCCCACCCCGCTCCTCTTTCTCTGCATGAAAGTAGTATGTAGTCCAGTAGACATTATGCATACATAATGAAAATATGTGGCTTTAGTTCTGCATTAGTTTGCTCAAGGGGTAAACACACTGAAAATTGGCATTTTTGACCTTCCACAAAAACTGTGTGCTTTTTCAGTAACCTCGAACTTGAGAACCAGAATATTATTTAATAGATCAGAATTGTGGACATCTGAACATATAATACAGCACCACATGACACGATCTGGTAACAGCCTGACTGTTTATATCTTTCTGCACCATCATATTATAACCTTGCTCTGTCTCATCTTTCTGCAAACTGTTAAGGGAAGCATTTGGTATAAACTTTTAGACAAGCATATGAACATAAAAAAGCCAAAGCTAGTCAATCTAGACAGTCTTTTAGTCCTCCTACTTTTCCAGGAAGCTGTAAACAAAAGATTTCTTTTAACCATCTGTTTCCAGAAGAAAAATAAAAGCAACAATTTTTGTTATCATGTCACATTTGGTAAGCCCTACAACTATCAAAAGACAAGAAGAAACTATGGACATATGAACAAATAGCACATTAGCTGCAGATTTGAAATAGAATTTTCTGAGCTCCATGAGCAAGGAAATTTCAAATATACATAGCATCATAAAAACAAAAGCTCCCATGCTCATATTTCTTGCTTTTTAAACTAAAAGTGGATGAGATCCATTAATTAACCATTTTAAAGTTTTGAGTTCCATGAATGCCCTCACCATTCTGCAAAAGCTATTCATTGAAGATCACTTAACCTATTGTTTTCATTAAAAACTGAACTTTGATCATGATCCAAGACTGTTAATAACAGTGATCTTTAACTGATTAATTGCTATGACATTTCTTAATAAAGATGGTTTACCTAGCACAATAAGTTTGACATCGACGAGTGAGTATTGCTATTTCCCAGCATATTCCGTTCATTTTTTCTTTTTAATATTTTTCACCACAAATCAGCATCTAGATTTTCTATTTTCTGGAAGCTTTAATTATATTTGTGAAATATACAAGGATGATGCAACAGGCATCAAGCAATTCTTCGAGTTTGCCACAATCACTGTGCTATCATGATGTGCAGTAGTGACTCGGGTAACATACCATATCGATGCAGAAATTGTTTAAAGACAAGAGCGTATTATATGAAAACTGTATGCAACCTATTAGAGAAGTCAAATGTTGGATGTATTCAAAGGCGTGTTGATAGATACAGCGGTAAGCAGTGAAAGGGCACCAGCTATACCATGGGTTCTGCAGTCTCTACAATAGAGACAAAATGATCCAGAGAAGTTTCACATGGAGTAATGCGGTGGGTTGGGTTTTTTTTTATCCTTACTATTATTTCAAACTGTTGATAAAATAGCTTCCCTGTCGTTTTAGAGTTGTAGGCTACTATATGCCTATCATTTTAAAATAGCTTACATGTTTGAAGAGCTGCTCTCAGCAAGTACCATAGCTGGCCTTGATGTCAGCTACCCTTCTTACTGCTCAACTCCAGAGGCCCAGTGATCTGTTTCACTGATCACCACTGTACTATACTCACAACACCATGGAAACATGAAGGACTGGTGACTGCTTTGAATGACTAAGATTTGATTAAAATATTTTACCTTTTGAGCCTGAGGGAGCTGGAAAACAACAAAACAGAACAAGCAATCATTATACGTTAAAGTAATTTGAACAGCTACGTTAGCTGTTGTATTCATAAAATCACAAATATAATGTAATATAAAACAAAGGAAAGAAACTAGAGAAACTAGGTTTATATTGCCAATTGCTTCAACTTATTGAGGGCTTATTAACTTAGTTTATTATTTGATAGCTTCTCTACTAGGTATCACAAAAGCACCATGAAATTTGTTAAATACCACAATACTAAAGCAGGGACTGTTTTCTCATCAGATATGGTATCACACTTGAACTGTGAAGTAGTTCCATCTTCCTGTACACAAATATAATTCAGCATAAATATAGTTTTAGTTTTAAAACCAGCCATTCTTTGTTTGAAAACATCTAAATCTACACTTACTATGAATGAAATTGACATTAAGAACAGTTTATCATATTTAAGTAGAAAAGAATAACAAAATGGTAATAGAAAGTTACTGACCACTTATGCAAACATATTATCATATATGCATAATAGACAACAATGTATGCATAGAACAATACATTTCTGTACCGTAAATACAAGTATGATTACATGTACATATCTGCAAATAGGAGGTAAGAGTTTATGCATATATGCATATTGATATCACACAGATGTTCTTAGACAAGATTAGCCATACCTGGTTGTATGCACAGTATTTACTGTAAGCCACAACACATGTAAAAAAGGCATGGAGAGCAGGCAGTAGACTCTATTACACATAAAATACCTTCTTTATCAAGAGGTGAAAAATGGGTTCCATTTTCACTTCAGGAAAAAGAAAACCCATTGTTGGTAACAGAGGAACTCAGAAAAATAAACTATTATAGGCATAATACAGTTTTCCCTTTTTCCAAGTTCTTCTCCTCATACTTTCATACTCATAGAAAAATTGACCACACACAGCAATTTAGCTTTGTGCTAAATCCACCTTCTCAGAAAATTTCTTTTTCCAATACAAATTGTTCCTTTACAGGCATCAGCTGAACATAGAAACAGGGAGATGAATCAATACCAAATGCAAAAAGACCTTCAAGTTTTCTAGTGAGTTCCTGACTGACCTTTTATCCTTGCTCTGAATTCAAATAAATAGAAAAAATAACTTCCATATAGCACTTTGCTAAAAACTAATGTCCACATTAGTATATGTCAATGAAAGAGAATTGTCACGTGATCTCTAATTCACAAATACTGGAAGCAACTAGCCACAATTTCTCTGTGTTCACAACATAAAATGTAACAAATTTCACAGCAGAGAGAAGTGCTGCAAGTAAAATTCTTTCATGCTAAAACTTGAATCATCCAATAGCAAAATACGAGCAATGATCACATTAAAGTATCATCTATATGTGTTCTTTACAAGTTTTTTGTTTAAATAATTATTATATAGAACAATATACAAGGGTTGCTGCAGAAATTGCAGATACCTGATTAACTGTATGAGCTAAATCCTGTGTTAAGAGTTTAAAGCATTACTTAGAGCAGTTTAAAGTTTTTCTGAATGTTTATCTACTTGGTTAACTACGTTGACTCTGCTAAATGGAAGCTTTTTCTTTTTTCATTAAAACAAAAGAAGATATCAATTATATATCAATGCAATATCAATTTTTAAATTTCCTATTGTGGTATTGAAACTGGTTTTCTAACAGGTTTTTTCTGGGGGCATGGGGTAGATGGGTTTTATTTTTTTAATGACACTTTCTTGCTAAATACGTGTAAAAATTACAAGCAACATTTCATTAGCATCTCAGATAAAGACAGGTGCAGTAAAGAATGATGTCCAAATTTCCACCTTTGGAATAAACACTAAAGAACTCTATAGTTTTCCCAAGCCCACTACATATAACAAACTCATATGTGTTCATAATGAGCTATTTTGTATGTCGTATACATTGAATGCCATGTATACTTCAAGTACAGGCATCCAAGGCAACATATGAAATGTTAAGTACACAACTACCATTGCAGAAATACTTACTTCCAGATAACATTTAAACTTATAGTCCACATACAGTGGCGATATGTTCAAGGAAGACAAGGAGGGCAGGGAGGCAGGTAGGGGAGAACATTAAAAACCTGAACAAACACAAAAACCCAAAATGCAAATGCATTCACACAAACAGTGCTCTATTTGGACTTCAAATTTTAGTTGAATCCTTATATAAATATTAGTACTCTTTGATATAATTTTTGTTACTTGTTTTCAGAACTTGATTTTACTCCAAACTTGAGCACATCCCTGCAAATACATATGGCTTGGTCATATTTTGCCATGTGAGGGAGTTACAGTCAGATAGAATGCAAGTGAGAATTTCCTATTAATAATTACCATACAAACTAGATGATACACACTTTTCTATATGAAACTATCCCTATTGCTTTTCTGAGGTTATTTCCAAGAGCACATTAATAGGAGTTAACAAGTCAGAGTTTCATATTATCTGTTTCTGAATTCAGTTTGTCAAATCCATCTATAGCCTTTCAGAAAACCAAGAATATTTCCTCGCTCTGAAATAGTAGTCAAAGCCTTGATTGAGAAGAATAGAGTCAGCAGATGAGATTTACATTCCATTATCCTTTTTCCTGGACTGGCATTCTTGTCAATTTTCACCTAAGCTTCAAAATCCAGGTTTGCAGTCTTTTCCTTAAAAAAAAAGCCAGTGCTCTTTGTTACAGCCAGACAAATCTTCATTCTGTTGCTGATTTGAAACTTGGCTGTTACAAGATTCTATATGTCAGCAATTCAGTTTAATAATTGCTACAAATTCCTTTGAAATAAACTATGGAGGTTTGCCTGACATTACCCCTTCTGGGAGGCCATAGGAAACAAATAATCTTCCTAACAATAACAGTAATAGTCCTCTGGTCTGACCCTTTATTGCACAGTCTAAAACCTGCCTGTCTCTGTGTAAAACCCAGCGGGTACCTCTGATTCCTGTGGTTTGCTTTATATGCTGCCAAGAGGCAGTTTTGCAGTAAACTATGTGATCTTTCCCTAGCTCTCAAACCTTTCTATGCTACTTGCACCTATGGTAAACTATGGTGTCTTTATTCAGCTCCAACCATACCAAGTATCTCCTGTTCCTATTTGTTTTCCATTAGTGTCTCTTCCTCCCTCTGGTGATTGTCTCTAAAGAAGATACATGATAGGGCATCTGTCTGTTTTACTTGCTCCTAGTTTACCATCTGGGTAATAGGTGTTTTGTTAAAATGACTGTGGCTGAGGTGCAGAGAGGTAGCCTGGCCATTTGCTGTCTCCTGGCTGTTGTGGGTTGGGTTAAGAGGAGCCCTCCAAAGGGAAGCGTACCTTCCTCCGCACAACTGCTTAGTAAGAAGAGGCTGTTGCAGTACTGCCAGGTATGGCAGCGACAGAGGAGCCTGCAGACCTATAAGCACCAGGGGAAACCCAAGAGGATTTTCTGATGTAGAAAAGCGGACCTGGGGATCTTGATGGAACCATGTAAATTTTGCTTTAACCTAAAAACACTTAATAGATTAAAGAGCAAGATTAGAGTATAAGGCCCAGAAGGACACAGTGAAGAAAAGGGAGGGGTATTTGTTTCTTCTTTTAATCTGTCTTTCCCAGAAAACTCAGATTTTCTTTACCAAACCAATTTTATTATTCTATTTTGTATTGTAAAAAAAATACGCTTCAGTGACTGCAAGCCCCCTGAGGTTCACAGTATGCTTGATTCCAGCAAGACATATTGAGAATTCCATCTCTAAATTCAGGTCAACTTGGTGTCCTGTCACACAATGTAACACAGAATAAATAATTGTAGGAGGGTTTTCAATACTGTTATTGCACACGGTGTCATTCTTTCCACATTTGCAAATAATCTAGTACTGTTTTGAGCCCTTTGTGGAAATGTGTTTGGTATTATCAGAAGAAGAAAAATTAGAAACACTACTAACTGGTAAAACAAACCAAGACAGGCAAAGGAGTCCAACATGAAGGATGTTGCACTATTTCTTGGATCAGGTAACTGTGAGGCCAACATGACTGAAACAAATAAAACCATAGATGGGTCTGAAACACTGTCTTCAGAAGTAGGAGGCATAGGTTACAGGACCAGTTGTTCTACTAAGTACTCCATGCCAGACCTCATAAAAGTCTGTCTTGACAAAAGAAGTTCATAAAGATTGATTATGTAAATGACTTCATGATAATTCCAAAACAAAAAGGGCATACACTTCTAAAATATTTTATACGCATTTCAACAATTAATTAAAACCATGTATCTGTATGTCCTAGATTTTCAAGAAACCAAGTCTAGAAGTCTTGAAGGAAAACATACTAGAATTATAAAGTTATTGTTCTTTGGATCAGAATTCAACCCTATGTTTGTTTGAAGAATAGAAAAAACACAAAAAAAATCTCCTGCAAGACTAAATTATACTCAACAGTTTGTTATTATGCCAAAAAACAATTTCTATTTTTAGAGAGAAAAATAATATAAATCACTATAAAATTAATTTTCCGTTTTCTGTTTTTCTAATAATGATTGCATGAAATTATCTTTGTCAAAAAATTGTTCTACTGTATTTATGTTAAAGCATTCAAAAATAAAGAAATAACTCTTATTTTACATTCACTGACCTCATTTCCACAGTCCTATTCTCAGGCCAAACATTTCAATGTCACCAGTGTCAGAAAAAGGCTAACAACCCCTCTGATTTGATTGTTTCATAATCAGATACAATCAAAATCAATAGAAATTAAGTACAAACAAGCCAGTAAATAATCAACAAGTATGAATACAGTTTTGATAGTACAGCCATTTCTGTAAATAGTTTCTTAGGCTGCACCAAATTTAACATCTACGCATAGCTAAGTTGATGCTGGTTTGCAATGTTCAGACTCATCCCGTACATGTCACACACTGCCTCTGGATTTGGCATTGAATGTATGTATTAGAACTTTTACTTTTTGGAAATACACTTTCAGGAAAGGTGTGAAATATTGTGGCAAGCATGTAGGTCCTGTACTTAACATCACAGTAAGGAGGCAGATTTCGCACATAGCAGTGAAGCTTCTCAGAAAAGAATGAGACAAAAAAAGAATAGAATAGTTAGTGCATACATGTGCCAGGTACTCTCTAATACAGGTTGTCTGTTTATGGCATCATATAGTATAAATAAATGTAGGGGTAGATAGTCGTTTATTTATGTGTATAAAGAAATGCAAATCATTTCATACATTGCTTGGCAGGCTTCCACAGCTCTTCCCAAAAATGCCCCAAACTTGGGATAGAACAGAAAGAACAGTCAAACTCTCAATTTTTAGAAGAAAATGTAAATTTTCTGCTTGAAAATCTTAGTTGCTATAAGATACAACATTTAAATATTACAATTTTGGCAATTTTTCTTTTACAATCTATGCACTTATTCTCTACTTCCTAGAACCATGTAAGTACTAGAGGCATTATAGATAATTATATGCATACATGGAGGAAGAAAAAAAATTCAGCCTCCTACTGAGATGTTCCTGATGTTAAGATTTCAGTATAAATATTAAAAGTGTGACATTAACCTGCAGCTTACTGGGCTAACATCCATAAGGAAAGTGCACTTGATTTTCCAAGGGATTCAATAGGAAATGCTTCTTTGTTCACATAATTGTTTTACTGTGCTACCTAATATTTTGCAGTAACTACAGCATTTTAGTTAAGGATAGACTGTGCACTGCATGCAAAGTATACTAGTCTGAGGAAACGTAAATGTTGCTATGGAGAAAAGAGTCATAAAATATAGACGAAAACTACAATTCTAGTTCTCTCTTTAAAAAGATGACAGAAAATAAAGTTAACTCTTGTGAAATATGCAAAAGAGAAAACACAGGAGCCACAAAAGTATCAGATTGGAATCAAGAAATAGCAGAGCACACTAAAATATTACATATACATTCCAAACACGTTTGTCATAAAATGGCTCTGCCCTTTGAAGTCTTCACACATTTTCTAAAATACATAACTGTTTAATAATGTAAATGACTGGATAATCTCTAAAGCACTTTCTAGCAATCTTTTTTTTAAACATAAGAATAATTAACACACAAAAAATAAAATCTAAATATGCTCAACTTTTAAAACGGTTAATTAATTAAGTCATATCTGGCTGCACCTGCTCTCTGAACTTCATGTTGAAGCTAACAGACAAGAAATCCATACTCATAGGAATATTCTTACATTTTCACTGTAAGAGTGATAAAGACTGGAGCACGCTGCCCAAAGCATTTGTGGTGATGTTCAAAGCCCAATTGAAAGCAGACCTGCGCAACTTTAATCCAGCTAATCCTGCTTGAGCACAGGGTTGGACTAGATGATCTACAGGAGGTCCCCTTCCAGACTCAGTTATTTTGTGAGTCTGTGACTGTGATTCTTTTAATTGCATAAACTAACTGTTCTCTCTTTCTGATGAATACAAAATATTGACAGGAAAGATTGTATATAAATTACCCAGAGTGATTACTTTAAATGCAAAGTTTGGGTAGAAACTTCAGTCATAAATAATTATTTTTTAAAAGAATTATGCTAATTTCACAAATAAGCCACATGACTAAAGATCAAAGTAGCAGAACTGATTCATGAAATCAGACACTCCAAGAACATTCCACACACCATGAACAAAATTTTGGCCTCGTGCATGTGTACTTAAAGGGAGTGAGTTCTATTTTCATTATTACACCAATGAAGAAAAACTTGTTAGTTAGATAGATGTCCACGGTAAATTCTGTTTATATACGCAAACGTATATTATATATAAACATTACTATATTTAGATTTCCCTATAGAAATTATTGATATAACTATTCTCTTATCTGTTATATAGTAGATATTTCCTTCCTAAACAAAAACTGTATAAAACATTCATGGATGGAATTGGAATATATTTCTAAATATAGACAACTCCAAATAAAACAAATTATCATAAGATACACATAATGTATTACTAAGTGACATAATTTACATTAAATTCTGCATATTTAGTGGTTTTATCTCATACACAAAACACTGAAAATAGCAGTTTCTAAAAATGGGATCAACAGTATTAGAGTGCTACCAGTAGCACAATAATTAAGAACAGTCTTTTCAAAACGCTACAGCTATTTGTTTTTTGGATTATTAAGTTTTCTGTTTTGAGGGTGACCTTCCTCAAGTTATGAAGATGACTAGTTCAGTTGCACTTCAACTGTGGACCACATGAACAAGAGAATTACACGTGCATAAGACATTTTTGTTCCACCATAAAGAAATTTAATGCTGTTTTGTGAGACTGTAAATGAACTTGTTCTATTGTTTTTTTCTATGGGGGAACACATAGACTGACCTTGCATAAAGTGGGATAATATTTATTTTAGGGACTGGTGGTTTTGATAGTCCTTGTATCTCATGTAGGATCTGTTTATTGACTTCAAATTTCTACAAGTTCCAGCTCTCAAGTTGTTGCAAATATTCTGAGTTACAAACACACAAAGGGTCTAAAGCTAATTAATGTCTTCTGTAATATCACTAAACATGAACTCTGCAATTGACTCTAAGAGATAAACAGACGAGCACCAGCAGCAAAGAGCTATCCTTCAGGATGATTTCCTATGCCTATTTAAACCCAGTGCCTGTATTTTACTGGTTACCCACAGTTGGACTGCATAGTTATTCTGGCAGTGAATGACTTATTAGTAGTTTTTTTAAAATTCATACAGTACTCAAAATATTTCCATGTCTGAGCAGAGCATCAGAACTATTTGCTAGATCTAGAGGCACAGGTCCCTAAACATTCCTGGCCCTGAAATTATCAGAAACTCCAAACTGCTTAAAGACATATTATTATAAAATCTGAAATTGTAATACAACTTAAATGACATGACTGGTGATGATTCCCATATTCCCATTAATATAGTTTATTGAAATTTTAGTGGAATAGTAGGTTTCGGCTTTGTGTTGTTTTGCTTTAATTAATGTTAGTGGTTAATCAGTCTGTTTCTTTATATTACCAGTACAGAAGTGAACAAAGCAATATAAATTGTTTCAAAGTATTATTCTAACTTCTGTTGCTATTGACAAAACATACAGATATGTCCAGACATGATGTTAAATTTCATAGATGATCATATTTCACACTGAACACAGAGTTAACCTGAAAATAATTAAAACACGTTTACTATGCAACTTCTTTTACTGTGCTTGCTTTTAGCATCAGTTGATTTGCTAAAGCACCACAAACAGTTTAGAAATCTCACAATTTAAATCAAATATATTTTTATTCAAAAGATAAAAAATTGTTGGAAAGAGAATAACCACAGAAGCCAGAACAGGGTGCAGAAGTGAACTAAGGCAGAAACTGAGAAAGAGCTTCTGATAATACCTCTAAAGTCTGGTAAAAAAACGCAACAACCACCTCACACCACACTCCAGTTAACCATGTATCATCCAACTTTAAGAGCACTGAAGAGGTTTCCCATTGTGTAAAACAATAATACAATGTCCATTTTGTCTACATGTACGAGAGAACTGAAAACAATACACCTAAATTCTAGACAACAAGCATTTTTTCAGCCTTGCTCTTAGTCATAATATCAAAAGAAAAAGAAATTTCTAAAACTGAACATCATTGCACATAATATGACATCCAACATACTTGTAAGATTCTGCTTCTAATCCATGCAAAATGGCATCAAAGTATACAGTTAGACTCTTTCTCCCTCCTTATAGCATATACTCTTTAGCGTTTATTAGCATTTGTGCCACCTCTATTAGAACAAATAGTGTCATTTTAATTATTGCTAATGCTAATTATTTATAAATGAGACAGTCAGAAAGACTGTAAGGAAGTTGATAGATAATCCTTCCCAGAGAATTAGTTCTAGTAGTAAAACAAGAGCTGGAAAAAAAAATCATAGTTGTATTTCAAATTAAAAAACAAAAGCAAAGTCTTTGTACTGTAAAAACTTATTCTGAATTACCAGGAGAGGGAAGGGAGGAAGAGAAGGAAGGAAAAAAAGAATCACCCTCAGAGGATAGGTGCATATATACATATTCATTTACTCTCACATAAATGGCCTTTCACATTTGGAAAAAAGGAAAATTCCTTAACAGTTCTAGAAATGAAAAATCATTTCTTAATCATAAAACCTCTTAGGAGCTAGACACGCATCCTCTTTCTCCCACAATAAAATCCAAACTGGCCTCAAAGCAAAACCAAACAAGAGCGTTACCCAACACCTGCTAGAGCCAATGAGAATCTTTCAATGAGTTCAGTGGGGTTTAGAATGAGCAAAATTCTTGAAAAAAATTTGTATTTAGCTAGCACAAAATACCTTGAAGATTATGGCAGTAACCAATGGATCAGAACTGCTTTGAAAGGAGCAGTATGCTGGAGGGCATAATGAGATAGATACCACACATTCATAAGATTATTTGAGATAATAAACAAAAGGGGATGCATTTCAAAGGAAGAAAGAAGGCACAACGGTGTTAGCACAATTTCCTTTACTGAGAATAAGAAATCCACAAATATGACAATAGATCAAGGGCACAAGAAAGCAGCAGGAAAGGCAGCAGGAAAG
Organism: Limosa lapponica baueri; assembly: GCA_002844005.1. Lineage (NCBI taxonomy): Eukaryota > Metazoa > Chordata > Aves > Charadriiformes > Scolopacidae > Limosa > Limosa lapponica. The sequence continues at coordinate 412,813 of KZ505710.1, read as the reverse complement.
GTAGCACAACTACTACATGAAAAGCTTCAAATGGTTTTTCAAAGGGAATCACCTTTTCTTTTGTTTATCAATTTGCCTCTGAAAAGGAAAACACTGACGGATCCATATTAAGGCACATCGGCAAAAGCTCAGATGAAGCATAAACAAACAGAAGGAACAAATTGCATGCAAAAATACTGCATAAAAGCTACAGTCAGAAAGCCAGGAACTGAGCTCAGATAGATGTATAAATGTAGTGTTTTGCTTTGTGAAGGAAGGAGGCATATTCCCTAAACACAGAAAACAAATCTCCATGAAAGATAATGCCCAGGCTTTGCATAAACATTTGAGAATCAAATGTCCAATGTGTATTTTGGAAATAAGTTACCAATAAGCTAAAATTCTGTGCTCTAGTAGCAAGGTGACCATCATGTGTCTCCAAATTAGAAACATGTGTGTTTCAGGTTCGCATGCATAAGCAAAGCCACTGATTCTATTAGCTAACAGAGATGTACAGTATCAGAAGGCAGGGTTAAGTCTCTAATTGTTACAAGCATTATTTTTAAAATATATGATAAAACAAAGAATTGTTTAAAAAACCTTAGAAAATGCTCCATCATTTAACACTGTGAAATCTCTTAGTTGGATAAACTAATCTAACAATACATAATTTTTCTTTTCTGTAATATTTTTATATCAGTTTGTGGGTAGGTTGGTACCACAGATCTGGCTAGTGCTGCCGTTATAAATGATAAAATGGCATTTTCAATGCTGCTTCTTGTTCATTAGCTCTGTTTTGAGGAACAGGTTCTGTCTTCATACTCTTCTGATAAGTATGTAGCTAACGTATCTCACCATTCCAGTTTTACAGCAAGATTTTATAGCTACACTTTATTAAAAAAGCCAAGGAGCATTTTATGGACTCTTCACACTGCAAGCTGAATTCATCAGGCTCTATAAAGATTCACTTACTCTGTAGAAAGAGCTACATTTCTCTTGCTTTTTTATTTTGGAAGAAGCTTTCTGTTGTTACTCTGCACAACTTGAAAGTTCAAAGCTTCCTAAAAGCCATTTTGACCTGATGGCCAATATCTAAGATTCTGCCTTGTTGAAAGATCATGAATTTGAGAGCATTTCTAGATGATCCAAGTTTCAAATCGCAGTTGAATCGCAATTCAATTTCAAATATGCAGTTTCTCATTATTTAATAAAATGCTTGCAAAATGTAGGAATGGTTTTGGCCTGAGGCAAATTTCTTTATCACATTCTGCTCTTTTCCCCTTATTGCATTATCCAGCAGGTCAAGAAAATTTTACCACTACTTCACTCCTTCCTATAAGAACTCACAAGAAAAGGTCTCAAAATTCCTTCCACTATGTTAGAGCTAGAACTGTTTGCAGATATTAAGGTCATTTTTAGGCATGCTAAGACCTAAAATGTGATAAATTCCATTATCGTGTGGTTGGCTACACAGCAAAAATTTTGTGAACATAAAAAACATAATTATTGCAAAATCAGCTTTCACTGTACCTCCATTTTCTTAAACTGAACAGTAACACAAAAGGGACAAGGTGAAGGAGGGAATAAAAATTAAACTTTTCTTTCCTTTAAAGACAACTTGCTGTTCATTGTAACTCCTGAGTTTTTGAGGCTATAAGGCTTTAATGCAAGAAAGAAAATGTGACAATTGTGCCATCAGTCAACAGAAGTATAATCCAAGCGCCTTAAACTGAGATTTAATACAATGAATCTGTCCTCTGTTTTACATCAGTACAACTCCAGGTACATAAATGGAGATACTACTGATTTACTGCAGAGTAAATTAAAGAAGAAGAATAATCAACAAATGTAACCCATATGGAATGCAAGCATATAGCTGACTTAGGCAGTTTACTCTTATTTTTTTTTTGGACAGTTTTCTGGCATAAACCTAATGATATTGAAAACTGAGGCCTTTATTATTACACAGAGGTCATTGGCTGCAACAGAACAAAAAGACATTAGAAAGCTCTGTAAGTTGTAGTGTTTCTTGGTATTAGTATATTGTTTCTAATGTGCATTTCCTTGTATTATTTAGTATTTCCTTGTAGTATTCAAAAAAAAAAAAAGTTCTGTAAAAGACAACCTTAAATGCAATGGCCCTGTAGGCTCCTTGTGTCAACACTTTATAAATATAGAGTCCTTAGGGATTTTAATGGTTTACCTAGAACTAGGCAATGTAAACTAATATTTAGGGTGATTAGATTTTCATCCCAAAAAATCTGACAGTGCAAGTAAAATGGCTCTTATGAATTCCAGACAAAATTAGAACACTTACAAGTGTTCTAAGCTTTCTCTTGCTGAAACTGATGTTGCTGAAGATCATGCATTTGCTAACCGGTTAGATCATCTTTCAACTAATCACTAAAGGAAATGCTTGCTTGGAAAGATCTGATCTGACAAAATACAACGGTGTGGACAAAGGTCAAATGTCTTGCTGTCAAGCAGCAAGAACATCAGCAGGAAACATCCTATTATTCCTTGTAGACTAAAGTGCATTTCTGAATAATTTCCTCCAGAAATTGCTAACTTCGAAGAATGTATCAGTCATAATGACTGTGATAAACATTGTTTAATGTGTATACTGTATTGTGTGTATGACTGAGCTGTATGTGCAATCTCATGATTGTACAAAAAGGAGAGCTATAAATAACTAACAACTTCAACATCTGCAGAACAATAGACAAAAGAGAAGATGATTTCCTTTTATTCTCTCCTCTTCATTTTTGTACTGAATTCTGCCACTGCAGCAAAGCTGGAATGGCAACAGTAATTTAATAAGTCTTTCTTATTATTTCAGGTTTTCACTCCAGCAATGCAGATAAAGTATATTTCATCTTCACTGTCCTCCTTCCTCCAGGAAGTCAAAGAATGGCATATATGAGATCAAAGGATGGGATTATACTAAATTCATTGCTTTCCTACATTATCATTTACCCTAAATAAATCTGTTATGTGAAAACTAATGACTAAAACAGGCAGAAAAAGGTAATATATCTGACAAAATAGCTACAATTTCCTTATCATTAACTCAATTTCACTCAGAATGGAAGCAATAAGATCAAAGCCAGACAGTTATCAGCTGTGAACGTCTTCAGTTATTTTCACTACAAATAGACATATCTATGCTAAATGTTGGATTCACCATAGCATATAGAGATCTAAAAACAAATTCTCCCTCTAGTTAGTAACTTGTCAAGTTTTGATTTTATTTCTGTGTCACAACAAAACCAGAAAATTCCCTGTGAAACAAGCTGGAAATGGAAAGCATTTTCTGTCCCCTCACCTAAAGGCACTGTATGTCATTGGCAGACTGCAGCTGGAAATGGTCCCAAGCTGCTCTATCTCTAGTGTGCAGGTGTCTGCAAATGAGACCAATACCCTTTTGGCATGAATATGCCTGTTAATCAAATTCAACAGCAGAGCAATTCTCTGTAATTTGTATATAGTAACTAGTGAGAGAACATCCAGCAGGCCAAACCTGCAGACATGTGGAATTCTATGGATACTTTTTCACATACATCCAATCAGTTTTAATGTAAGAAGAAACTGTAATTTGGTGCAAAGCAATCATGTCACAAGACACACCATGTTTACAGCAAAAGCAGCAAAGAAAAGCCTAGCAATTCACAACAAAGTCCTAACATAATATCATCGCGCTTCACAGCTCTCAAAACAGCAAAATGTGTTCCTTTAACATTCAAACCTTACTGAATTTTCTGATTTCCAAAATTTAATCACAGAAGGTGTTTTGTGAATGTAACCGCTTTGAAACACCATTACAGCTGTAAATAATGGATTGCCTGAATACTTCCATGAAATTCAGTTTAAGCAAACACAAGCAAAGACTCCATGATTCTTAAGACCTGGACAAAGAACACTTGTGTGGGAGCCCTGTAGAAGTGGACACTACAATTTGAAAGACTCGAATATGCATTTGTGTGTGTTTTCACATACTGCCCTTCATCCTCGAGAACTCACAGACTGATAATTGCTTACTGCATTGATCTGTACTGCCATACTGTGTCCTTACACCCTCTGCCCTTTCTAAGCAACTGGCAATTCCCACCTATTACTTTGAATGTAAGCTAAATGAGGGAAGCTATTGTTATTTAATCCTGTCATCATACATCATCTACCATAGCAGGACTTGAGTGGTTTATTAAAATTTGCAGGTCTTGATAATATCAGCAATGATCAGTGACAAAATTGGAGTTGAAGTCAGTGATGTGAAGAAGAGGAAAATCCGCATTAAAATAGTCAGTAAAACCTAAAACAAGAGTGACCTTAGAAAACAGTAAAAGATAGTGTGAGTTGTCACAGCATTTTGTAGGAAAGGAAATGGAAACAAAAGACCATTACTGAGAATTACATTGGACAAGAACAAGTTTATATGGTTATTTGGAAAAAATCATGATCAAATATGACAGTTTCTAAAAAAGCAATTTAGTTTAAACATCACAACACGTAAATAAAGAGGTGGAAGAATGTTAGACAGATGTCAATGCACTTAAACATGGTAAAACTTTCCTGTTCTCATTTGAAACATTATTTAAAATCAAAAGGTAAATAGCATTAAAATATTCCTTTAGCTATCAAATTCTGAAAATATTCCAAAAAGAGGTGAGTTTTTACTATTTAAAGCAATGTTTCTGCAGGAACTACTCTGATTTTAAATTAGGTATTTAACCTCTCAGTGCTCCAGTGATGAAAGATGAATAGAGACCAAGGTCAAACTGTAGTTGCCCTGTCATATAAAATACCAGAAAAGAGAATTAATATATAGCTAAAACCAAGATGTAACACTGCTCTGATTTCCCTTTTATCGTTTAACATAATGCTTGTCTTATTTGCACCACACTGGGAGCAGAACTGCTTAAGACCTAGCTTTGCTGTGGCATTACAGCTGCATGCTGATGTCTCAGGAAGAAGATAAAAATAAGTTCTATATCAAAGCCTCCAAGTGCAAAGAACTGTAAAATGCATTTAAAGAAATCAACTGCATATCTCAAAGTTTGAAAAAGTACAATTTGCATTCTGCATTTCTCATGTAAATGTACACTAGGAAAAATAATTATAATAGTAATCCGTTTCAATGGAAATAAAGTACTGTAATATTTATAGTCTGTGCCAGAGTTATAATGACTGTGGGGCGAGAAGTGAAGTGTCTCAGCATGTTCCACATGTTTTTAACACTGTTTCTAAAGGCTCTGGAGGCTATTAAATTTAATGAACCCATCTGCTATGAAATAGAGGTCCAAACATAATCAGTTTTCTCAGTGCCATATAATACAGATGGCATTCCATGTTCCACATCCCCAGCAGGAAATTTTATGTTCCTCTTTAAGTGCAGGACTTTTGTTTTTGTTTTTGTTTTTGTTTTTGATGTTTTAAACATCTTTTTGATGTATCGCATATAGCATTTTATAGTGTAAATACCATATACAGCGGTACACATGAAAAGTGTTAATTCATTAAAATAAATATTGCTATTTCCTGACAACATTTTTCTACTGACTTTGACAACTAGCAATTAGGTCTCTGTAGTAATATTCTTTGCTTAATGCAATCACTGAAAATTGCCCTAATAGCATAAGTTCCAGCACTAGCAGTGGAGTAAAGCAAACATGTAATTTATCAAATGAAGCAGTTTACTTCAAAAGCTGAAAGGTACACATATACATACATATATGTCCATAGGTGCTATCTAAGCTTATGTATGTCCTTATTTGTATACGCTGTGTTTGCATGGAACAATGCACAAATCATTCTTATTTAAAGTATCCATTGAGCATTAGGTCATTATGGACTTTATTTTCCTTTGCACATCCCAATTTTCATTTCAGGGGTCGCAATTTGTGCGGTTTATTGGGACACACTGCACCATGACTCTTGTACTGGTGTGTGAGCAAGGGCTCTAAGTTCAACTTTAAGCGGCACAGCATTCCTTGCACTGATTAGCACCCTGCTGCTTAACATAAGTAAATCAGATGTGCATTTTCTAACAAAAAAAGAACAACATCCATTGTTATTTTGAGCTGCATCTGAAAGATAATGAGAGTGCATTAATTCTATTCAGCTGAGAGGTTTATTCATTTACTATCTTGAGCACTCATTATGTTTTGACAGTTGACACAGATCTTACTGAATTTGAAACAGTTAATGTTGTTAATGGTAATTCATTTATTCTAGATCCAGCAGTAAAACAAACAGATTAGAATTGTTTAGGAGAAAACAAGAATACTTAATTATGGCAACTGGAAATTTTGGGCCACAGGACTCATAAAAGTCATGGCTCAAGGGGTTTTTTTTATTGGACTGTCAATAAGATTTCCACAGACAGCCCACCAATCATCAGTATAAAGGGATATTGCACATACATATAAATGTGCATAATCTTTTTTTATTCTGTGTACAAGTAGCTACATTGATCACTACTGATGTAGTGTGTTTCAAGCACTGACCCAGATCTATAAGATCCCACTGCAAATACAGCAGACCGAAATTGCTGGACCAGATGGTCTGCAACTTCAAACTGCAATCATGCTCTTATAGAAGCTTCAAAAAAGACGAAATGGTCAGAGCTGTTATATTTTTCCAGGAAAATTAATCTAAACTGCTGATAAGAAGGCATTCCCTGGGCTACTTTCTACTTTTTCTCCCATATCAGAGTCTTCAAAAGACCACTACAGATCTGTAGGAAACAAAGCAGAGCTTGAAGAACCTTATTTTAAGAACAAACATACCTGATGGAAGGCCTGATATCCATGCATGGGATTTTCCTTCCCTAACCCAATTCACTCAAATGTCAAAGCAAGAAAAGGAAATTCTCATGGGAACCTCAGAGTCCATCAGCGGTGATGACATTCTCTGATAAAAAGCTGTAAATTACTAGAGATTAAGATATGCTGGCCACTAAGGGAGGGTTAGAGCATGTAACCAGGTCCAAAGTGGGACTGGGAGAAAAGCAACACAGATTTCTAGTTTTTAAAACATTTTTTAAAAAATTTAAAAATTACTGCTGGTGTGTAGATTTTCTTTTCACAGCTGCTGATTAATGACATTTCCTAACATTCAGTTCTGCAATGATTACCAATATTTACTTGCCGTAGACATACATGAGCATTCTGAATACTCTGATGCATTTTAATGCATACCAGTACTCCAATCTAGAAGTTAGTTTTGAAATAGAGGCCCAGGGATCCTTTTACTCTGATAAAAATGCTAATTACACGCACTTATTATAATAGCACAATTAACTTGTGCCACCAAAAGTATTTGAAGATATCTCTGGGAATAGCATCTAGTGAAAACTGGGTACTATTTAATTTCTGATACTTTATAAAAGCTCTTCTGTGCATTGAACACAAAGAAAACTGAATAGAAGAAGTACTAAAGAGCATTTTTATACCTCACCAGAAACTCCTGGATGAAAAAAATGCCAGCATGATTGGTTTCAGTCTGTGGGACTTCCTGTTATATTTCTGTGTATTATACACAGGACTTCATGTATACAGCTTCCCTTGCTTTTCTGGAACTGGCTCAGGATTCATCGCTTGACAAAGAACTGTATCCCAGAATCTAAATTTCTATACTTAAAACATTTGGATTTTGATGTGACAGCTATCTGAGAAGCATGTGCTTCCTATACTTCCTACTGAATTTCTGCAAAGAACCTGAACCGGAGTAAAAAGTATGCCCACATAGTATTTGATTTATCCCTTTTTTTAAGGATGAAGATGAATAAATTGAAATTGTTTGATCATATATGTAATAACGTAACATCCATCATAAGCATTTTAGAAATAGTTCATCTAGGCTTTAGCCCAGTGGAGCTACTTCAATTTACTGGCCCCATAAAGGGAAGTAAGGTTCTTGGACAAGTGCCTTACTAGCACAGTATCAGCCACTTGGTCAGAAAAATATTTCCAAATAATCCCTGCTTCAAAAAAGGAAATAATAGAGGGTTATAATTTTTATTTTAAAGAGCAATTGTAGAATAGAACTAAAATACATCATTTAATGTATGTCTCTGAGAAGGTGTGGATAATGCAAATAAAGAATCGACATATAACACTGAAGTATAAAAGTAAAAACCACTCACCATTGATACTATAACCAATCATGACCTGCAATAACTCAGAATACTTTTTTTAAAATGAACTCTTAAATTCTGAAGCATCAGACAGTCATCTCCAAATATTAAATGAAATAATAATTTGCTCTTTTTATGCAAAGGAATCCTCCAATTGGAAACAGAACAGAGCCAACATGGTAATGTATGCCTGAAGCTGCTCACAGCTTGAAACTAATAGCCTGAAGAAGATGAACTCAACGGTGCATTAGAACCAGAGAATATATTCAGGTTCACTTATGAGAAACAAATTTCACCAGGAAGAGTGAAAAAAGGTCCAAGTAGGTCAAATTATATGCCCCAATAAACAAATTCTCAATCACAAGCTTTTAAACAGTGGGAACTCGGGAGCCAGTCCAGTCTTTTTTTATTTCCTGCAGCAAAAAGTAATGTTTCTCCACATTCCAGATGTTACCATAAGAATGAGTTAAGGCCTTCTGTGCTTTATAGATGATTACCCTCAATCCCCAAAAGACTACCTCTATACATTACTTGAATATTCTGATGCCCAGGCATTTTTTCCTTTCCCCTCCAATATACTTACTTGTATTGACTTGCTATAGATGCACATATGCTTGAAAGAAGTCATTGACCACTTTTAAATTGTTCCCTCCCTGAAATACTTTCATACTTTTAGAATTCTTTTCTACTCAGGAAAGAGTACCTTTGCAAGCTTTCAGTTAGAAATCCAACTCCATTTTTAACCATCCTCACTGAAGCATTTTTTGAAGCATTATGTACTCGTTGGCCTTAGTGATGTTGAAGCAATGGTATCAGATCCAAATGTGAGCTACTTTTGAGGCAGAAAAGTTATGTTGAGACTGGTCTGTTGGAGTGCTGTCCAGACCTCACTGTCTAGGGTACATTGTACACATGTCCCATCTGCAACTAAGCTAGCCCTTAGAGCACCTCTAGGCTTCACAGCTGAACATGAACATGTACCAAGACAATCTCTTTTCCCATTAGACTCCACAATCAAGAATCATCTGCCTGTCCCCTCACTCTTGGCAGTACAAACACCCTTTCCCATAGAATTGCACAGTTACAACAAAGCTTACTCACTACTAGTGCATATCAAACTACTGACTAGAGAAGTACAAATGGAAAAGAGACCAAGCCTAGGGAAAGGTGTGGAATTTAGGATCAGAGGACTCTAAATCAGAAGACTAGACACTGGCTGGCATATATCACATACTTCAATCCCAACATTTTAGCCTAAAGTATCGGCAGCACTTAAGCTGCAAGCCTAGGACTAGCACTCCAACTACTGTGAAGCTGACTTTAGAATTAGCCCAAGACAAGCCTGTAAAGACGATTTCTCAAGTGAATGACTAAACCAAGTACAATGGGCCCAGTTCTCCACAGACCTAAGTTCAAATGATTTCAGAAATCTGTTACGTTTCTCTGAGAGTCAGTGACATCTCTTAAGATAACATAACTCCCATGTCAAAAGACCTTTCTTGTAAAGAAATGAGGGTTTGAGTCAGTGATAATAACATTTCCAACATGAAATCCTGGGTTTAAGGGAAGAAACACAAAGAATTTTCTGATGGAGGATAACTAAAATGGATCCTAGGAGCTGGCTTGTTACCTCTTCAAAAAGGCAGGAAACACTGGGGAAAGATCAAAGTCCAGGGGCAGAAAAAAGGAAGACAGTTCAGCTGCCTGCGAAGCAAGGAGTCACCCAGAGAGACCTAGTGTCAGTTATTTTATAATCCCTTCAACTATCAGAGGCATAAGCCTGACAGTGTCAAAGGCAACACAGACCTGACGTACACCCAGGTTCCTCCATGTTACATTTGCTGCATATCTTGCCAGGGATTTCCAGTTCTATAAATACTGTACTTTTTCTAACATAAGTGAAGCACCTCAGAGTGTCAAAGCTAGGCTGAAGAGGCAGCTGTATGAACATTTTGCAGACATCCTCTTAAAGGAAAGGTGAACAGATGTAAGAATTAGATGCCTTGTTTTAGTAGCAGAATTCTCCTGGGAATATTCCTAAATGGTATCAAACACTTAAGTGACCTAACTTCTGGCTTTTACAGATTACTTTGTCCTGGACAAAAACAGTCCGGGGCATCAGGGGAAATGTTTTGTATCCTAAGACTGTTCCTGTCCAGCTTCTTTCTGTCTGGATCCTAGTACGTTCCAGCCTAATGGTGCTTGCTCAGAAGCAGAACAGCTGGCCAATTAGCTCTGATACTTGGTGAGAAGGGAATGGGGAAGTACACTCCATGCACAGTGACACTGATTACAGCCCTGAGAATCTAGCCGTGGCTGTTGAGACACAGCTGGATGATAAGAACATTCAAGCTGTCTGGAAATACACTACCATTTCTAACCTGGCAAGGTCCAAGGGATAGCCACAGAGGACCAGGGATACAAATGGTCTGAAACTCAACAAGTTGTGGGATTGAGAGGATCATTTAGATGGCACTTCCAATGCCAAGACACTAGCGATGGCCAGGGAATCTGTCCCGGAAAATAGCACTCAGGCAGCTTTAGCCAAGGCACAAGGCACATCTGGTTTGTTACAAGGTTTCCTTCATTGATATTTCCAGAGTTTTGCACGTGAGGACCCTAATTTATCCTGTTCCTTTGTCTAGAAGGTTTTTTGAGGGGAGGAGGGAGAAGAAAGGTAGTTTGCAACGAAGCAGACCACGGTATTCTATTTTTAAATCTTTTCTTACGGCACCCAACCCATTAGTGTCCTGAGTGGAGTTTTCAGACACTTAAAAATATGTGTGTGCATGTAAGTATATATAGGAGTATGTGTGCATATACATGTGTATATATATGCATATATATGTGTGTGTGTAGTGACATTAATTAGCTTTAGTCAAGAGAGCAAGAAAAGAAGAGAAAGAGAAGAACCTGGAAGTATTTTATTTTGATTGCAGTAAAACAGCTTTTGTTCGGATTTAAACAGTTCCTTTATTCAAAAATGTAGCAGCTCCACTGTTTTTTATTTTCCTGTCTTCTCAAGATTCCTTCTCTACGCTCCCTCTAGTGTTCTTAAATTCACTTGCATTTACTCACCCCTGTAATTTCACACAATATTAAGCTGTTCATTTTCCTTAGCCTTTCCATAACCTATGAGAGAATCACTGAAAGTTAGACTAACTTTTCTGAATATTTTTCTCCCTGCAATGATTGAGGAACCACAGATTAGTAGACCAAAGAGACAGTAAAGTGTAAAATTAATTCTGAAACAGGATTTTGTACCTTGTTTGTAGGTTAAGGGGAGGACTTGGTGTTGAGAAAGGAGGAAGATTTTGTTTGCAGCACTTTCAATGCAAGATTCACGGGCAAAGGACAAGGAGCAGAGTTGCACAGAAACATCACTTACATGGATCTCTTCCTGCTACTCTCTCTGGCAAATACACAAACCCCCTTCAACATATACACAAACTGATTACTTCAAGTATATAAATCAAGTGACTACGAACTAGGTTTTCCTAGTTATCTCCCCACGTCATGGGATGCCGTGAAGTGACAGCAATAACAGGTAGTTTCTGTTCATCTCATCCTTATTTTTCAACAAAAGAAAGAAAATGAAGGGGAAGTTGGATTCATATTCTTTAAAAAAGGAAACAGAGATAAGTAAATTTGCTCCAAAGTAATATTTCCAAGCAATGTTTTGTTTCTCCTTCATAAGTGGAGTTTTAGTATTTATTTTACATCATCCCTGGCCACAACTGAAGAATAGAAAAGACCTAAGCAACTGTGAAAATGAAGCAAAATTCTATTCCCAGGGTGAATTTTTTTCCTAGATTATTTTTATATTGATTTAAAACTAAACCTTCTAGAAGCATCACAGACTCAAAGCAAAAAAAAAACCAAAAAAACAAAGAAAACCCCCCAAATATAAAAATGAAGCTGATGAGACTCTCCTACCTTGCCCCATCTTCATGAAAGTAAAAATTTAAAACAAAAAGAAAGCAAGCTTTGCCACTAGTCACCTGTGATCTTCTATTCACTGTACTGAATACTTGGCATCACTTGTACTAAATAATAGATATTTGCTACAAACTCATGTTCTACAGATAATATACAAACCAAAATATTTTAATTGGATCAAAATAAACATAAGAAAAAGAAAGCAGATAAAACGCTGTTTCAGACCAACCCATGAAAATGAACAACCTTTGTCTGCAAATCTGATGATTTACCACAAATGATACAGAAGTATCATGAGTGCTCAGTCATTGCATAAAAGAAAGTTCTGCTTCAACTCTAACATTTCACAAGGATGTAAAATTAAAATTGGACATTTATTACAATTTTTTGTACACCACCCATTCAAACCACTTTAAGAGGAGAATCTTCTCATTTTCATTCCCCAGTACATCACAGTTGTCCCCTAGATGTTGATCCACCTTCATATACTAAAAATATTGATTCTTGTCAGTCTATGCTTTTATATGGATATATTCCCACACTTTTTAAAATATATAGAAAAAAATGGTTACTCAAGCTAATAAATTTCTGTTCAGTGCCCATTTTTGATTAATAAAAGTACATTTGGAGATCACAAATTTTAAAATTATGCTGTTACTCATGTTTGTTTCGTTATTTTCTATGTAATTTACATCATAAAAATATCTGCTGAAGTTCAGTAAGCCTATATTAAATGTTTATCATGCAGACTTACAGTGCTGTCAATATATGCTTCAGTCCATACTACATCATGCTCTTGGTCAATAACCTTTGGTCGGCTAAGAACATGGAGATATTCCATGACATTCTCTTGAACATCAGCTAAGGTAGAGATCTGAGTAAAAAACCCTGTGAAAACACACAATTCCAAGTTATAAACTAGACAGAACAAATTAAGGAAGATTGCAACAAGGAGTATGATGTGATTTATGTCTGTTATGTTTTCTGATTGTTTATTTCCAAAGAAGAAATGCAAAAAAGTAATGTTTCAGAAGAAGCAGTCTCAAACAGTAATAAGTGCTGAAAACAGAAGTCTGCAAAACTTCTGCCGATCTTGAAGGACTGGGTTCCCAATATTCCTATGAACCACTGCACTGCCTGTCCTAAATTCTCTGTTTCCAGAAAAATTTCTTTGTTTAATGGTAAAGAAGTGTAGGTGTTGCTTTTTTTAAAATGCTGCATGCTTTAAAAGTTAAAACTGGTATTAACTTTGTCCAACAATGTCTTGTTCAGTTTCAAGAAACATTAGAGGATTAGAACTACAGTAACAAAAGAGTAGATGCATATACCCTAAAATGTTCTTCCTTACAGAACGTGACTAAACATCAGATAATAGCAATATGTTATTTACAAATGACAGGTAACAGAAAATGCAGATTAAAACTATAATTGCTTGGCTTAGTGATCACAGCTTTGTTAATCCTTTAAAACATCTCCTACAACCTGACAGCATTGAGAACAGCAGAGGCCACAGCTATTTGAGCTGTCACCACTTCCTTTTCAATGCTAAGTATCTTTATACATCACAAACTTGGCATCTGGACCCACATCATGCAAAGGTGATGAAGGACTGACAAATTTCAAGGCTAGAGTTTCATCAGGCCTTATTTAAATGCATCACTTCCCCTTCCAATACCTTCCTTTTCTTTAATGAGAAAAGACCAATATGGAATTTTCATGAAAGAGGCCTTGCTACAATTTTAGTCTTTTGACAAGATCACACACAACTTCTGTGGAGTTGGAATATTAAGCTTCAGCAGAAAACATGTCAGCTGCAAGAACTTTTGAGCTGTGTTGCAAGGGTGCTCTATAGTCTGATTCAGTACACCCGCTAATAATTCATGCAGTACAAAATTGATGTTTCTATGTACATACATACATTTCACCTACGTATGAATTAAGACACAGTGTAAGAACAGAGTTTATAGCAGAGATCTATAAAATGAAATGAGTCATAGTACTAGCTTAAAGCATATTTTCAACTTAATAAGAAAAAGCAGAGATGGTGGGGGGTTTCTTGCAAAACTTACTTTATTATACTATGATCTCAAATATTCCTAGTATAGTATGCATACTGTTAAAATATTCAATATTCTGCTTAAGGAATTTTATTGATTTTTTTTTCCTATTAAGTCCAGTATTGCGTAAGAATGTTAACTCACTACTACATATGCTATCAAGGTTTAACTCCTGCTTCAAAATACGGCTATTTTTTGTCTAAGGTTCTGAAAGCTTTTCCAGTAAAATGATTGACTCAAGTTTAATCAGGAAATTTCTACTTGAGAAAGTGGAATTCTACCTATATTGGTAAAAAAAAAAAATAAATTATAGTGTACTTTCATGAATTATTGGCTTAGAACACTTATGGGAAAAAGCAATGTGTACATTACTCTTTCTGAAATGCGGCCTGCTCCAATTTGGGACGCAGAGTCAAAGTATGGGTTTCTCCCTCCTGTGAGTAATAATGGACACTTCACTGTCTGGTTCTTTTAATTTTGTGTAAATGTCAATAAATAGTCAAAATATGATTATTTGCCAATATGAGCTATCCACACACAGAATCTCATAAATTATATATATACATATCTGTATGTATGTATACACACTGATTTATAATGCTTTTAATCAAGGATTCAAAATACTTTAGAACTGTGCAGATCACTTGTTTTACAGGTGATGACCTACATTTTCCTAAAGCAGTTCAGAGTGCCTGAATTTTGGTATGTCTCATTCCAGAAAGCTTAAAAGAGAATCAATATTCAGAAGCTATATTCAGAACTGTTCAAGTTTCAAGTTACATACTCAAAAGCACAGGCCACTCAGAAATTCAGAAAAATTCAACAGAAGCACAAATAGACTAATCAGCCTTTTGCTTTTCTTCCTCCATCTTAGACTAGTGTACAGTGCCTACAAGTGAGGACTAAGACTCTAGAAGGAAAGTGCACCCAAAGTCTGCTCATTTCTCTGTAGGAAATTTAAAGTAGGGGACCTCCATGTATGTTCATCTCTCCTTTTACCAAACACATACTTTCAGTTGTCCCCATGGACAAGTTTTAGGACAAGTTTGCACTTCTCTTAAAATAATGCGCAAAAATTACAGTTGGAGCACTGAGTAGTGTACAGTGAACAAAAGGACAACATCTGCACCTAAACACATATATGAGCATATAAAATAAAGCTTGAAAATTCAGAGGAAATTAACTGCTTGGAAAAATTTGTATTGTTTTTAAGGTGATAGAAAGGTCATCTTTAATCAAGCAGTATTTTCTTACCCATACAGGTTGAAGTCACAATTAGTTAACACTTTTTAATGTCCTACTCCATTAAAATCAAAACCTTAAAGATTCATTTAATGACTCCTTTAAGAAGCTCCTTGATGTCTATGCATGCAAAATTCTTTAATCACAGCCTATAAATTACGTTTGAGATAAAGAATACTTTGCTGTAAAAAGAGCATGCGTTCAGATTGCCTCATGAAATGGTTTTATGTCAGTTTTTCAAGTGAAAAAATGTAGCTAGATTACTCAGGGGAAAAAAAAAAAATAGAAAACAGAACTCAATGTGAAAGACTTCAGTGTTGTGCCATACAGATTTATACATGTTACAAGACACTGATAAAGCTGAATTATTTTTTTTTCTTTTCTTCTTTTCCTTCATTTAGAAGAGACCCATTTGGACCAGGTACAGCCCACGTGAGCAGAGACACCTACTTGACCACTTGTAGCTATTTTTGATATGGACGTGTATTATGTTAGGTATTTCTCTTTGTAGTATTTCTGAGAACACATGCTGTCATATCACAACTTATACAGAACTCTCCAGGCAGCATGCTACAGACAAAGTATGTATTTCTTCTTGTCCTACTTGCAAACCATATCTCCAAACTGCACAATAGAGAAAACCATTTTTAGCCTAGTTTCCTAAGACTAAAAGAGATAACGAGTAAGTCCGAATCAATGTCATATAAATTTAGCAAAGAAATAAAGGTCTCAAAGACAACCGAAAATTTGTGTCTACTCCAATATTGGAAGAAGTGACATTGAGCATTCTATTTGGAAATAGCCAGATGGTAAATCAGCACATGTACACTGGCACACGTGTAGTTGCAGGCTAGCCATGCAGAGCTCCCTGCCCAATCCGTATGACAGCTAAAAACGTCAAGGTTAGCAAGTGGAAGAAAAAGGGTGTGAAAAAATCCTATTTTAATCATATCTACATTTCACAGATTTATTCATGTATCAGGCTGCAACAGATGAAAAGGTGAAAGAAAGAGCGTGTTAGAGACTTTATTCCTGTTAATCAGGTTGCTTCAAACAACTGAGTTTAGTGAAATGTAAAAGTTGCTGCTAAAGATACGCAAAAGACAAGACTTAGATGAAGGTGGTGTCATAAGACACAACCATATGGATTCCCTCTAGGTTTTTTATAATGTGATCTCAGGGGTGGGTTTCATTTGTAGTTTTTAGGAAGAGTTCCTTTCTTGCATTGAAGATTTTTCTGTTTAATCTCCTTATAAATATGTTTTTTAATAGCTCACATTAGAAAAATCTACAATGACTTTACAGTTTTCGTAACCCATGTAACATGAACAATTACCTATCTTCTGTGAATTTGCAGTTCATCTATTGGTTCCTATAAAAAGTTGTTTTCCTTAAGTTTTAGCTTTCTTGGCAACAAAGTGAAAGGATTTGCAAAAGCTACGTGAATAATATTTCACATATTTTTAATATTTGTTCTAATATTTATTTTTCAATCTTCTCCAAATGGGAAAACTCTACCAAAAGTTGCTATATTATAGCTAGGGACAGCATTAGGTAATATTCATAGTTCATTTTCACTGTATTTTTAGACTTTTTTATGATTCATCATGAATTTGTAGCTATGTGTAACAAATGCCAAACCTCACAAGAATTAGCTTCCTACACTACTAAATTTATCTCTTGTATCTAGAGATCAGAAGTACCCCATGGATTTAAAAACCTTACTCTTCCTATACCAAGGTTTGACCATCAGATAAAGACATGCTCTGAAGTTCCTGAGCACAGCTGCTAAGGCCATGCAAGCAATAGCGGCAAACCTGTGCTTAAATTTTTGCACTCTAACACCTGCTTCTCAGCTCCCTGGTGTGTGAATTATGCCATCTTAGAGCCCCTTACAGTCAGCACTACTTTTTTTCCTCCCCAGCAGGAAAAAATTCATGAAGGAAATGGGTAAGATTTTCTAATGACAAGCATGGGATATGTATAATAATGTGGTTAAAGACAGACACTTATGCTCTGCAAGTGGTCTGACTTTCCATATTACACAGTCCTTGCAATGTTTTTGGATGGCTTGTTTTCCTCTAAAATGTCCACCATTTGACTCATAACTTTTCAAAAATGCCTCAAATGGATTTTTACATGGATTGCAGTACTTTTCGTTTTCTGGACACCATGCAAAATAGATGCAATGTTCTTGCAACTAATAAAATAACAGAATTTAAAAATCCTCTTTGCATAGTGACTAAGGAGGGAATTCATTGTTTCACTGCAGCTGTAAAACTCCCATGGAGACACCCTGCCCCCCCACCTAAGAGGCCTCTCAAGCAGGTGAACAGTATCTGTAACTGGCTGCCTGCCACCCCCCACAAGAGCCCACAGTGCAGGAGGTGCTGGGGTCATGCTAATAATGGGAATGGATGTGACTGGGGCTTCCTGTATGCAGCTCTCCTCTGCTAATACAATAGTCTATAAACTGCTACAGCTGGGGCACAACTTGCCTCAGGGCTGATCTGTCCTCTGCTGGCAGTTAGAGAGGAGAGCCGCTATCAGACCTCCGAGATACAAAGCATTTTTCTCTACATTGCTTTCTCAGCCTCTGCTCCTTTGTACTGATGAATCCTCTCCTTTGTCCATTTTACAATATGCCAACCACAGTGATGATCCGTAATAAAAATTTTTAAAAAATAATAATTAAAACAGACACTGTCACATTACTAATGCAATAGAGAATTTAACTGGGAAAAAACCCAAACGTTTAATCCTGGTTGTTTTCTTAGTAACACATTAACTCCCATCTTTATCTTTCCAGCTTTCTGCTGGAAGTGACTGCTGACAGAAAGGTAGTGCCTGCATACTTTAAAATCTGGCACATGCACTCTGAGCATTAGAAACTTTTACCTTTGTTCACTTCAGGATCTTAGTAAATCTTTATTCTTTTCCTTTATGTGCTTATGATACAGCAGAGTAAATCACTGCAAATTTCACAACCCACTCTGAAGGGATTTTGGGGTTCTTGAATGTTTTAATGTATTTAAAATGGTTTGGTGTTTTGCTTCATTAAGCCAACTCCCTCTAGATATGCCCTACTTACATATAAAAATGTAACAGAAAAACATGCTTGGGGTTTTTCAAGGTTTCACCATCACAATCTAGAAGCTAAAAAGTTTTGCAAGGTGGTATGAATTACCCCTGTGACCCATTTTGAAGGGAAGGACTGCTGTCCACAGTCCAGTCAGCTGGAAACCCTGCAAACAGCCTTCATCTACGTTGTGCTTCCAAGTGGAAAATCACTGCAAGGAAAATTGATTTTAGGGTCATTGACCCTCAGTGACAACAACATACTTTGGCCCACCCATGCAAGCAGTAAACTGCAGTCCAGCCATTCAGCCGATCTTTAGACCAGCTTTACTACACTACTCATCTGTCGTGCTGTAATCCTTCATTTCACTAAAAGAAAATGGACAAGCTGTAGCTGAAAACTGTAAGAAAAAAAGAACTAAATCCATACTGTCTGACATAATGACTTACGCTGTTTCCAATTGTGATTTTCAAAGCTATGAAAAAGTATTTGATTACTGATTAGAGGTAGAAGATTTTTGCATTGTAAGTTATCAGAGAACAGGTATTGCAACTATTAAATTGGGAGAAAAAAATCATAGAAGAAACAGTCATTAAACTGTTTAGTTGATTCATATGAATAAGATTCTGACTCAAAGCAACATGGTTCTGAAAAGAACAAAGTACTCCTGAAGAATGACAAAGGTGACCACTTTTTCCCCTCTGGGAATAAGGAAGACGTGGACCAGATGATCTACTAAGGCAGTCTCTATTGCCTGGTCCTAATTTCTGAGTTGCCGTACTTAGATCTTCATGAATCTGTAGAGCTGAGCTAAAAAGCTAAAAGATTTTGTTGATTAAATTGTCTTCAAAAAGATGCTTCAAAGGATTCTTATACTATTATTTAAACTAAATTATGGTGTAATATTAGCTGATTAAGACAAGACTTCAAACTGAGTAATTTCCATCAGCTGGACATAACAGTAGTTAAAGAAATAATGACTAAATGGATAGCACCTGATGCAATTCATCATAATGTAATGTGGCACAAAGGAAAAAAAGAACTTTTTTTTTCCCCAAGAGGAAAGGAAAGGGAAAACCTGAAGATTAATTAGGGGTTTTGTTGGCTTTTTTCTGAATCATTCTTACTAATACTAGTCAGTGCTTTTTCTGTAGCATCTCAGTATCTTACATGTTTTAATACTCCTTCCTTAAAGAATATAAAACTGTTTTTTTCAATTACACTGTCAGTTCCTCAAGGGATGGGATGTCTGGTGTTTTAGATACCGTGTCTAACTCAACAGGACTTGTACCCTCGTATCCAATGTTCTTAGGAATCAAACTAACTCTGATTGAGTAATAACAGCTAAAAAAGTTTGTTCTCTGAACAAAAATTTAAAATCATCTAGTTTAAAAGCTTCATACATATTTTAAGAAAAAAATACATTTCAAATTGGTTTGGTTTTTGGTTTTTGGTTTTTGGGTTTTTTCTTTTTAAATTGTATACTACAAAGTAAGCAAGTTTTCTCCTTTCCTGGGAAAAAACAACCCTCCCTCTCTGATTAGTAGGTCAGTAATTCCATATCTGTAGAAGGGTCAGATATGCAGGAAGGCTCAGTAATAGGGTTTTGAAAACAAGGTTTTCAGAGTTGAAGGTTAACTAACCTTTGTTAGCACAGGCCATCCACTTCAGGTTATCAGCAAAAGCAGCTTCTCTTCCAATCAGATAGGTAAAAATACGAACCTGAAAGTACAATGCAAAAGACCAAGTCAATTAATACTGCATTTAAAACTTGTACAGTGGAACTTCAGATACAGATGTGTAATCCATATGGACAGACCCTTTTAAAGAAAGTATTACAGGTTAAACAGCAAAGTAGGTTAAAAAAAAAAAAAAATCTTTGCCAGTTACGTCTTCATGACAAAATGTGGCTTTTGTTCTACGTGACAGAATGGCTGATCTCTTGGGATGTTTTTAATATCTGACATTTAACTAAAGTTATGGTTAAAGTGTGAGAATAAACTAAAACCATTGGGGTACAGGGCAAAGCTGCATGTTTCAGACTGATCTGTTCTGCATTTAAGAATTCAGAAAATTGCTATGGTGGAGGAAGAGGCACTTAATTAGCAAATACTTATGTAGATAAAGGATCTGAAACACCAGGCAAGCAAATTACCCTCAGTTTTCAAGGTTCATATGACGCAGTATCTTTGCCAACTTAGCGACAGGTACCCACAGGAGGCACTTGTACTATCAAGTGATAACCTGCAGAATCATGTGCAGGGTTGCCACATTTCCTAGTCAGAAATATCTGTGCAAAAAGCTGTGCAGCTGGTCTATGCATGTGCGTGCGCACTGACATACACACAGAGACAAAGTCCAGAAATCCTAGAAAATTGCTGCTTTCCTTAAAACTCTGCCCAGATAACATTTCTTGGCAGAGAAGAAGGGCATACTTGGGAAATGCTGGATGTGGGGTAGGCCTTGATAGATGCTAAACGATAACACTTGTTTGTCTGGACTCCACAGTTCCATGTTATAATACTCGTATCCAAAACTGCATTTTTGAACAGCTTCAGACAGCTGACATTTAAAAAGCAAAGGAAAATGTCCAGTGAAACATTTCTCTATTTACTATACCATTTTCTCAATTCTTTCTTATCAAATAGAGATAGGTTCAGGGTTGTGCTATTTTACAAGCCTTGAAAACAGCTGTAAATTTGTTCTCACAGTAGACAGTAGTTTCTACTTCATACCTTCTGCTCTCAACCGTTACTCTATACATGGGAAGCTACAGCAAAGGTAATTGTGTGGGGTTTAGCTAGATAAACAGGGAATAGGAAAGGATAGTGTTGTCCAGAGCTTCCTCTGCCTCACTTATACAAGTTTGCGTGGCACTCACAGGCCCTGGGTCTGTACAGGTTGGGTCTGTAACCCCACCCACGCGTGTGTGCTGAGCAAAGAAATTACTGTCCTGGATCCTAGCATATTCCATCTAGAAATTTCACACAGTTCCATACATTCCTCATCTACCATCTGATATACCTGGGTAAGATGGAGCATAGTTAGCCTTACTTGAGAAAAGCTCCCAGCTTATTGGGAATAGCACCTGACAGCTACAGCTAGAGCCAATATTTTATACAAAAGATTCAAAATGTCACTGATTTTCTAACAGAATAACTTGTTCTCCATTTTGTGGATTTCGAAGATAAAACAAATAGAGTAAGTTAGGACTGGAAATTGACAATTTGTAGCTCCGAACATGGGGTTATCATTATGTATGAGAAAGAAAATTATGAACTCCATTTTGTAACACTAAAAATTGCAACTAAACCCCACATCAGATCCTTTTATCTTTTTATCAGTATACTTAATCATCATTATCCAAACCTTTTACAGAAACTCTATTATAATTACTAAAAGGCTGTACACAACAAAACATGCTCCAGATAATTTTATTCAATAGCTAATTGGATCTCACATTCACAAAATAGACACACTGAAATTACACAGAAAGCTAATTACACAAAAAGAAATGTCATGATGTGAGAAATTTATGAAGACCTCTATTTAATTCAGTTGCAATTAATGAAAAAATCATAGAATTAAATTTCTCATAGTTTTTACAATTAGCACTTTTTTCTCACTCACAGTGAGACAAATTATTTGTAGAAAATAGCAACTTTGCATTAAATTGCCATAGGCTTTTTTTTTGCACAGAAAAAGTTTTAAAATGTCTTTGAAAGTTTCCCTCTTTACACTCGGTTGTGATACTATATTGCCTCACTGCCTTTTTGTCCATTTTCTTAATGGCCAGATCCTGTTTCTAGGCATACATGGTGCTTTGCATTATTATCATGCCTAGAGATCAGATTTCAATCACAAAACTTTTCTGTCTATCAAATATAAAATGTACATAGAACTCAATCATTATTTGTGCCATTTAAAAAGTGTACACACGGATTGTGTAGTGTTGTTAATTAGTTTGAATCAAACAGTATGCATAATCCTAACCTAAGACTAAAGAACACAATATTAAACAAAAAAATGGTACTTGTGCTTTGTTGATGGCTACCAAAAGCATTAATAAAGAAAATCTTTATTCTCTAAACACATGTGGAAGGGCACAGTGAGATTTATACCATCAAAATACAGCATAAATCACTGTCATAGTTTATCTTTCTGAAAATGATGCTCGAATATAGCCTATGATGAGGCTGAATACATCTGAGAGATTTATATTTAATGATTGCTTTAATCTATAAAGAATCAAACTACACTGTGTTCCTAATAAAAGGAGACCAGCCGTATCTAAAAGGATGAGTGATAAGCATGATAATAGGCCTAGGCAGCAAAAAACTGCATTAAACCTACAAAAAATAAAATTTCAACAAATTGGTATCATAGATCATCATGAGGAATGGGCTTCCTCTGTTATACTGTTGCAAGGATTTTAACTATTTTTCTCCGAGTACATTTTATGGATATAGTTTATTTGGCATCTGCAGTTTTAACATGTTTTAAACATCATAAAAAATACTGCTAATTCTTTGGCATTACTTGAAAAAATAAAATAAAAGCTATAGAGAGCTAGCACTGAAGATGAGTGATCACTTTATTAAATGCTGCTTTCCTTCCCTTTCTCAATGAGTTGTGTATTTTTCTCTATGCACTTTTCACGGTGCATGTTATATAAATGATGTTTACCAGTGTCAACATGAAGCATAAAATCTTCCAGAAAATGAAATGTAAGGTAAACAATAATTTTAAAATACCATTTGTATTCTGCTCATTACTTAATAGAATGATGACTTACTCATAGTAGCTTAATAAGAAAATTACCATGTAAGGTCACAGGAAGGTATTTAAGTTAAAAAATAATGTCACTGATACATTGAGGTTTTTCTTTTACATTGACCTTAAAAAAACATTAATAGGTTTTATGAATATTGTTTAATACTCTATTCTGAATACTGAGAAAAATGCTCAAAAATCAGCTCTGGTGGCAAACAGTTCTGATTATAGCTCTACTTCTAAAAGTTTCATTTGATCAGTTCATTGAACCCACCAGTGTGAACTTAATTTACTGTAAGCTTGCAGTGGCAAACACTCATGAGTGCCTAACCATTCACTGTAGAAGTAATTTTACAAAACAGTTATTATCTGCTTTCAGAGATCACAGAAATGGCTTAGGTAATAAATAATTAGAATAGAAACTTGCCTGGATAAGTCTACATTCTAAATCCCATTTTTCAAAAGAAATTTGGATGTACATACCTCTTTTGTACTAGTTTTACTCTTCTGGACAGGTATTTTATGTAATAATTCTAGATATGCTGGTACCATCCATGGTATAATACCAATTAAATGGGGACAAAGTTACTGTGGTCACATACCTATCTTCTGCATCTACAAAAAAATATAACTAATATATATTATAGAAGTACTATATTAATTTAGCAGATAGATTCAAATTACTTCAACTTCAGTGCATGGATAAGACCTATGCAGTGATGGGCTGTGTGTGCTGCAAAACAGGACACACTGCATCACAGCTCCCACTGAAATTATCATTGCAAATTGACTAGACATTAGGTACCAGATTTAATATCCATCCATATTTTCAAATACCATGCAAGATAAATGGTGTTAAGTAAAAACTGTTAAGAGCAACCACCAAATTTTCTTCTTTGTATGTCGGAAGCAACTGAATGGAAAGTGTATCAGAGCAGTTCTGCTCTGATTGCATGAAATGTCTATTTGATAAATATATATAGTACTGAGGAATACGACTGAAATCTCTATAATTTATAATAGATGAGGAAGGATCAAGTGTGTCTCATTCTGTGGTTTGTATTTGACCTTAAAGAAAATAACACAATAGAAATTATGAGCTTTAATAAGTATATACACTATATACATACTGATACACCTATATCGGTATCTTACGGTACAACACTGTTAGGACACGAAAAATTGTTTTGAATCCATATGAAGAGAACATTTTAATCAGGGCAGACTGAATAAAGTCAAAGTAGTTATGCGCCATTCCCAGAAGATCCAGTAACAACATTTACATAGTCTACATATGCTCTGGCTAACTGAGTATAAGCCAAATGAGAAAAACACCTTTCAATATCCAAGGGCTGTGACTGAATCAAGAGATCATTTTTATCTGAGAAGGAATCTGGATCAGAGGCTATAAGTATCTCTCTGACAAAAAAACACATGACAGAGAACCCTTCAGTTCTGAATAATTTTGAAAGCTTTGTAAGATATTTGAGAGGGATACATGAATCAAAATATTTTCAATGTCTGACCTGTAAAATATGATATCAGCCATATTAAGGCTTAACATGAACTGTTAGGTGTGGAGAAAGGAAATATTCTCGGGCAGAAGCACTAGTTTTGAATTGTTGTATCCTGTCCACAAAACTGAAAATTGTAGATTTTATCACTGAATGCAAAGCAAAGCTTACTCCAAGCACAAAACCTTTCATCTTTGAAACTATACGTGCTATTCCTGCACAGAATGTAGCTCCTACAGATGTGCCATAGACTTTTTTAAGCCAATGTTCACAGCAAATGGAGTAAAAGCTCCAGAGTCACATTACAGAAACTGAGAGGACAGTGGAACTAGAATCTTTAATAGAGCTTGTGACTTTCTCACTTCATATTTTTCTAAAGCGGGTGTTGAATAGCAAAGAATACCACTTGAGATTGATGTATTTTAATTATCTTTAAAACAGCAGCTGTGGCAGCCTCCCATATATTACCTTGTTATTATGTCTCATTCCTGACCTAGAAGGATCACCTCTGGGAAAGAGCACTGCGTTCAGTTACTATTCTTACTAAAAGATTGCTGCATAAGCTCAAATGATTCTGAACTATAGAATCATATTCACATCAAGTAGCAGACTAATTTCAACGGTGCATTTTATAACGGTCAGCTTCTATGTACAAGACTAGGGATTCTGGTCCAAACCACTAGCCCATAGTGAGCCAGTGAGAGGCAGCACAACACATCAACAGTTATCACAAGTTGTATTGATAACCACTCCCATATACAAAGCAGAATTAAATATTATTAAGGCACTGAATGACCAAGCTCAGTTGTTCAGACAAAACTGAACACAAATCTTACACTGATTAAAATACTTAAATCAACAGCAGATATTTAACTGCATATATTATAATTATTTTTAACTTGCTTTCTCTCTGGTTTTCCAGTCTCTCTGTTTTACACTCGTCTTCCCTTACCTAGGCACAGATCACGGTTTGGATTACATGGGTGGTTTGCTCTCTATTCTTTGTTGCATCCCCTCAAATTCTGAAAAATAAGAGTACTGTTAACAAGTTTCTTGCTTTTACAGCTGAGGAATATTCTAAAGTTTGAACCTTTAAACTCTGGACAGACAGCTTATACAAAATCTCAGAGATGGATACACTCAACCATTAGTGAGGAAACCTAAGAATGATGATTTAAATGACAGCTATTTCAGTGCTAACCACTTCATCTGAAATATCCACTTAACAGTTTCATCCATTATGCATGGACTAATCTGCAGTCCCCAAACTGTCCTCACCTCTGAAACTTCATTTAACTAGCAGCATAGCGAAGAGAATAGGGACCTTCTTCTATCTATGTTAAGCAAGACAAGTCAATCTGCTAGATTCTACACACTGGAACTGTGAAGTCACATCTTCATGCCAAACAGGTGGTAAAATAGCATTTCCAGAAACTTGAAATACAGTGTGGGAGGGAAAACGAGACTTCTGCTTGCAGCTGACAGTGCAGACCTCTGTTTGCAGCTGCAAACTATTTCATGGACACCTTCAGCAAAATAGTCTTTCCTTTCTGGCTCAGCAAGAAATAAAAATAATCCTGTGGCAAGAGCTATGGAATTTAAGTTATAAGTGGTATATAGGGATGAAATTCAAGTTCCCATAGTTATAAGTTATGGTGGTCCAGGAATGCCCCAGCTACTTTCTGCCTAGATGAGCGAATGGACTGATTGGGAACAATGGATAAATGTGAGACTAAGTGATTGCCTGAACTCCTAAGTAGCCTTACCACAAAGAATTGGCTTAGTTATTACAGGAGCTTTCAAGGTGGCAATTTGGCACAGCTCCCAAAGTTTTTCCAGGCAACTCATGCTATGGCTAGACCACCTGATAGGCATTATTTGTATACTTCAGACTGTTAATTAGCTACTTGGTTGGAGAATCTGGTCATCCCAGAGACTTCCTCAGGAAATTCCTGCTGTAGAATTGACCATACTGCATAGAGAAAAGATACTTGCATAGTATCATAGTAGAAAGCCTGAGGAACAGTCACATAGGAGAGTCTTTTGAACATACTTAAGATAGTTACAGAATGTTTTGTACATAATCTAAGATAATAAGTAGCAATGAATCATCTCTGTGCTGGACGAGTGATATAAAACCACAGGCCAGCTGGAAATGAGGATTCAGCAGAAGAGCAGTTCAGAGCATCTCACCCAATACAGCTGAAGACACTGTTGCAAGGACCTGTATCATCTAAACTGCACGTGACCAACCTGTTCAAGATGCTTGATTCCCCACTTCAGTATTACCCTACCCAAAGACCCCACAAATACTGTAACATTCTCGTCTTTGCAATAGTCTCTATGGTGCACTGATCAAAGCACTTTGATTTTCATTTGATCAACAGCTAAGAAAATGACAGCAGGATCAGAGGAGACCAGAGCTGGTCTCGATTAGATTTACATGCAGTAATTCAAGATTCACAAAAGCAATTCTCTAATTGATCTCTGAATTTTGTGAACTTAATAATTAAAAAGGCTGCCATTTATTTAGGTCTCTTGTACTTCTTAATAGAAATTTTCAAAAAGAAAAATCACTGGTCTCCCTTAACTTATTTTAACCTGTGCTGCATACTGTCATCTGAACCCTGAAGATGGGCATCCAGGAAAAAGACAACTCATTTTGGCATTGACATTTCTTTTCCTACTCTGCCTAAACATATTCATGTATTATCTGAAAGTCACTGAACATTTACACAGGCTAGTATAAAAAAAATTCATTGAAGCGTTTGTTTATCTGTGTTTAAAAGCAGAGCAGAGTGGTTAATAATTTTCATTAAGAGCTGGTGGCACTCCTCTAAATACAACTCCTGAGCTACATTCTCAAAGTCTGTTGCTGACAAAAAGCAAAATTCTGGTTTACTCTGAAAATGACTAAGAGAGCACATGGGAAGAATACAGGGAAACTTATCAGAGCTTAAGGTGAAAAGAAAAATGTTAATTTTTAAATTCTCATGTGCATCCCTTACAGGCAGATCCATTTTTCTACTCAGAAAAACTAGCATTAGGGAGGTTCCCCATTCTTTCAAAGTCTAACAAGAGGTAAAAAAATAAAATGGGGGAAAAAAAGATGGCAAGTTAGCTTTACAAGCTGTAATTTTTGGTGGCAGAATTGGCAATTACATCATGTTTCAATTTGCCAGGGTTAACTTCTGATTCTATCCTTTCACTATTTCAGTTTTATGTTGTAAATTATTTGTCTCTTCAAAGTAGCTTCTGTTTCTGTTGATTATGAATCTTTCACACTCCATTTCTTCTTACCCTTTGTTATAGTGGAAATATTTTTAAAATGAGTTACCCAGGATAAACTTATAAACTCTTCATCTTTTCACACTCAATAACTGGATTCTCTTCCTTGGAGTCCTGCTGCTTTGTAATTTTCTGATGTCTTTTTTAGGCTCAACCTCCAAAAGTAAGTAACCTAAACTTACTTCCAAATTTAGAAAAAGCTTGAGGTTTTATTTACGTTTCTGTGGCTTCCCTCCCAACATTACACTGTGCTTGTTGCCACATCCAGAATGGTCTTTAATATCACTCCTCCTTACATAATCTCATCCTCCTATTCTTCTCTCTCCAGCACCCTTTTGTACAGTTCTACCTCAGAAGGCACCAACTGGAAAAGAGGAAATCGATGCTGCAGTTGATCCCTGTCTTAAGGAGATGGCATTACCCTGTCATAATTTCCTTGAGGAACAGTCTGGATGCAGTCATAGTTTTTGAGAGTCATATTGGATACTTCATCAAGACCAGTAAGATCACATTCAAAAAATCTCACTGTGCCACAGGTCTTTGCACAAGTAACCTTTCAAAATCTGAAAAGGAAAAAATGTTGAGTTTGTAAAATATATCAATTTTTGAGATGTGTTACAGCTTCTAACTTTAAGCTACACACACACAAAGTAATCCAAAAATAATACATGAATCCCAAGTGTACTCCAGTGCATCTGGTTGTTGCAAAGAGCACAACATACAGGGCACTGAACAGGCATGGGAAGGTAAGTGGAAGTACAATGGAAGTACAAGGTCACTCTAGAAACTTCACCTTATCCCCGAATGTCTTAGTAAACTTTTTAGTTTTTAGTTCTCTTTTTATTATGAAGTGGTGAAAAAAAAATGTGTCAAGGATCTATTTGCACTGATAAATTAACAGGAAGTTCCATTAAGACAATGCTTTAAAGGAGCACACAAAATTCTACTGATGAGGGCTACAAAGCTCTGTGATACAAAGCAAGATTGCACTATTACCCTATATTTTCTACCCTGTTAGAGACCTTTACCCTATAAGGTGCTGAAAGACTCAATTTACGCTGCACTTAGTGCAAGGAAGCCATGAAATTGAAGACATTACCTCATGAAATTGAATATTAAACATTAGTTATTCAGTAAGAGGTTCTTCATTGTTATTTTTTCTCCTGTAGTATTTAAAATACCTCTTTTGGAAAAGTTTGCATTTATACATTTCCTCATGTTTTCACCTTCCTGCAATTGCACACTGTACCCAGACAATTTTATAACAGTGCTTTTTATTATAGTGGTATCCAAGACACTGTGCATCATACCCTAAATATTGATGGGGCAGTTAATGGAAACAAACCCCAAATGATGAGTAGGTCTATTTAACTAGAAAACAAGATGTTGTAAGGAAAAATAGTAACAAAGAAAAAAACACTTCATCTGTCTGGGGATCATCAAGCTTTGCTTTCCCAAACATTCACATCCCCAACATCTCTTGGTACAGATCTACCTCAGAAAATACAGGCAGGAAAAAAAGGAAATTGATGCTGCAGTTAATCCAGCAGCATCAAGGGACAGGGGACAGCACTCGTATGTCACACTTGCCCATGAGGAGCACTTCTAGATCCACCCTCTACATCTAGGGGTCACTTTTCTAAAAGTCAAACAAGCTACATATTTTACATGAGACATCAAGTCAGGACATTTATTCTAGCACTGAAAATGTGTTGATATCTTTTGTTGATTTAGAAAAAAATATAGTGCAACTCATGATTTATGAAGAATAGATGATCTATATGGTCCCTTCCAACTCTAAAAAAAATTCAGTGAAATTCAGTGAAATAATTTCCCACTGTGAAAATTCACCCAATACATTAAGAATATTGTTAGCAAAGGAAGACAACATTATGCCATTTTTACACTGTGCAAGGACAGAGCAGGTGATAAGGAAGTGTCCAACACCATATTAGCACAAAGCTTATTGCTTCCCTGAAGGAGTTTGATAGTTGAAAGAACAAGACATTCCAGGCCTTTTACATGGGACACAAGTTATAGCCGCTTTATACATGCTAAATTATTGGTCACAGAGAACTGAGCAAGATCAGTTCACTCACAGAAGAGCTTCAAATAGCAGAGAAAGAGCTTATCACTAAAGAATTATATGTAAAGATTTGGCAGAACAAATAGGTTGTATTAAATAACCATTTAAGATTTGGCATTTAACAGCAAAAAAACCCAAAACCCCACAAAATATGTCTCAGAAGCATCTAATACTTTCTAGCTTATCTTTCTTGCTTAGCCTGCAGCATATATTAATGATGTTAAATAAACAACTAATAATGTACAAAGTGTAATACCACAGTTTATATCTTGAATGTACTAAATTCTTCTCAGCAGTTTAACAGTAAATTCTGCAAAGAAAATTTTCACAAATTTTGAAAATAAACTTTTTGGCTGAAAATATGTCTAGAAAATTACAACCCAGAGAAACCTTTTCCAAAAGGTATGATTACTGGGGTGGGGGGGGGAAGGGGGGGAAAGGGGAGAGATTACCAAAACCAACTTATTATCTTCACTGTAACTTCTTCTTTTTTAAACAAGATTTCTCCCACCTTTCCTTTGAGGTCAATGGGTTAAGTGTGTTAAAAATATTTCAGACATATCTATAGAGAGCCAATAAAATATTTATACAGCACCTCCGAAAATCATGTATATACTACACACCTCTACTGACGAACTGTTTTAGAAATATTTTACCGAGTTTTAGAAAATTTTATTTATTCTACTTTTTATATCCTTCCACTGGTAAAGCCAGCCATGGTACAATGATGTCAACTATATGGGGCATAAAAGGAGACAAAAATTTTAACTCACACTTTTATAACTTTCACAAATTACCTGATATCAGTTTTCTATCATAACAATATTACTATTTCAAAGTGAAATATTATACCATTTATTGGAGCTAGGAACAAGTTCTGTGCTCTCATCTGAAAAGCTAAAGAAATTTCTGTTTCCAGTCCTGATATACAAGATTCCAGATCAGTCATTACAAACCATTAACAGCCAAGCCTAAACGAGCTACTTAAGGATAATTCAACTATACCTGTTGCCATTCTTCACAATGCTGGTGGATTTGCTGAAGCACAGAACAGGTATTTCCTTCCTTAAATGCAAAATAGCACCCTAAACAAATTAATTTGTCTGAATGGAGAGGAGGGGAAGGGATTAGAGCAGAAACCATGACAGAACTAACTTTCTTGGATCTAACTGAAGCTTCTGTGGAAAAAGCAGGCTCATACAATTTCTGCTACTAGACTAATTAACTTTCTTGTATATCAACTAATATTTTTTGCAAGAATCCATGAGAAAAGATCAAAATCAGACTAAATTCTAAGTAACCAAATACTGCCAACGTCTCCATTTCTGCTATTACGTAGTTCCAGGATGTAACATAGAACAATGGTAACTCATTTGCAGAATACTTCACTGTGCATGGTGCAGACACAGATTAGAGGATGACATAATGGATAACGCACCGGCCTCTCACCCTTGGGATTTTGTCCAGCCTGCAGTCCTATCAGATAATGGGTTTGGCAATCTCCACTAGTCTCTTTTGGACACTAATCCCCACTACAGAATCTCTATAATTCATCATATAATTTAATACACCTGGCAACCTTACCACCAGTTCATTCTTTTGTTACGTAATGGCCCAAAGTGAAGTCAAGGGTGGTTAATGCTCTGACAACCGGCTATTATCTCCCATAACAGCTGATTTTAAGGGGATTATTGCAGTCATAAACCATTTTATAAAAATTGGCAACTGGGAAAGCAGTGTAACAAAATAAGGTGATATTTAGAAGTTTTATCACTGATTTTCTACCAATCCGTAATGGAGTTTCTAGCATCCAAAAAATGCTGTAGAGGAAACTTGAGATTAAAGGTACAGATCACAAGCCAAGAATCTGAGGCCTGAACAAGCTTATAGCCAGAAAAGTTTGACTATTTTGAGGTTACAGACACTTTTTTGTCTTTTCTTCTGTCAAATAGACAGTATATTTTTCTTTTTTTCTTTTTTCTCAATCATTAGTTCACCTCTTGCCTTTACCAGCATTCTTCCCTTTTCACTTTGAAGTATTTCACCACTGTTATTATTCCAGTTTTAGATCCACAATCTTTTTCATAAATGAACAGGGGACTTCATTGCTAACAGGAGCAATTGGTGAAGATATAAGTGAGCAAGACAAAGGAGAGTTGTACTCGGTTTATGAGGTAAGAAATCAGTTCACTGAAACTGTGGGAAAGGTTAGGAAGAAGAGGAGAAGTTGAGACTCCAGTCTAAACTACAAGGTCATTAACATACAAACAAACAGACAATAGTACCAAAGAACTGACAGTGAAACAAATTAGCGTGCACAGTCCTCACTGGAAATAAGAATCAGTTCTACAAATTTGTAAAAAGTCTTTAAAAATTTCACCCAAATGTGATTGTTGTCTGAGCACTACATTCTGTAACCAAAGGCAAAATGATTTGGTAGACATCAAACTGGAGAAGGATAATTGGAAAAGATATCAGATGCAAGGTCCTTCTGGGCTTTCTGGAAGGTCCACCCAGCTACATCTGTGCAATGCCATTTTATATAGAATAGGAGACTAGCATTACTGAATACTGAATATTTAATCAACAAAATTGTTTCATAGAATAAATTTTGCACAATGAGGAAAAAAAATTAGTATAATAAAGTCAGAAAAAAATTGAACTATAGCTACTCCTGCTCTGACTGAGAGGCATTACTAAAAATGTCTGGTTGAATAAAGTATGATCTGTTTCATGGAAGCTTTCCAGAACTGTACTGAAGTGAGCTTCTGTATTTCATGACTCAGAATATTGTCTACCTGTCTTTTTTCATGCAGACTTGACTTAAGCAAGCTTTCCTTTACTACAAGGAGATGTAAACCCCCGCCTGCACTTTGAACCAACCTATTTAGGTAACAGTCAATGTGGTGCTGAACTCAACTTTGTAAGCCTATGTTCAGTTCAGCACAATTGAATTTTATGTTAGTTTTTATACTTACCTTCAGTGGTGAAAGGTTCAAGCTCTAGAAATCTAACCAGCAACAGGAAGAGTTTTATAATGAAGCACAGAAAACTGTAGTGAGTTCTACCCACAGAACACAAAGAATTTTGCAAATTACAAGCATAATAGAATAAAACTGAATGCTTTATTTCCAAGAACAGGAAAGAAGGTTGCGCGTGGAATTTTAAGATTACCATACTAATTGATTGAAACCAAAAATCAGCTAAAGCAAAAACTGCAAATGCTGATACTTCTCTGATGGAAAAGCAGACCGACTTTTTGGCAAACTCTGGTAGGAATGGGTTTTTATTGTTGTACTTCCGGTGATTAGAAGCACTACAATTTCTTAAAGAAAATCTTTCTGAAAATGCTGAGTTAGTGGATAGAAAGATAAATGAGATTTTGCATAAAAACTGTCTGCTATCCTGAATAATATTTAATCCTTCAGACACTGTGTATATACACCATGAATTGTTTGAACCATCAAAGTGTTACAGCAATGACATTAAATAGACATCATATTCCTTTATCTTGACATTTCAACGAAGTGAAGGCAATTGCTGCTCAGACTGTCATAGTTACCAGTCAATATTAAAATTACTATACAGCCTTTAAGTTTATCTTTGATTAAAAATTAAATTTAGCTCTACTTTATCATTTCTGTAGCCCTACAGCATCCATGTGTTCTCACAGTTAAGTCAAGTCAAACTAAATATTTAATACACTGTTCTAATTAGCTACAAACTATTACCTGATTTAAGTCTGTAAATGAATGTGAAAAGACTCTGGAGGCCTAATGTTAACCTTCATCCACTCCAGTTTTATGAGAGAAATTACAGGCTCTAATTAGACTCTTTAAACTGCAAAGAAATAGAATTTTCATAACCAGCTTATTAAAAAACGAAGGCCCCCTTGGGACAGGGCAAATTGCTTCTACCCTGATCCGCTTATCCTTGTACAACACCATACAGAAGACTCATGTTGTCTGACTTACACAGCTCATATTTCTCCCAAATTAATGAGCACTCAAATTATTCCAGCTGCCCCCTTGGCACGGGGAAAAATTGAAAATCCATGGCTGCCAAGTGACGTGTATAACCCAGCTGCTAAATAAAATGTGCTTAAGGGGACACAGCTGTTGAGGTGCCTATTTACATTAAAATAAATCCATGGATACAGAACAAATGCCTAAAGACAGCAAACAGTGTATAATACTTTGTTTAACCCTTTCATTAAAACAGGTCACAAAAATTTGCAGCATCATTTATAGGCTAGATGTAAAAGCATGGCCTTTTCACCTTATGATTTATTTCTTCTAATATTTCTAACCTTGGAAACTTTATGATTTTCTTTTCTTTTTTTTTTTTTTCAGAACTGGGAAATTCAGAGGAATAAAATTAAATAGTACAGTTCACATGCCAGAAAGGCAACTCTACTTGGGAAAAATACAGAAAATTTAACTCCATTCCCTGCTCTCCAAACATGTGAGCAGTGTGACAATAAGTGTCACATTCTTGACAGCAGAACTTCTGAAAATTATACTTGCAGAAGATTCACACAGACTTGTACTGTCAGGCCAAAAAGAGACTATTACATTTTTGTGCCTTAACTTAAACAGGTTGCCAACTCATTTCTGCATGAAATTGAGGATACCAGGTATTATCTTTAAAATGCTAAATAGTATAGGAATTCTCTTCCATAAGAGTTAACTGTCTTCTAAAAAAATTCATGATGCTATAATTCCTAGACCACATTTTTAAAATGTTTTATGAAACATGATTGTAATCCAACTGACTTGAAAATTATCATGCCAGTTGCGGAGCCATTGAAATAACAGGGGCCAATACAAAGTTTCTCTTTCCTAATCAGGAATACTTGGCCAAAGGACACTTAGATCTAGCATCAAAATCCAGTTTCAAATTCACACAGTCAAAAAGATTTGCTTTATTCAGTAAGTACATATAAGGTCCAAGCCGTAAGAAAGTTTTTATGCAAGATAACTCTAATAAGAAGTGTACAAAAACCAGCAGATAATGTAGAGAAGGTTCAAGTAGTCAATGGCTTATTTATTTTAGCCTTCACCAGAAAGCT
This sequence comes from Limosa lapponica baueri, assembly GCA_002844005.1. Lineage (NCBI taxonomy): Eukaryota > Metazoa > Chordata > Aves > Charadriiformes > Scolopacidae > Limosa > Limosa lapponica. The sequence continues at coordinate 377,651 of KZ505710.1, read as the reverse complement.
TAACTTAAGCAGTCAGTATGACACAAGCATTTTTAACTATGGGATTAGAAGCTGAGGTCATATTTGGAAAAGAATGGTAGATAAATAAGATGCGTTTAAATCGATGAACCCTGACAAAATTTCCCATAGAGTATTCAAGGAACTAATCAAAAGAATCTTTAAAACATTAGTGAATATTTCTGAAGCTCTGTGGCAGCAAAGGAAGTGCCAAGGACCAGAGAAGGGAAAAATATTTTTGAATATTTTAAAATTTTATTTTCAAAACCAAGAAAAAGGGATAAAAACCAACCTGTAGAATTACTTCCTAGTTTTTACTGCCCAGAAAGATGCTAACAAAAGTGATTAAACAATCAATTCACAAGCATATACAACATAATAACATAGAAAGAAATATCCAACATAATTTAAGATCCATTCTGTTAAACAAGCATCTTTTGATACTGCAGAGGAGAAAAAGAGGAGAAGAAAGATACGTTGGTTAAATTCTGTAAGTATGTTTCAGAGAAACATGGTCATCCACACCAAACTAGGACTCTTGGGCAGCATATCATCCATGAGAGCTTCCAATTGGGATTGACAGAAAGATAAGCCACAGGCATGTTACCTGCTCAGCGATGTTGTCTACCTCTAAGGAATACTGGCCTAATGAAATGAACATAAGGTGAATGCACTTTTCAGACAGCTGTGCTCTCAAAGTGTATTTATTATTGTCACATTAGGAAGAGAATTTGGTGGAGGAGGGAATAAACTGGCCTGTTTTGAGTGCAATTTAAACATTTGATTCAGGATTTAGAAGACTGACTAAAGAGAACACCTAAAAATTTTTCAAATGCCATGAAGTTGGAAGTTGGTCCAAGAACTTTGGAATACAGAATTAGAATTCAAAATAGTATTTTTGAGCAAGAGGAACAGTCTGAAAAGAACAGGATTAAATTCAGTTCAAATAAGTACATATTTTGGAGGGAAAGTTCTAATGCATTGACAGAAGATGAGGAAAATGTTAGTAGAGCACCAGAAAAAGATCTAGATTTTAGAAAGAACCACAGGTTTATTGTGGGTTAACAGCAGCAAATTACTAAAATAAATGCAAATATCAACCACTTGGTTAATGTGGCTGAAAGAAATGGCAATACATACTTGACACGAATTCAAGATAAAGGAGGCGGTTATTCAGCTCTACCCATGGGGAAAAAAAAATAAATGGAAAAAAGCTTTACCTAGACTTTGTATTCACTGTTAGAAAAATCTGTGATAAAGTAGGAACTCTCCATGTCCACAAGAGATGTTTTCTTTTAACTTCTTATTAGCTATCCTAGCTAATTTGATAACCACTGTCAATTAGAATGTCATCCAACAGTAAGATACATTTCATGTAAGCCTACATACATTGTAACATAATGGTCATCCTAGTTAATTAAACATTAAATAATAAAAAAAAAACCACAACATGTTTGTTTCATCATACTTATTAATTCTATTTTGACTGCAGTCTGAACAAGTCATTTAATGATTTGACCTATGGCTGACTCCAGGTACTGTGGTTACTGAGGTAGATGTATATATATGTATGTCTTCCTGTTGACCCTTTTATAATATTGACAAAACGTTGGGGTTTTTATCAGTCAGTTTGAATTCATTCATGTTCCAACAGTTGTTAAGTATCAACGACAGCAGTTGAGGTGTTTGAAAATAACTATTTTGACTCTTTGAAACCTGGTACTAGAAAGAATGAAGAATGAGGGAGCAGAACTTCTTTCGACACTAAATACGAAAAAGAGCTTAGGGAGGTCCATCCTTTGAGTTGAGAACCGCAGTGAGCTCTTTTTTTTTATTTTTATGTGACTCACAAGCTATGCTTTAAGTTCTGTAGTTAATTATAAAAACATGCTCTGTTTGCTCTCTCCATTTTCACTGCTGCTTTTGCATTGTCCAAACCATATAAAAGTATGCAGTGATGTCACCATATGTATCATGGACAAGAAAAACAGATGAATACTCTATAAACACTCTTCACTCTTAGAACATGTAGCCTAAACAAAGGGCTTCCTCCTTCTTTTAGAGCAACATGGTAAAAATGAGAACTGGGAAACAAAATGAGGACATTAAGCACCAGCATGCTTACATTTGACTTATATTTGACATTAAGAAATACAGGAAAGTTAAGTTAGGGGTGAAAAATGGGGAACTCCAAAGTAAAGAAATGAAAACAATTCATTTTGTTGAAGTTTTGACACTGAGCAACTGATTTCTTAAAAAACTTCCTGACATGCTACATCACTGTATGCATTTTTCCTTGTGGCAATCTTTTTCAGAAAATAATTGAATCTGTTCAAAGAGAACCTCTTCTGGCTTTTTACTGCCAGTTGCAAGATCTAAAAATCAGATCAGTAATTCAGAACTCTAGGACATTTTTGACATGTATAGGAGTATTTTTAAATATCTAAAAAACTCCTAAACCTTTGGTAGTTCTTAAACACATTTGCTTGATGCTGCCTTTGGGGTCCAAACACAAATAAAAAACATTTTACCTACAAGTAGAATGACAGTGGCCTGTACAGAGAAAATATTTTCAGAAAGTGACTGTCCTTTCAGCACACAGCAATACCCTCTACACAAGTAGTAATAAATCTGTCTGTGAGGGGTGATTTCATAATCCACCTAGACCAAAAGACAGCCTGAATTCTGGTCTGTGTTTCAAAGAGAGATCAGATGCAGAGGAGACGCGGTACTGTCACGCGATAGCTTCCCTACACGGCAATACATTGTGGGAAAAGGCATCCTCTTCACCAGGGCACAGAAGGGAAGTAAAATATCACAATTCTCAGGAAACAGTGAATTGCCATGGATGCTAATATCACTTCTATCTTGCAGGGTAACAGCAGCTAATGATGGAGGAAACACTACTGAATTTCAAATAAGATTTCAATACATGAAATGAAAACCCAGGCATATCACTTCTTGCATGATTTCCTTAATTAAGTGAATTTCAGTTGATCATTACATATGAGCCAGAACAAACCACCTACAATTCTGTTGTCTCCAGAGAAATCATAACTGCTTTTTGGAGACACAGCTGTCTGTAGATGACAAATTTGTCCCTAGGATCAATTATCTTGAGTTAAGGACAAAATAAGTGTTTAGCATTTAATATCACTGCAATCATATAAAGAGGACACCTAAGAAATAAAAAAGATTTAAAAAATAAAGACATTGAACAGAAAAAGAAGAGACTACATTGGAGTAGGAAGAAAAGACAAAAGAACGTGAATGCCCTGTGTCAAATAGAGGACAAGAGGAGAAAGAATGAAAGTCAGAAGGAAAGACAGAGGCAGCATTAAAGAAGAAAATAGCTTACAATAGAAGGAATACAGAACTTTTGAGAATTGTAAAGGGCAGAGTTTGCACAGCAGAACAAATTGAGTTTTCAGAAAACAGTGAGTTTAACAAGCTAACAAATTGCTTGGAAAACTAGGCATTGAGAGCTCTTAGTGTCATGAAATAGAATAAACATCCTTAATGCAATGTCAGGCGACACAGGGAAGAAGTGCCCAATTGAGACATAAAGGGAATGCAATAATAATAATAAACATTAGGAAGTCAAGATATGAGCCTAACATTGTATCTTATGATCTATTAAAGGGAAATATATCACTGCATATAAAATGAGAGCAATAAGAAAGCAGAAAACACAAAAATACAGAAGAGAGAACACGTGCGTGTGCAAGTTCTCTCTGTAAAAAGTATGCCTCAGGAAAGGGAAATCTAATGTTCAACAAATTAAGACACAGATTTTATTCAACCTTTTAATGAGACAGCCAAAAGAGAAAAAGGGGTTATTCAATCAAGGGTAGAAGTAGGTTAATTAAGCTAGACAACATTTGACACATGGAATTAAATCCCTGCCCAGCTGAGCCTGAGGGCCCTGAAGTCCCACAAGCCCTGCAGTAGGGACAGCTGTCACAGAGAGAGGGTACAGTCCCCAGGACTGATCCTTCACTCTCATCAAGGGAATCAAGAAATGCAGGTGGGTACCAGAGGAAAAAGAACGGCCAGCTGGGGGCAATGAAACTACAGGAATCCTGGCAGATCCAGAGAGCAAGAGAACAAATGTAGGTCCACTGAAATTGCTTGCCTATCTGCCCATCATCCCCTTCCTATTCTTGTGTCCAACTCCAAAATTCCTTTTGGTTAGCCACTGCCTTCCCCTCCACAGGAAGAACATTTGGTGTCTGTATTATTTCCTCCCACCATCACACACAGCATTTAAGGACTGCTATGTTTAAACACTGATTTGAAATAAAGATATGTGTGAACTGAGACATGACATCTACTCCTGAATAAATCCATGAGTGGACATTTAATTCAGAGTAAAAATGCTAACATTCAGTTCAACCTGTTTGGAAGATATGAGGATAAGAATATCTGCATGTGAAGTTCAGAAATACTCATTCAAATTCTTAATAGTTACTTCTCAGTACTGCCATGCATAAACTATAATATATGCTGCTCTCTGTGCTACACAGACATGAAATACACTTGTATAATCCTGCATATGTCCACTGGAAGAGGAAGTCGTGGGCAAAAAAATTATTATTTAGCCTTTCCCTTTGTAACATTTACTCTGACATCAGCCATATTGTTGAAGTGAAGAATACAACTATGTCACTATTAGAGTCACTGAAATTAGAATTTGGTTTCCCAGATTTTTCTGGAAAATTCATGTTCATTTACTCAAAATTAAAAAACAAACAAACAAACAACCCAACAAAATATAACTTTTACTTGAAGATTATCCATTCTAATAAAACTTCGTATTTCTTTAAACTACATACAAGAGCACCACCATGCTGAATAGGATATGGTGTTTTTCTGAATCATAATACGTATCAGCTAGCTCTAGTTCAGAAACTCACAGAAAAATAAATACAACTTTCAAATAACAGTGCATTCATTTGAAGCAAATAGCACACAGTGCTATATATCATCTCTCAGTTTATAGCTGTCAATTTTGACAGTTCATATTTCTTTCTCTGATTAGCCCAATGGCCCTACAGATGCAGTTTAGGATGGACATGAACCACCCTCTCCATTCAAGCAACATCTACTGCAAATACAATCTACACACCAATCTGCAAGCATGTTCCGTAACCCTTTTTTCCCAGAAAGCTATTTATGAGCTTTTACTTGCAAATGCCTTTTCCTACCGCGTTCCTGTTCCTACCTCTGAACTTCAGCTTTCGACGATATTTGGTGTACCATTTATTCACTGCCAGACATTTTCTTTTTAAAGCTGGGGTATGTTCTTAGAATTATGCTATTTCCCTTAATAGCATACTTCCTTAAGTAACCTTTTTCTGAAAGCAGAGGGATAAATTGTACCAGGGTTTTATTTTAAAGCATCACTAGAAGTAGATAACATATATAAATGTAAAACACAATTCAATGTATTCCTTAGACATGGAGATGTACAGAAGGTCTCTGAACATCCAGAAAATGTTAGTACTTCAGATGTGGGAAGCTGCACATAGACTTCTAAAGTGCTCTTTCTTTTATTTGTTCTCACATATTGTGCACATGGAGCCATTAGTCTCAGCCAGCCGTCTAAGTCTCTCCTCATCTAGCCAGTGCTATTGATTATCTGGGCTACTGTCAGAGGGAGATGAGGATAAGGCAGACAGTCAGCTGGCTGATGTTGAATCAGGAGAAAACTCAAATGGTGCCAGTACAGTCGAAGGAAGAAGTCAGCTTATATACTGAAAAGGGCTATCTTCCCCTTTTATGCAGCATGCATTCCTATCATTTACTATGCATGTTACTAACACAGGAGCCGCACCAGATCCCCCAGCTGCTCTGGAACCAACAGCTGAGCCCAAGCAAGCTTTCCACATGGGCAACTAGCCAGGGAATTGCAATCATTTATTTCAGATGTCATCCTTTTCATGATCACTCTTTTTCTCAAAATCAGGTTATGGCAACATAGTCCACACAGAAACATACCTTGAGTCAATTCAGATATACAAGACAATATAGAATATAATTTCTACATTAACTTCAAGATGAAGGTTGAATCTGTCAATCTCTAATAATTTGAACAATGTCAATTTGAGAGTCTCATCTTGATTACTCTACTTGTAAAAGTATTGAAGCTGCCTCATCCTTAATTTAAAAGAGGATGGCATTAGTGCATTTTCCATTAGAAACTCTTCGTTTTGCAACACGTTCCACTATCTGCCTGAAATTGTCCAGAATCAATGAACTTCATAAAAATGTAACAGAAGAGCCATCTTTTTACAGCAGCTTGGAGCAAAGTGAGTCCCTCAACAAACACACATAGACAGGAAAAGAGTTTGTTGCTCTGCTGGTCACTTAATATTGTTTTAGCTATTTTATACAAGGATGCCCAAGGTATTTTATTATTACCTATATAATAAAAAACTAATAACAAATTTATAGGAGGCCCAATAATTGGATAGGTGAATTCATTAATATTTTGCCTCAGGAGATACTGGTTGAACATTTACATCACCCAAGTAACTGACTGTGGCTGCCACCCAGACAATAAAGAATAATGTAGGAATCTGGGATTCAAAGACCTGAAATTTGTTCATACCTCTGCCAGTAATGTACAAAAGGTATCTTTACATGCCTGGCTAATATCCTATTTGCAATCTGATTGCATTATTTGAAGAGAAATTTTCCAGTCCAGTACTGTTTTTTCATACACATACACACCATTACAAACACCACAGAAAGAAAAGTAATATGAAAAAATAGAATTTGCTGTGCCTACCAGGAACGTTTGTGACCATCAGAGCAGCATGATAGTATCAAAGCAAATATACAGCAGTTTGACATTACAAGAGAGAGGTGTATGACAAGAAGTAGTTGGTGTTATTTCTGGCTTACTCCATGCTATCATTGTTCCACTTTCATGCATGCTAAATAAAACCAAAATAATAACTAATGATATTTTTAAATAACTGTCATTTTAAAATTAAGATGCTAAAATTCTTCATGGAACAATTAAAAGAACTCAATATGACTTGAAAGGATTCAAGCAAATGACAATAGCCAAGGACCAAAGCACTTCAGTGTTTGAATTTTAGTCTGACAATTTATGTCCAGGTGCTGTTACAGAACTCAGTACTGACCAGTAGACCTATATGTGAATTTTCTATACAAAAGTTTAAATTCTTCTGTATTACATTACTTTGCTAGCTACTTTAAGTAAACAGTCATGGATTCATGTTTGTTACAGTACCAATAATTAATCTGGTAAATTTTGTTTGCATTGAATTTAATAGAGCTACTTCAGACTTTAAGCTATTATTTTATCTAATAAAGCAGAATTGAACTTACCGTCTCATTGCATGTATCTTTGGTATTTTTATTCCAGAGTCTTAAAAAGAAATCCTTAATTCATTCTAATTTTCCCACATAATTCAGCCTTCTGTTTATTTCCAGAATCTCAAAGCAGACTTTTTAGTCTCATCCTGATTATCTCTTTACAACTTTGCTTCTGTCAAGTCTATTCTACATAAACTATTACCTCTAATTTTACCAACAAATAAGGACTTTACAATTACGGCACTCCTTGATTCGGTTGCTGCTTTTATCAGGACAGACCATTTGCTTTGTCTTCATTTTTTTGCACTAGCTCTATTTTTTCACCTTGCTAAAGCCTTTTTTTTCAGAGGTAATTCTTCTCTGTTGGCATTCATGATCTTTCTGTCAATGAGCCCCTGGTAGGACCACTTATCTGTTGAGTGCTTGCTGTGCTGACCTGGATGGCACAATACAGTACTTCAGAAAAATCAGGTTCTAAATTGGAAAGTCACAACAGTACATTATGTCTCACACTAGAAAACTGGTCAAGTGTCCTAAGGCTTTTTAGGAATAAAAGTCATAGTCAAAATTACAATTCTCAAACATTTTTGACTCTGAAAGATAACACAAAGCAATATTATCAAAAGTTAAACATTGCTGATAGTGTAAAGCAAAGCAAGCAATAATTTTTCAAATGTATATTTTCATGTCAAATTTTACTTGATATCTTCTTGACTAAAAGCATCACTACTATTGCAGGCAATCAACCTCTTCCATCTAGTGAACCATGCATTATTTCCATACTAAAAATATACCCTTGGTCAAAACTTCAATTTATCAATATGCTTTAATTTACTAACTCCAGAGCCATTTTACAAACAGAATGTGCAACAGTTGATTTTTACTCCAGGTTTTACTGTTGATAAAACTACTGAAACACAGGAATTGTTCATCTGTAACACTAGAGAAAATAAAGGTAACTACTTTTAGTTTTTCCTTTGTCAGCGTCTTGCATCTTTCTTTAATCAACAAGTCCTTTTTAATCATTAATTTTGTTTAGGAGTTTGGGAATCAGAATGGTAAAACTGTATTTCTAGTTAAGATTATAGTTCAACCATGACATTTTGCCAAGATTTATTTATTATATTAAAAGGATTCAAAATGTGTTTGAATAAATCAAACTTAAACTGTGTCTGATCTGAAACTGAAAGAAAAGCTACATCACCACATCTCCTTACAGTGTATAATTAGCAGGGGAGAAGAATGAATTTTAAGTGCTCAACCAATTCAAGAGCTACATGGTTGAAAATAAATGAATTGCTGAAGACCTAGGAGAGTCTGTTTCAATGTTGATTCCCCACCAAGAACTCACTGGGTGGATAAAACTTTAGAATCTCTTGCGATTAAAATGTTTATGTTATGTCTTAACTTACAAACATGCATTTTAAAGCATCCTGTCCTAAAAGATTTAATTGATCTGCCCCCTGTCCAAACAGCAGTTCCCACTGTCTTGCATACTTTAGCATAGGTTGGGGGTGCTAAAACTGTACCTTTCATGCTCCTCTCCTCAATCAACACATAACTTATTATAAACATCTCAAAGTCCAGCCTGGCAGTTATCCCAAAGGCTCCAATCAAAGAGATTTTGTTCAGGTTTATCCATTCGGTGTCAGATTTATTTTTGTTATTTTTTTTGTCATTTTTGTCTTTAGTAGCTGTAGAGACTCCAGAGTCAAATGGCCCACTAATCTAAACTTTACAGCCAACTGTTTATGAATTTCCATATTATATTAAAACTTGTACACAAAAGTTTGTCTACAATGAAACAGACTGCATATACCATTACACTCATAGCAGGACAGACCCTTCAGATATTTCCCATTCAAGTGGGGTACAAAGCAGAGAAATAAAACGAATAAAACGTGGAAATTTGGTGGGTGCATTCATCCCTCTGTTCAAAAAAAGCCAAGATATGCAAAAGCTCCAGGGGTCTAAGCAGACTAACTATTGGCCTTAAAACAAGGCAGGAGTAGAACTCAGAAGATCTACTTTTTTGAGCCTTATTGATTGCCTTTTATTTTGTCAGATATACTGTGTTTTAAGCATAGGGCAGATTTCATGCATACAGTGTTTGCAAACAGAGATTCAGATGTGAAAATCCAGGCTACAATAGAAACATCTGGGTCAAGTGAAACACATACAAGTGAACCATGTTAGGTTTTCATTAAAAATGTTCCTCAAAATAAACTCTCCCGGTAATTTTTATTCAACTTTACAGGCCAGATCACAGTAATGATGTATCACAGGGGAACTTTAATGAAAATTCTCTCTTAAAAATCTATAGGTTGCAGTTCCTGGCTCCTTAGTAAAGCTTATGAAACTAAGTAGATAAATCTCCAGAACCTTTTGCAGGAAACACAGACCATTAAAACACAAAGAAAGTTGGGAAACTTTCTGAAAAGTAGAAAATAATTTTCTAGTTGACAACTACATACATTATGTCAAATAATTATTACATATAACAATCAACAGCTCTGCTTGCTTTGGAGACAATAGGACAAGGTCTTTATACCTGAATTCATAAACTCGGGTCCTGAGGTCTTGCACAGATACAGACAAATACTTCAATTTATTTCCTAGAATTTTTCCACTGCCTACAAATACACTATACAAATGCAAATTTACTGCCCAGTCTTTCTGTCTGGCCACCCAGGAAGTTTTTCAGGCATAGTCTAAGGCCATTGAGTTACCACTTTTTGCAGCAAAAATTTGGGGTGCCCCATGAATGTTTAATGCCAAATGGGTGTTTTCTATCACCCTCTTCCTGATTTGACAATTCTCATCTGTCCTCGTGGTCACATTGTGCAGATATCATTAGGCAGACTCTAATTTGCATATGTTATTAGAACCACAATATCAAATGATATCAGAATTATTAGGTACCACCATTGTCATGCTACATGAAATATCAGTTTATTCCCCTACTATATTTGCCTGGTATGTACCTGTTTTTTGACCTTCATTCTAGAAGTTAGACAGAAATATCACATGTTCTTTCTTCCAAAAAGCTGCTATTCTTTCATGATTCCTGGTGAAAAATGAGCAAAGAAAGGACTTAAGCTGGCCTCAGATATTCCATATGCTAGGCAGCTAGCGAAGCAGATGAAAATACAGATCCTGCATCAATTTCTGATGCAATTCCCGTCCTGAGGGCAATCCTTTGGAGACAGCTCCCAGTGCCTTCATCCCATCATGAGGTCAAAATGCCAGCAAGGGTGGGCTAATGAGAAATTCATAGTCTCCTGACATACAACTCTTTGTCCAAAACTTCATTAATGTCACAATATTATTTTTAAAAAATTATTTAATGCAGAAGATTAAAATGGTTTCACCTATCACTATCCTCCAGTCATTAATATGTGATGCCAGATTTGACTTCTAGGCATCCTGAGCTCAAACAAAATTTAGGCGGTTCATGAGGGCAGTAAGGTTATAAGGTATCTTAGAGAGATCTGCTCACAGAAGTGGCAAACTCAAATACAAGTATACAGACAAGATCACAAATTAAAATGCCTTCCACAGATGACTCTCTCAGAATACTCCTAGTGCATAAAGCTAAGCACATGCTTAAGCCTTTTCAGGATCACAGCTGCATCTTGATGTAAAACAAAAAGCAATGCCAAAAGATAAGAGAATTAAAAAGAAAGTTGAAACTACAGTGATTGTACTTGGTTTTGCATTTAATACATGCCTCAGTGATTGTTAATAATCATGAGTAATTAAAGAACAGTAATTGCATTTCTCTTCAAATTACTTGCTAATTAATTTAATTTACAATGGACATTAATACCTGAACATCGGGTAATCTTCCTCTGACTGCAGCAATGTAGTGGTATCTTTTAAGATATATCTTCACCTCATTTTGAATTAGTGAAACATTTTTAAATAACATCCACTCTAAATTGTTCTTGACTAATACATTTCTGAATAATGCCTTTAAAGCAAAACACATATATAAATATTAATAACTACTCAAGTACAACCAGTAACTAATATGAAGAAAAAAATTTTAAAGACCAAATATGTAAAAATCACATGAAAGAAAGAGCCACCAAATATTTCCACTTTTTTTTTTCGGTAACTCTAGAGAAAAAAGGTTTTCAAGTAAGTGATAAAAAAAGAAAAAGAATTTGGAGATTGAGGAAAGACTTAGTACCTGCCAGCAGGCATCTAATCCACAAATGTCAAAAATGACTTGCCTTTAGTCTAGAACTCTTCACTACTCTGCAAATCTCCTTCACTTCTTCCTCCCACATCCACAACGTGACAGAATACTATTTGTTCCATAGACAGTATGTACTAGAAAAATGCAGTTCTCCCTCCACCCTTTGTGAACACTATCAATGACTGCTAAGTACTAAACCGGGCACTTTCTTCTGCCCTCTTACTCCTTCAAAGTGCCAAACATCTAATGTAAAGCTTGAGCTCTACATTAGTAGTACACCAGTGAAAAATGTTTGAATTTATTGTGTGCAGTTTGAGGTATTTGCTTTTCCTCTGCCCTGTGCAAGTCTGCATTATTGTCATCATCAGGGGACCAATGGCCCCTACCAATTTTTCACTTATTGTGATAGCATCATCACCATACACCACATACATACTTTCTAGATTACAGACATTTTCTAAGGTTTTCTCCCCCAGAAAAGAAATAAACTGTGCAATGGGGCAGCAGACCATAAAATCCCAATCTGGACTATATGCATTTTTCTAAATGATGACAGAAAAACAGAAGCTGGAAATTATATTGTGCAATATCATAGTACTTACTGTATCACTACTTACTGTAGCTACCCAATCAATAACTTGACAGTTGGCATGTTCAAGGCTGCTCAGGGAACACAATGTGTGACTAGAGAGCATTAAAAGGCATACCTTCATTGATCGTCAAATGCATGAGTCTCCTCTCAAGTCTTGCTTGTTAGAGTTTACACTGTTCACTGACATCAACTCAAATTGGACTGAGGCAATGCATAGGTACAGACTGTAAATCAGTTAGAGAGAACAGTAACATGCTGCCTGGCTGCGGCAGAGAAAACTTTAGGTCTCAGCTTAGATCACTGCCACAGCGCATGCAAAAGTAGCGAGACATATGCCCCAGTCTGGGACAGCCCAGTACTGCTATAAATAAATAAAATACATAAACCCTCAAAACTTAAAAATTAAATAAAAATAAATCAAGCTTTGCAAAAAATTCAAAATACTGAAAACTGACAGAAATACACCCTTAAAGCCTTTGGGCTCAATCAGATCGACAGCTATAACTACGCTATGTGCTTTTAACAAAAGTAAACAGAAAATCACCTGCCCTGCTGTCATCTACCTACTATAGCTACCTTCTTTGAAAGTAAAAAGTCAACCTAACGACCAAGAAAGGAAGTAAAACTTCCTATTTATGCTATAGGCAGAGTAGAGGGAGTTGCACATTAACAGAAACACTCAAGTACTTTTTAATCTAAGGAAGGTCAATGCACAACAATAGCAGAGACACTGGTAGAAGCATGGACACAGACCAGACTTTGTGTGAGTCAACCCCAGACTCCTCAAGGGATTTGAATCGCCCCACTTAGCTCAGGTCTTCTACGCCTGCTGCAACACACCCAGCTCTGCCAGGGAAAGGAGGCTTTTCACTTTCCGTTCATTGCCTGTCTGCAGTGTTGCCATTGCTTGCATCCTCACAAAGCACCACAAGTTCTCTCCTAAACATCATAAAAGTCATGGCATGACACAAGGATTTTAAGTGGCATCAGTGCCACAAGAAGGAGGCAACTGACAAAGCCCTCCCTTGCAGCTGCAGCAGGCAGTGCCACAGTCTCTCAGGCGTAGATGAGCACTCGGCTGGCCCAGGTAGGACAGCGATTAGTTAAGCAGGATCCCTCCAAAACCACAGCTATTACAAGGTAAAGGCATACCTCATGATTACTCTCTCTGCTCTCTATTTTTGTTGTAGCCACCAGAGAAATATCTGTGTGCACATATATGCTTAATTATTTAGTACTTAAGTGATATTGTCAGTGTTAATAGTGTTTCCATTGGGCTCCAATGTTCAGCGAACTGTAAGACCAAAACCATGTAAGCACAAATAGCTACAAAAAGTTACTTATGTGGTTACTTAAACAGGTATGCTGTCTTCTGGACAGTTTTCTTTGTCTATAACTAAAACTGCAGTTATCTTGTATATTTACCTACATTATTGTTGCACGGTCATTACACATGGGATGTGATCCTGTCTGTGTTACCAGTTCATGAATTTTGAACAAATTATTCTACCTCTCAGCAGTACTTTTCTTTATTCATAAAGGATGAATAATAAAATATTTTTAGGACTTTGGATACAAAGCATTCCATAGAAGTTATTATTATTCACTATTGTCTGGTCATCTGTGAAAATTTCAAAACCAATCAAAACATTTAGAAGATGCATTTTATGAAGTTTATCATAAAAGGCTAGAGTGAAAAATGTTTCTAATAAAAATGTATAATATGCACAAAACTTCAGTTGTATTCAGAATTTTAATTGATTCATTCCAGTGCTCTTTTTAAAAAGACCATTTTCTATGTGATATTCTGAACTAAAGAATTTCATTTTAATTTTGACATCCCTATTAAAATTTTAAGCATTTGACTTTTACCATTGATATACCTCTTAAAATATGCTTCTCTTTTAACGAATGTACGTATGTCAAACAGACAAAATCAGAAACATGACAAAGAATGATGGTGAGCCAAATAAAACATGTGTTGGTCCTGAATATAATTGTAACATTATGAGCTAATGAAGAACAAATATGAACTGAAAAATTCTTTGTCAGTGAGCAATGTTCCAACTGTTGTACAAAAAAACGGTATTAACCATCCAGAGGCAATGAGGAGCCTGTCCCCACAACTTTGAGCGCTTCCCTCATGAGTCTAAACAAAGTTAGGCCAATACAGAAACAGCTCCAACATGAAACTTCAAACCAGGCTCCTGACAAAGATACCCTTCTTTTGGCTAGTTGTAAACCTTGTACCTTTTTGCTGTATATGATAGTAAACCAAAATCTACTGCAAGACATTATTTTAATTTAGGAACAATGCAAAGGTATCGGAGAAATAAATCAATGCTTTCTGCTAATGTGTCAAGAACTATAAAAGGTTTGCACTTACAAAATAAAAATATTTTGTATTTATATATATATATTCAAATCTTTATATATATATGAAAATTACAAGAGTAAAATATACCACCCAGTCTTGTAAATTAGAGTTGCAGCCTGATTTACCAGAGGAGTATTCCAGTCAAATGCTTGTGTAACTAGGGTGATTTCTAGCTAGTTCCTACTCAGAAAAAGTAGAAAAGAAATTTTGACAAGCTATGATTTGTCACCTCCTTTGATCATCCATATATTCACTACAGTCTGTTCATGTTAAGTAGGATCTCTAAATTACAAAAAATAAAAAAGTTGAAAGTTACTGACTTTATTGTTACAACTCTGCTTGTCCACTGGTGTAGAAAGATGATTCTCAATTTTTCTTAGTTGATAGAAAGTGTTTACTGGAGAGAAATACCATCTCATCTTTTCCCCTCCTTTTCATTTGAATAATAGAATTTTCCTGTAACAAATACCTTATCTTTTCTTTAAAAATGTTTGTCATGAAAAGATGGATTATATTTTTAAATCATGAATTTCCTACAGCTAGTCTAACTTTTTTTTGTGCATGTTCAGAGTCTAGAAGGAGGGTGGGGAAACATTATCACAATGAACATCAGATTCTTCTAAGCAGAATCCTCAACATATAACTAGAAGGGTTGGGGGATTCTTAACCAACTTTTTACCAGCAAACATAGCAGTAACATAAGTTGAAATATTACAAAAACAGACATGTTCTGCTGCATTCTACTATTCTTTTTGTAAGGTAGCCATTCCCTTCAATATCTTCAAAGGCAAGCAGAGTTGTAGCTCATCTTTAAATCTGCCCCAAGCCCCCAGAACTCCTGTATGTCAAAATGTAACTTCTCCCTTCATGAATTTCTAATACAAGAAGCTATTGAAAATAATGTAGATATTTCCTCTGGTGCTCTGTTTATTGAGTTTCTGATACCTTATTGTTTATTTCGCTTACACCTACCTCAGTCTCCAGTGAGGCTAGAATGAACAGATTGATAAATTCTTGTTTTCAGTAGATGGCAGATCAAAGTAGTACATTACAGATGTAACTGTTTCCATAGAAATTAAGCAATGAAACACAACATCAAAGTAAATGTAATGCTATAGCTTACAGAACACTGATTCATTGCTGTAGTACAGAATTGCATAGAAAACTACGCTATTAAATCTACAGTATTACATAAAATGTTGCTTACTTTATCAATGAAGAAATATGATTTTCCAATATAGGAAAATGTTTTCCTGTTGTTCACTTAAGCTCAATTTTGTTCCTACTAAGAAAAATTGCAGTAAAGAATATGAAAATATGTGAATCTACAAATTCACTGCTACAACTTCAGAGCATTTAAGAAAATATCACTCCCACTCCCCTTCTTATCCTCCAACAATAATTCTGGTATCTTTTAGAGTGTGTCACTTGAACACACTGAGAATAGCTCTCATATATTCAAAATTAATTGGCCCAAACATCTTTGTTCTTAGAAATACATGAAAAACGAGTAAAGTCTGTGCTATTTCTGTTCCTGAAAACAAGAGTAAATGCATGCATATGTGCACACACAAACTATTTTAAGAGACACTCAAGACAGTAGGTCAAAGGCATCATTCGTGCTGCAAAACGAGCCATTTTAATTCTATGCCAGGTGACTGTTACTCATCAGTGAAAGCTGGTAATAAGAAATGTTCACTATGATCCTCTACAAAACATTTTGCTAATGGACTGAACATTCTTATTAAATTTTACATGTGGTCACAAAAATAACATCAGAAAAAATCCCCCTTCAAGAAAATATATCTAATTGTTTCAAGTCAGCAAATCTGGTAATTTTTAAAATGTTTTGTATTTTCCTTGGCTCTTCAAATCTCAATTTAAATTAGTAGCATATGATAAGGCACATGGTCAGGTCATCAGAAGATGCTGACACACAAACAATGGTGTTTAGGTATGGTGACACTAAGGTAGGATTAATCCTTACTGTGGCTAAAATAAGCCTCTAGACTCAAATCAGAGCGCCATAAAGGAATAATGTAGACTGGGTATGTGCAGATATACATACATATACAGAACCAAAAACTTTGCCACTGATGGTTGCAACATAGGATTGTACTGCCTGTATCTTTCCAACATCAACTAAGGCCAGATTCCTCTGCTATTGCCAAAAAGAGAAAAAGAGCTGTAAGAAAATCTCTTTCAATTCTACGACACACTGACACCCCAGCCGACTGTGAGACAAAGGTAAACATGCAAAGTAGAGTCTCCTAGAAGAACTACAAATTTGTGCTGCTCTATGGAATAAGTCTTTTACACGTTATCAATCCTTTGCCTCCTCAGAGTTCTTTAAAAATAGCAAGTAATTATTAACAAATACTAACTATTACTAACTAGCAATTTCTAACATTCCTACAAATAGTAATTTAGCAATGGCCAGTTAATGCCATTTTCTTCAAATAATTCTCTGGCTTACAGATGGAAAAAACAGAAAAGCAAGCCATCAGTATCTACCAGGACTAAATGAAGTCTGGCCATAGTAAAATGGAGAATAGACAGAAGGGAGCTATTTTAAGCTGCTGGCACTGATAATATTACTGTTACAAAACCTCATGCTTGTTAAGAAGTGTATGAAAAGGAGCTGTACTCTGTCACATCCCTCTCACCAAACTCTCAAAAGTTTACAGGGCCTCCTATTTTTTCTGCTCATACTTTGTTTCACTTGGAAAGTGACAAAAAAAAAGTTATTTTCAAGCACCACTTTTGCACTCCTGGACTCAGTGCAGTGGCAGTCCACAGAACCCAACCCAGGGGGATACAGTGCAGAGAAACACACGTGTCTAAGAAAAATAAAAGCCCCTTTCTTAATGCATCTTCCTCTAGGTTTCTTGCTTTTTCTCTTGTTAATGCTGTACAGATGTGACAGCTTTAGTGGAATTCCTTCCTGGATCTCTCATTGTCAACAAAGTGATGACTATGTGTTCAATCCTTCTTCCCTTATAGCCATGATGACTCTATTATTCCCTTTTATGGATTCTACTCTCCCCTTTCCCATTTCAACACTTCTCTTTCAACTTATGTATAGCCACTCCAGTCAATTTCTAGCATGTTTAATGGCATGCATATATTTACTATTGATTTTAATACCTAACTTCCTACACAGTGGATTGAGATAAACCCCAAGCCAGAGCACAACTCAAAGAAACTTTGAATTTTCAAACATATATATTATTAAAACAGCGTGTGATGAGGTACAGCATTTTTCTCTATAGTATGATGCTCTTGCAAAAGGAACAGAAATACACTGCTGTCAATTAATACATTATGTTCTAAAAAATTCTAAAGTATGCAGAAATCCTAAAGTTGCAGAAACACAAAACATTTGCAGTTAAAAATGCATCAGCATCTTAATCCTGCAGTATGAAAAGATAGATTTTTTTCATTCGACTTACAAGAGAAAGATGCAGGAGTGCTAAAATTTCCCGCTCTGAATTAAGAACCGCTTTTTAAAGGTACCTAGAGGTACACATGGGTGACATTGTGACTCTCAAACCCAACATCCACTATGTAAAAGTCCTGAAAATGCCATTGCCACTAAATACACATTTAATTAGTCACTGGTACAGAACTAATGTGACTAATTAGTCACTGTACAGAACTGTGAACATGTTAAGCATTCATAATTCCTAAAGATTGTATTCTCTGCCCCAGCATAACTGCTTTGCATAGTACTGCTGGGAAAGGCTGTCCACAGGCTAATTAGCCCAGGCAGGTTAGCCCACAGTTCTGTCAGGTCAGTGAAGAATACTTCTGTCACTATCACTTTTCTCTGATGCACCAGAAGTAATTGAGCCTAATTAGGAAAAAGAATAGGGGTAAGTCAACACTGTGTCATAGCCTTATTTGGTGTACTTCTGTCTTCTGATACCTAAATGGACACTGAGATGCCTGAACCATGTTAAAAATCTGATCAAAACTTAAAGCAGTAAGATGCAGCTGTTGACATCTCCATTATATTACAGTGATGTCACAAAGTATTATTCTACAGCTTGGAGTGCAGCTTCATGTACTTAACAAAAAATACACAACAATTCTATTATTCACTTTCCTGCAAAATCCTTCCTTACACATTGGGAACACGCTTTATGGTTAAGCCTGTGCTCTATATTCAAAAGCAAAGCACTTGCCAAGCACAATAGAAATCAGTTCAAAATGCAAGATAAGACTGAGAACCAGCAACCTGTCATCTAATTTCCTAGACTTCCAGACATGTATTGCATAGCAGTGCTCTTACAGAAATATGTTCAACAGCCTTATTTAAGATTCTCACACTGCACAGTAGCACTTCAGCACGCTGACATCTATGAATCTGTTACTACTTCTGTACACATCCTCAGTTCCAAAAATTGAGGAAAATGGAAAAAGTTTGAAGACTTTCCTATTTAGGCAATTCTTCATAAGCCCTACATATGGAAAATAAAAGATAATGCTCTGAAGTGAAGATCTCTAATATAACTATGATGCTGTATTCATGTGTATTATTTCACAGCCAGTGTACTATATTTGAAACCCCTGGCACTGGTTCCTATTCTGTTTTGTTTTATGACTGCAGCTAGTTTCAGTGTTGAATTAAATATCTGTGTCTCACAAAGGATATAATCCAAAAGAAATTGGAGCCAAATCACTGATTTATAACAAAAACTGACTAAAGTGTAAGACTTTTTGTGCACAAAACTTTCCCCAAACTTGTATAATATGAGAGGGTACCACATAAAAAGAGAAGTACCAACAGAATGCTTTAAGAGGCTTGGTGTCTACAAAGTGCAATGGCTTTACAAATGCTCACCTGAGCGAGCAAGAAAAGGAGATGGCAAGTCTCCCCCTTCGTTTCCTGTGAAGTAATCCAATGATGTTTCCAACATATTCTGACGTGGGAGGAGAAATAACAGAACTTGTACATCTGTTATGACAGATATTTTTACATTCTTGAAATGACCTGCCTTGACTCCATCCCTATGCAATTCTGTCCCAAGGGAAACATTAACCATTTAAAGGTCACAAAAAGGAAAGGTCACAAAAACTTCACAAAATGAAGTTTATACACTAGCATGATCTTTTTATGCACATACTACCTTATTTATTGCTCAGCTTAGTTTTTCACGTTAGCATGCATCACTCATGATGAACATGAAGGTCTATAAACATGTCCTGGTTTCAGCTGGGATAGAGTTAATTTTCTTCCTAGTAGCTGCTGTGTTTTGGATTTCGTATAAGAATAACGCTGATAAGACATGTTGTTTTAGTTGTTGCTAAGTAACACTTATATTAAGTTGAGGACTTTTTCAGCTTCCCGTAGAAGCTGAGAGGGAGCATAAACAGGACAAACTGGCCAAAGGAATATTCCATACCATAGGCACGATCCTCAGTATACAAATGGGGGTTGGCTGGGGGACAGGAATCTACGATCACTGCTCAGGACAGGCTGGGCAATCGATCATCGGGTGCTGAGCAATCGTATTGCATCACTCATTTTGTATATTCTTTTATCACTATCTTCTCTCCCATTACCGTTCTATTAAACTGTCTTTATCTCAACCCACAAGGTTTCTTTTTTTTCCAATTCTCCTCCCCTGTCCCACTGGGGAGCAGGGGGAGTGAGTGAACGGCTGCGTGGTCCTGGTTGCCCATCAGGGTTAAACGATGACAAAACGGAAAAGCAAACTAAACTAATCTAAAAAAAAGAAGACTGGAACAAAAATGTTGGCTCTGAAAAAAACACGCAAGAGAACAGATGGTCAAAAGCACACTTTAAAGTATGCACATATAGGTAACATGAGAGTAATTGTACTTCTATTCATTTAAGTTAAACCAATGCTTTAATTAAATAATGGTGGGAAGCAGACACAGTCATCTCCTCCAACCAATTAAAAAAAAAAAAAAAGTTTTGTGAGGGTTACCCAACCGAAAAAACAAAGAAAATATTAACATTAATATCTTAATGTGCATGCTGAGTAATTTATTAATAGATTAAAACTTTAAAAAGCTATTCTAATGAGATGCAGCAGTAAGCCCTCTGATATGCAAGCAGTGCAACTGCCTTAGTGTATTAACTTCTATTAATGTTATTTGAATAAAGGCTTTGAGCTAGAGATTATGAGCATTGATTCTGCAGAAAGCTTTCTTTCAGGAATAAGTTTCTAGCTTCCTATTTCTCTATAGCAGTTAATTGCCAAGGGAGCTTTTCTAGCTGAATACTACAGTACAAAATACACATCATCTTCCTTCTTATTCCAGGTGTTTTTGTAGAATTGCTTTACTGATCGGGTAACTTATCCAAGAAACCCCTCACCTACATGAAGTCATATTCAAATGACAGCTCAGAGAATATGTGGCTATTCAGAAACTGGAAATAAAGGACTTGGATGCTTTCAGAAATTCAGTAAAGTAGGGCTGTAGGATCAAAACCTAAAATAGCAGGCCACGCAGAGTACAACTAGCAAGTGTAACACATAAACCACCTACAAACAGTGAGTGGACCTGATGATGTAAAATTATCTTGACCACAGGTAAAGGTGACTTTTATAGCCATTAGTTTTGTGATACCTCATCATGTGAAGAACAGTTTTCAATACTAGAAAGCACTCTGAACTAGATCTTGTAGTGTGGCTTTCCCAATCTGGAAACTGGCTTTCATCCGCTGCCCACATCCACCAGCGTCTTCACATTGTTTCAGCTGCCAGTCCCAGTCCCCCCTTTTTTTTTTTGAAGAACTAAATCAAAGCACGCTGTAATTCAGTTGAATTCTGTCCCCATCCTCACAATTCCATCATTAGTACCTCAAAGAAGGTATAAGGGATAAAGACACATTGTCTTAGCAATAGTGGTACAATCTTTCACTGCAAAAGAGATTCTGCTTTTTTGCCCCATTTTGGAGCCTTTTCTGTCTCCAGTCTGGCAATAAAGCAAGCAAAAGACTCCTACCTGTAATATCATATTCAGTTGTTAATGAATTATATTACCAAGGGATTTATTTAATCTTCCATGTATTTAAAGATGTTTTCAGCATTTTTTAAAGATTTGTCTCAGGATAAAATTATTTTAAAAAGTCATAAAACATCTCTCCAACTTGAAAAAATATATTAAAAAAAATCCAGAAAAAATCATGCAGTAAAAAAAAGAAAAAAATCTAAATCACACTTCAGACAAATATGTAGTAGCATCATATACTAACATCTAATGATCTGGACAGTATTTCCAAAGCCCAAAATTCAAAGGCTGCCAAATCTATACACAGCTGATTCTGAATGCTTTCATCAACGAGCATGTATTAAGAAACAGTGAAAGATACTTTGTATTTGTTTTATCCTAGAAGAAGTAGAGGCAAACAAGTTTAGCTTTTTTTCAAATACCAGTTATTGAACAGTAAGCAGAGTAAACAATGCAGTTATCACAAGAACTAAACAGGGAAAAGGATAAATATTTTTAGGTTGCCAAAATAATCATCCTTTCATCTTAGATTATTGCAAATACTGCTTTACCTACTACTAATTGTCCTGCCAGATGGAAAGTACAATTGATTGAAGCTACTGGGGTTTTTTTGAGATTTCTTAAGTATACCGTGATGTAAAGGACATTGCATATATATTAAAAAGAGGTCCTGACAACATACAGCTCTGGACACAGAAATTTCTCCATGATCTAGCACGATTAACCTGATGCCCTCAAACTGCATTTAGAACTTGTGTTATACTGATGCACGTTTTGATTGCACTTTTTGAAAGGGTATTTATTGCTAAGTGAATACTGACATCCTGATTTCCTGAAGATAACTGGAGTGGTTTTTCTGCCAGCAGGCACTTTAAATAGGGTATACAAAAATGCACTGCTGTTGTCCAAGTCTTTGCATACATTTCCAAACATTCTTAGAGTGAGAGTTTTGTTAGACATCCACTTTCTAATTTGGAATAAATATCTCTAATAAAGACGCACTTAAACCAATGCATATTTGAAACAACTAAAATATTAGGACTAACATTTCATAACAGAGATTAGTACAGTATAAACCTCTTTCAGAAGGTCATATTATATAAATCCTACTAATTTAAATGGAAATGTTATCTTTGAACTAAGAAACAATTTGGCTTGTGAAAGCAGCACTTACTACTAATGCTCAGCATATGTTTTGAGGCACATTACCATATAGACACAGCCCAGAAAAATCAGGTTTGAGTGCCTCATCAGCCTAATGTCTGAGAGCATCGCACTTGCACACTGACAGTTGTTTCTGAACTCACCTGGGTAGGTCCAGGGATATACCTCTTCTAAGGAATAAAGGTGACTCCTAGTCAACTGTGGAAAAGCTTGCTTGTCTGCCAGGAGGAATTTTGTAAAGTCACTGTATCTGGGGATGATTTAGTATCTAACTTACCTAAGAAGCTGGCTACCTTCAACCCAGACTAAATTCACATCCTAAACCAGAAGGTTCTGCATCTCAGTCTAGGAAGAGGGGATGGGCGCTGGAACCCAAATATGCTAAAATCATGACCAATTATATGTGTTGTTAACAGGAGGAAAATCAGAAATGAAAAGCCAGTAAGGAAATTATCTGGAAGCCTATCCTTAGACAAAGACCTCAGAAGGTAGAAACAGTCAGAGATGTGGAAATCTAATGGGTTAGTATAAAAGAATCACACTTTCATTTTAATTTTTAAAATACATTTTGTTATGGCTCTGCAATCTCTGCACTACTTTTAAGGAGCTTATCAAGTTGAATTACTTCTTACAGGGTAAGGGTAAACAGTAGTTAATCAAGATATATGAAGTGCAAGTGCACAATCCATGATTAAAACATTTATGATTGGAACACAAATGGGAGACAAATAAAGCTTTAATGCTCTATTGCATTCTATAGTTTCACACTTCTACTCCACTTGATTTAGACCTGAAAAATGCAGCTATTCACCTGCAAAGTGCACTAACTGATAGATAACTGTAACCTGAGGAGGATGCCCTAACCACTTCTACCAGTACTGTTCTTTCACTTTCTAAAAATGATGAAAATATTTCTTGGAGAGCCTACATCTTGGTCTCCTACTTTCCAGGCATACATCATATCATTAAAGTATATCCAGACACACACTTCCTCATGTTCCCCCTCTTTTTCTCTTGTTGTAAAAAATGAATTATTAATTGCATAAAACCAAAACAGCTGTAGCAGGGAAGATTTTAGCAAACACTATACTTGTGTAGTGTCTAGTCTGTACTATAGCCGGTTTAAATCAGAGACATTCAGTTTAAAACACTCAGGATAAAAACCAGTCACAAGAATAGTAAATAATCTAAATTAAGTGAGTCTCTCTCCCACATGTCACTTTCATATATTCCTGCAAACAGTTTCAGTTTTGACTAATTTTACTTTACCATTTCTTAATTACTTCATTAGGCAATTCCCTAACAGGTAGCTGAAAATACATCTCTCAGTATCAAAAAAAGTAAGGATTTTATTTTTAATTTCAGGTCTTCCAGCATAAAACATCTTAAGTCCCAAACGTGACTGTAAAGGAATGTGACTTAGGTCAAGTGAGAGCAAAATCAAGTGAGAATCAATATCACTTCCACTAGAAGAACCTTCACCCAACTAATAGCACCATAAAATGGCATGGCTTTAATTTTCTTGTTTCAATGTTGCCAAGCTGTGTATTTCCTCACACATGTACTTTATTCAAGAAACTAAAAATAATCTAAGTAATAAACACAGAAAGAAACAAACATAAAAAATACATGGTCATCAATCAAGTTACTTGTATTGAAAGCATTTTGGTTTATTATTATACAATCTAAAACACTCTGCCCCACCCTCTTTCCTTTACTTTTTGCTGTTGCCATCTTTTTTCTAAATTAATATCATTCCTCCTTTAAGTATTATTTTAAAGCAAAAATTCTCAGAAAGTTATTCCTTTATATATATATATATATTTTATACTGAGTAGAAGAGATATATTTCTCTGCATTAGAAAGGGGCTTGCCTATATATCAACAAAAACTTTCCAATGAGCACTACAGCTTTTAACCAGGAAGAATATTACTATTACAACACACGGCAGTAGTTCTACCAGAACGGTCAGTAGGTTTTTGCTACTGAACAAAAAAGCTTCACAATGACTAGAGCTCCCCCTACCCTTTTCTTCCCCATTTCAGTAGCATCTACCCTAGAAATTCTGCTGACCTGAATCCATTTAGTTTCTCAAAGAGGACTAAGTCCAACCACCTGGCTGCTACCTTCTGTCTACCTTACACAGACTCTGCCTCTTCTCTGACCCCCTCACTGAGACAAGTTCAGCTCTCTAAAGTACTCGCTTCTTTTTGCTGGGTTAATTATCAACCTGCTCACTCATCTGAACTTGCTGTCTGAGCTGCCAGTCAGCTCAGGATCATGCACTTTAAGGGGTAGAGGAAGGAAGCAAAAGGAGGGGATGTCCTTACAGCAGCAGCAGCAATCCGTGCATTAGGATGCACAGGCAGCTGCCACCTCTGGTTTGTTATACCACCACTCCTTGCTGATGGTGTGGGGTTATTGCGTGCTCTGGTCCAGGGGCACCTGCAGCTGGTCACAGCTTCCCCTCTGCTGCTAGAGCAGGACAGAATATGCAAACAAGATGGGGTGGGAATGGCGATCAAGCCCACTTCCCTCCACTAGCCCTGGCCCCCTCTGCTCCTTCATGACCCAAACTCTTTTGGGGTGGAGAATGCTGGGGCTTGAACAGGTAACCATGGGGCTACAGTGGCACCAATCTGCTCTGGCTGCTAGCACACAGCTCCTGGGGCACAGCTCCCCCCACTTGCCCCCAGGCTACTTTCTCCTTCTCCAGCACCACCTTGCTCCTTCCCTGCTCTCTCAAGCCCCACACATCATCGACAATTCTAAATTGGCTCAGTTGCTTCATGAAACCTCAGCCAGAAGGATATCACAATAAGCTTAATACAACTTTAAACCATGGTGCTCTGCTCTTACGCTGTTGCCATCAACCATGTGGTTTCATTCACCTTCTTTTGCTACATATTTCATCCAATTGGTCTGAGTACATGTATTTTTTTTAGGTAGCTTTTTTTACTGTAGTAGGCACACAAAACAGGAAATGGAGATGATACAACCATACAATGGTACTGACCAGATTAAAGTGAATGTGACTGCAAGTGGTACCACATAGTGACACCACAGTCTTAGATTCGTTTAAGCTGCTAATGAAATGGTACCTAAAGAGATATTTCTTCATTAATCTGTGAGAGACACAGACATGTTGGCAAAACTTCTAAGCATAGAAAGTGCAGACTTAAAACCGCAATATCTGCAGAGCTCAAATTTATTCTTGCTACATCACACCAGCAAAACCAAAGTACGTTCACCTCTGATCCAAGAGCAGTGACTTCTAGGAGAAAGAGAGCTGAGTTAAACTATGCTGACTATAAGATACAATATGTGACAAGGAAAAGGAAAAAAAGGAGAACATTTTTATTTAAAATACTTTTCGGGACACTAAGATGTAAGACCTGTAATTAACAATATGCTCTTTTGCTAAGGCACTGTTGCATAATTTTTCAAAACAAAAGAAACTCATTTCTCACTCAGAATTTCAGTCAACAAATGGTAATACTTTGGTGAAAGCCAGAAAAGCCAAAGGAAGTGACACAATACTAATTTTACTTACTTTCTTTGATCTTTCCTTTCAACTGCATAACTGAAAGAACTAAGAAAAAGAATTTGCATAGAAACTTCATAACCTGCTTATTTCACAGATGATGAAATAAGCACCACCAATTCTATACATTTCACAAAGGCCAGCCTGTTATCACTAAACTTATAAAAACATCTGAATGTAAAAAAAAGCAGATTCATGAAGCGATACTGCACTATGAAAGGTAGCTTGTATATCAGCAATAAAAGTTGTTGCCATGACACAAAAACTGTAAATTTTCCTTCCCTGCATTTCACAGATGCTGGCACAAAGCTAGTGAACGTTTGTAGTGACTTCCACCACAAGACAGACAAAACAAAACCCACAGATAAATATCTGTCAAGACAGCAGTCGAAAGGTATAATTTTTCAACTTGTCAGCATTCATGTATGGAAAGAAAAAAAAAAGGCTAAAACACAAAAAAGCATACAAATAGCCTATGATTTGTACATTTGCTTCTTGTTCTTCAAGAGGAAGAAGGCTGCCTGAAGCTTTCACTGCTTATATAAATTGTGAAATTTTTTGTGCTGCTACAAAAGGACAAATTCAGCACTTTTCCTCCTGTCCTGCAAAAAATTACTTTGCTTTGGGATAAATTCAAATAAATTTGCATACAAATATAATTGTTGGAGATCTTTGAAAAAGCAGATTTATTTTTTTAAGGCAAAACAGAAAGAGGGAATTTTGGTGATGAACTGAATCAGAAAGGACTTCCCAAATACAGACAGGAAAAAACAGCAAGGGAGACAGGAAAAACCACATGAGATTAGGAATCAGAGTGCAGTTGTGCTAGGTAGAAACAAGATTCCAACAAAAAGCAGCAAGAAGAGTAGAATTTTAAGCATCTGGGAGTTCAATGCAGGGCAGACTAGGATGAGAGAGCAATCAGTGAACTGAGTGCAGGACAGAGATGATGAAGGACAAGAAAAGTTTGCAACCAGAGGTAGAAAGGAGCAAGATCTCTAAGACCATTACTGGTGCAGCACCTTATTCAGTCTATGACATTAACTATGCTACCTCTGTAATTTGCTTGGAACACTAGCTCATCTTTTACAAAAGAGATGACTTATTTCACCATCTAGATCATGAGTTTTACCACACGTAACAAAAGTACAGCACTTGCTGTACATAACACTTCCACTCTTCAGGTTCATTCACATCTACGTTTACTCTCAATTGAATAAAAATATTTTTTCTTTTGAAGTTTCATTTTCTTCTGTAATGAAATTTATCAGTTCCTCTCAGAACTGCAAATATAAACCTAATCTCCTCATTCTTTGATGTTATTTTTCATAAATGTCATCCACATGCACTTCAATCTCATTGAAAGGTACTTCTTCCTTCAACTTAATTATTAATATTCTTCAGCATTAACATTTCCTGGGTTATATTTTCAGTTCAATAGTTTGTCTTCATCAAAATAGTCCACTGGAATAGCATTTGTTAAAGAAGAACAATCAGCGAGAGGCTTGTAGTACTACATAAGTAATCTCCAGCAGCATTTTACAGCTAAATTTTACAATCTTGTGCTTTAAATTATTTTGTTATAAGGTTTCAACACTGAGCAATTTGCAAGTCTTCTCAGTCTCTCATATCTTTTGGTACTGCGATGGATTTCATTTTTTTTTTCTTTAGTTGTTTCTCATCTTTCCAC
Source organism: Limosa lapponica baueri (assembly GCA_002844005.1). NCBI lineage: Eukaryota > Metazoa > Chordata > Aves > Charadriiformes > Scolopacidae > Limosa > Limosa lapponica. The sequence continues at coordinate 349,745 of KZ505710.1, read as the reverse complement.
ATAAAATAATCCTCTAAGTAATACGGCCTTTTGGTGGTATTTAGTTTTCTCAGCCTGTCTGGTTCAACTACTGTTGAGCTGGCCTATGATTTTGTTGCTGACTAGACTATTGATAAGTGACAACTAAGCCAAGAGATATTCACAGCAAAAGCACTCATAGAAATAATGAACCTCCTTGTTCCAGCCTACACTTTAACTATTATGTTTTACTTCCTCATTCAGTAAAATTCATGTGTGCGTTATTGTCTCAACACCATTACATCTTCTTCATCAGTTTTGGTAAGGTATAAAACTGTGACCTATTAACAATACAGTTAACAGCCCGATGAGTGATAATTTAGTTTTAAAAAGGGAGAGATATCTGAACATTAGCCAAATGGAAAACAAGATATAAGCATTTCTTTTAATAGGAAAAAATGACAGTTAATGCCACATCCAGGGCTCTTGCTGGTACTTACTGAGAAAGAAGGGATGACTCCTACTCTATCACTTTTCTCTCAAGGTTTAGTGGCAGCCCATGGCTATCAGTGAGAAACTGGAATAGAGTACAGCAGTACTCCTGACAGGACAGAAAAACCCACTGGAAGATCTGGCTGGTAGGTTTTACTCTTAACCAAACATTAGATTTTCCTCACATCAGATTTCTCAGGACCAGCAGGAAATGGCTGCTTTCCCCTGCAGCACACCACACTGTTTCCTAGGATCATTTAGACACTTTCACCTAACAGTCCTGTGCTAAGACTCTAGAATAAAGCTGCCTCCTCTCTCTTGCTCTCTTCTTGTAACAGACAAGCATTTCAAAGCATTCTGGTATTTCATAGAAAACAGCATTCGCCACAGGATTACATAGACTGCAAATGTGTCTGGAGGGAGTATCAAAGTACCTGCTCTTGTCAATTCTTCTGACCACCTTTTCGCAGCCAGACCCTCACTGACTGCTCCTTCTCACCATTCCCACACTTTATCTTACTCAACACTGCTCCTTCTGGCTCCTTTCCTTCCTTTAGCTAACCTTGCCTTTATTGACCAACTCACTCTTTGTCCCTTTCGCTTCCTTTAGTGGCTCCAGCAGGAAACTCAGTCCAGTAAACCCAAAAGAATTTTTTAATTTGAGCAGCATTTGACCCAAGCTGTTTCTTCTAGACCTGCATTCCTATTTTAGGATCAAATATAGTTTTCATTATGTACTTTCCCATGCTTGCATTTGGAAAAAAAAAAAAAGGGAATACCGCAGATAATAAAAGATACAAATAACTTTTCTAAGGGTAAAAAATATAATTTATGAATAAAAATTTGATACTATTAGTATAGAGCTTTCCAGTTGTTAATAATAATATTATTATGCAAAATTAAAGAGGTTAGAAAAATAAAACTGAGTCCCTACTTACCTATGGTTATCACAGAACAATTGGTACTTCCCACAAGAATGTTACTGTGTACATATTCTGGATAGATTTGTACCCAGGCAATTGCATTGTCACTTTGCAACACAACCCTTGTAAAATTTCAACTAGAAACTAGTTTTTAGACTTTCCACCTAAAAAAACCTGTTGTGTCATGTTGTTGACATGGAATGAACACCTGCATTCCTGAGATGGACAAGTGATCCCTAAATATACTGCCTGTAAAATACACTTGCACAAACTTGTACTGTAGGTGAAGGGAAAGCTAGTACAAAGCTGGTCACATTTAAAATAACATAAACTTTCTTGCTTTCTCCTCTTATACCCTTCCAATTTCCTTATAGCCTACAGAAACGATAGCATTTCAGAATTAGAAAAAAATAGTCAGGGCAGAATAGTGAATGTATGCACCTAGAGACATCTGAAATATGCTGTGTGCAAAAACAATATGCAAAGAGCAATGATGCACGAGGGAGATTTGGGTGACATCTACTTGATGTCACTTGGTGGCGCTGTCAGGAATGTTAGCTAGCCAGGTTTTCTATGTTGTAACAACCTTTTCTTACCATACCATTTTTGCAGGACTAGCGTAGTACTGACAAGGAAGGAAGAGGACAGCCCTCAACTCCTCCCCAACAGAAGAAAACCTTTTTTCAATTCTATTGTTTGATGTAGTGTAGAAATCCCAAACTAAGCCAGGAGAAAGTACTTTACCTTACAAAAGGAAGAAATCAGACACAACAGTGGTATCAAGCAGGAAAAAATCAGAACAGAAGAAATAGGCTTTAAAATAGAGATGCCGTGGTACTATTGAATGGAGAGCTGAAGAAGTCGAGAATGTGGAAGGTGCTCTTCAAGGATACTTGGTGTGTATCCAGGTTCTGTGCTGCAAGGACTTCATTAACAAGTGAATAGTGTAAAAACAAAGTAAGACCTAAGAACAGACAATTTTAGAACAGGTGGAAAGATTACCTGCTCACATACTGCCAAAGGCTAGACAGCAGGCTCAACAGACCCACTGGCCAATCTGAGATGACATATCCTGTATTTTTGCCATATGTTCCTAAAGCAGAGTGAACCTGTCTTATCTATTTGCTTGTAAGTAGTATACAGCATCTTTTGCCAGTGTTTGCTCTTTCAAGGCAGTAAATTTCCAGAAATTATTTTTTTAAAAGTTACTGTGAGAGATCTTAATAATACCACTTCAATGGCTGATTGAGCTGATTAAATCAATTTCTGTGCAATAACTAACTAACAGCTCTCCAAATAATCTTCAGAAATCAGTTAAGGTAGCTTTTGCTGCAAGAGCACACAGACTTGGTAGAAGGGTGGGGAGAACCTTGGCAGCACAGCTAATAAATGTAATTATAATGATAAAAGCTCACAAATGGCTTCATTCTACACTGTCACTCACAGCACAACCTGCTATCGTTCACTCCTGCTGCACACAATGACCTTTGTCATGCTTGAGAAAACAGCTTCCCACTGTGATTTGACTCTTACTGAGTGGCCAGATGGGGCAGTTTTGCTTCATTATTTGTGTCTGTGAAGTGGAAATGCCAACAGAAAGATTCATTACTGTCAAGATCATCTCTGCAAAGCTCCTCTGATTTATTAGGGCATAAACTGCTGTACTGGCTGTAATGAGACATAAATGTTCTGTAAGGCCTATGAACTCAAGAAGGAAATACACACTGCCATCAAGAGGCTATGGGCCTAATTTATTAACAGCTTGTGCCAGTACTGTCACAGAAAATCATACAAGCAGACTGGAGCAGTTGTAGAAAAAATGTAACAGATTACTCCACAACATGTCTACATAAAGTAATTTCTTTCATTTTTCTGAAATTTGTACAGTGCAGACAGGTGAAATGCAATGGAAATGCTAAATGCATTAAAATACTAGCTACAAGATCACAAAGACTGTTCCAATGCAAGATACACTCCCAACACTGACTGAAACGATCCGTTACAGCCCAGCCCTTAGGATTCTATGTTTTTATCAGTCATTGGTTCCTCACATAGTTAAAAAACCCCAAAGAACAACAACAACAAACCCCAAACAACAAAAACAAAACAAAAAACCACCCAGAAAACAAAACAAACAAAAAAACCACACAACGTTCACACAGCACAGTTTAAAACTGAGTCCAAATCAGTAACTATAATCAACTCTCTGCTGCACTTTCAGAAAGGATGTAACAAAGTATATGTTTACATAAAATTAACACATAGGATAAATGTAAACATCTAACTATAAATTCACCCAGTTTGCAGAAAGAATTGTACAAAAGTTCCTTACTGAAATCTCATTAATTTTTCATGTACGTCTTCCAAAATTTAGAGACACATACACCCACAGCATAGGTCAATTTTTAAAAGTATTTGTTTCAAAATGTTGTTTCAGAGAACTTCTTCCAAGAAGTTATGCCTTGAAAGAAACTTCCTAGTGGGAAATACATCACAATCTAAGCAGTCATACACAGACAATTAAACCTGCATAGCAATTTTACTCTTAAAATAATAGTAAAATGAATTGAGTAAATTAGAAATACAAAGATATCTGCTTATGCCATGGTAATCTTGCCTATGCCTCTAATTTAGTAATCTAGGCTCATTCGGAGGGCAAGCACACTTTGTACTGACACAGCTCCTGTGAGTAGTTCTGAGTCTTGTAGGTACTGTAAGTGCTGTTAGCACTTGATTAAATATTAAAGTGGGAATGAATACCAGGTTCTTTTGCCACTCAACAACCCATTAATAGGTCACTCTGGAGAAAGGAGGAAAAGACACATGTTTTGTTGATCCACTTTCATTTGGGAAGGCTAAATCCATACATTAGAAGAAAAAAAAATAGTTCATTAGTAGTGGATTTTAACATACCTGTACAGTTTGCTTTACAGTACTATTCCCTTATGGCTATTAAATGTTCTGACATTTAAAAAGCAGAAAACTAAACCACAACTAAACCAGATGTTTACTCACCTATTTCTCAGAAAATGATGGAAAGTTATCTAGATTGTTTTCTGCAAATCTGTATTTTATTGCATTTTACTATCTGTTCAAAGGTGTATCCTATAAAAAGTGATCTTAATTTAAAAAATACAGAACACAGTAACACTGAATGCTGAAATAGTTATTAAATTTCCTTCTGACAACTTTCTGTTCATTTCTAGTGATTTAATAGAGAATATGCCTTTGCAAAATGCTTTTTCACTGATACACTGCATCATACGTGTTTCTTGGACAGATAATAATGGCATCAACAGTTCAGTGCAAACGTGAGAAAATTACCAATTCACCCTATAAGTAAAAAGAAATGGTCTGGTTTTAAAAGCTAAAACTAACCTTAATCGAGTCTCTATCCATAAGGTGAGATGAAAATTTAAGAATCACCCTTTTAGTTTTCAACTCAGTTTTACACTGAAGTTCAGCCCTGTTTTAGGGTTGTGGCTTCCCAGAGGGAACACCAGCGAGCATCTAGCTTCAGAGATACCAAAGTGCCCCTTGCAGCAGAGAAGAAACAATTGCCATGAAACTCCTCCAAAATCTATAGTCAACTATTCTCCTTCCCAAAAAATTCTGGAGTACTGCACACCTGTATAATTAGAGATGGAGCAGTTGCTGTGTCTTAATTAGAGATGGAGCAGTTGCTGCACAGTTGCTGTTCAGAATTTATACAAAAAAGGGCCTATAATATTAGGCTTGTATGAACACATTAAAAGACCTTAACCTCACCAGGATGTGAAGCCCATCTGCCATTTCCCTCTTCTTGTCTCCACACAAATATAATTCAAGCAAGACCACATTGCCACCGTACACTATTAACATCTACCAGGGAAACCCTCTCAGAAATAAAACAAAACAACAACAAAATGAAACTTTAAAAATGCATGAAAGATGGCAACATTACCATCCCGTAGAGGCTGAGGTCAAGTTCTGTTTTCCCCCAGCCCCTCCACAGCTGCGGTTATTTACACAGTATGAGCACACGCCCGCTGTATTCCTCTCCTTTTCCTGAGAGTCCCTGGTGGTTTACATCATGTAGAGATCCTGTCCACCCCTGCTACACAGTTAGTCTTAAAGGTAATACTTTGTGGTTATGGAAGTGACTATCTGGCACAGAAGAGCATATTAAAAAGTTGCTCTGGCATAGAATGGTACAATACTTACCAGAGTTCCCTAGATGGATTGAGAAGACTGATGGAGGGATTCACATTTTTAAGAAAGGAATTTGCTAATTCCCTTAGAGGTTCAGTATTTGTCAACTGAGAAGTTTGTTCTTGTTGGCAATGATTAATGACTGTCATCTCCTCGCCTGGGAGAAGAGACACCATTCTGAGCAACCTTTGTGAAGGGGCCGGGGGAGACATTCCCTACATCCTCGCTGCTATGTGACCAAAAATGGACCGACCTCAGCCTAGTCGTGTCTACTAACATGGGGAAAGTATGTGAGGATTTTATTATGAACCAAACTAAGATTTTGAAAATTGTGTTTATTATTTCCTGTTGCTAATGCAAGTAGAGCACAGGCAAAGACTTCATTTTGAATTTCACCTTTGACTACAACTGAGTATTGTACGTAACACTGTTATAGCCATGGGGAAAACCCCTCCAATTATATTGATCTAATGGCATATTAGATGTCACTCTTGCTGCACACAAATGTGGAGCCAAGTGCATTTTTCTGGCTGAAATTGCACAAACATGACGTACCACAAAGGCATCCTCAGATGTCTGGCTCATTGCTAGTTTCCATACATGACCTTTTAAGGAGAATTTAGGTCAGCCTAAATAAAACAGTTTGTTTCAAAATGGGGTGCCATATGTCAAAATGTACTTAGTCAGCCAGTAAAATTTTTAGCCAAAAATTCAGTATTATCAGATATGGTGCTAAAATCTATGTACTCACAATTTTCTCATGCTGTTTGTGTACACATCTGAATATTTTGCACAAATTTGGTTTTGGTTGCTTAAATGAATCAAAATATTTAAAAAATACTATCATAGTTATTAGAATCATACTGATACCATTGTCTGTTAAAATCACTAGTAAGTAATACTGCTAAGTTTCCATTATGCTTTTTATGGACTAAGTTTTGTCACCCTTTTTTTTTTTTAAATTCTGAACAGTTCCATTTGTTTATTACAGATATTGTGGGTACTAATCATTAAACCCATGATAAATTGGGGAGGATAATCCCAGAATAGGAGATAACTCCTATTTTGACATGATTGTACTGAATAACATACAAGAAGGTGCCATAAACTACCTCTAGCTAAGAAAAGGAAAACTCATTTCACAAGGCAGGTAACAGGTCCCTTTGTCTTGGCAAATATTCTTCCCTGTGTAGGAGACAAAGAGAGAAGGAAACTCCAAATGGTCACTTAAGTAAAGCTATTTACTAAAGAAATTATTCTAGCAGAGAGGAACACGACAGCATTGTTATATTGATCAAATCTCAAGCAGCATGTGCTGCCCGCATGCCAGACTTCCAGGGACAGCATAGCTGAGAGCACAGATTTTCTGTTAAAACAAAGTAAAACCAGCTAGGATACTGGATGTCCCAAATATAGATCCAGCAGAGGCAGAAACACTGTATTAAAAAAGTCTGAACATCTCTGATGAGTAGGTCCCCATCAAAGCTATGAAGAGAGATTTTTAGATCCTCATTAATCCCTACCTGCCACACAATAGCACGATGCTGCCACTGGCTATGTTCCCAACACTGCACAGAACAAATGCATGCAGTACTAACACCATAGCATAGGAACAGGGGAAGTGGAAGAATGAGGAGAAAATAACTTGGTCTCAGTAAAAATCCATATTCATTTCTGAATGGTGGGCTGATTATGCCTTTTCAATACAATATAAACCATAAACTCAAATTCTAAGCAAGAAAATAAGGGGAATCTCAAACTATCCACACTCTCTAGCCACATTCTGTGGTCCCCACTCAAAACTGCCAGCAGTACAACTACAAAAATGCTACATTGATACTGCTCCCACAAATCAGTGACTGATAAGGGACTCTTTTTCAATTGCAAGTGACAACAAATGGGGGGACAGAAAGATAATTTAACCACAGTCATTTTGCACACAGGATGAAATTCCTCTTCCATGAATTTTTGTGCCTATAAAATTGATAGTGTGAATATTTGATGAAAACTCACCCCCTAAATGTGATGTAAGCTTAGCCAAAACAAATGTTTACACCCATCTCTACCACAGATGTTTCAGTATTTAGACAAAATTCTCATTTTATGGAAAATTCAGCCTTTTTGGTTTTTTTCATAGTGAGAGCAAAACTAAAAAATGCATATTCAGTTAAATTCATTCTTGGAGATTAAGTTAATAGAATAGATGAACTGCCTAGGGATTTTTCTCTTCATTTGTAAGAAGAATTGAAAACAATTGCACACTTACTGCAAGGCAACTGCAACATTAATTTTCAGGCTGATAGATGTTTGTAGATAATGCAAAATCTAGGGGAAGTACATACCTCAAAAGAGGCAATTGAAATCTTGAATAAGTGTCGGGCTGCAACTAACCCATAACCCAGCATTATATGATGAGTACTTCATGTATCTGGGACCATAAGGCACATTGGAAGGGGAAGTCAGCTGCAGCCCCAAATTTTATAAAGTTTGTTGAAAATCATAATCGGTGGCAACATCAGCTCATGGCTTGGCAACATTCTTCCAGGCTTGTGCATATTGGTAATTCACCGCTCCCTGTAGCCAGCCTTCCATGCAATACCACAGCATATTTTTTCCCAGAAGGAAGGAAATCTGTGTAAGACAGTCTGAGAAATCCCCTTTTGATTCGCATTTTATTTACTTCATCTTACTTCATTCCCTCTTCTATTCTTTCCATTAACCCCCTTGCTTGTAATTAAGGGCATGATTTTTTACTCTTGGAAAGATTACTAAGCAGTGGATCTAGAAAATAACAGAAGTTAACTTTCAGATGGTCTTCCATAATTTACAATATTTTGCACCTATTCTTTTTTTGCATGAGTTTATTTACTATTTGGGCAAGAAAAAGTCTATGAGAACAGGAGCAGGCTTTCTTGAGTTGAAAACCTGATCACAGTTTCTTCCTGACATTGAATATGTATTTCAGTTTATTTATTTAAAATGCATATTTTTTTAGTAGGAGTTAAAGATTTAGACTGATCCAAAGTGACTGAAATATAAATGATGAATTGAAAGACTAGTATTATTCTATCTTTTGTCTTTATACTCCATATTAAGGAAACATTCTTTATGGTTTTACTAGTATCTTGTATTGTTAAATCAATTAAAAACCACAGAGACAGACCATAACTGATGCTACCTTGGTCATTATTTAAAAACAAACAAACAAACAAACAAAAACATTCTTCTTCATCAGAGGCTGAAAAACAGAACCATGTGATAGAAATCTCTTGAAGTAACTACTGTATTTCACAATTCCATCATATTTTGTTCATACCAAGAGGAATGACCAGGAGCTTGCCTAGCAGATATGTCTGTTGTCTCCATTCATGCACTTCCAAATTTTCCTTTAAGTTTCTTGACAACATAGAGCAGACATCTCTCTGAGGGTGCTTGTGGCAATGTTTTTCCTCAAACAAAGATAACCTGTTTCTATTTATTTTTAAAATAGGTGACGTGAATATAAAAATGTTACCAGAAGTTGCTGAATATTTCCAGATCCTATTGAAGCATAAGACGTATGGAAGTTGACTGTAGAATTTGTGAGACACACAATTCTCCACAAAAACAAACCCTAAGTGGCTTCTTTCTTGAATTGTGCAGAAAAGCCAGAATTAAAAAACCAATCCATATTTTGTATCCAGTAGACCTCTCTCTTACTATCTCTCTCTATATATATACATACGCAGAAATCCACAAAATTACTGGGTTAAACAAAGGTATGCTTCTGACATCTCTTCCTCAAAAAAAGGCCTGTTTCAAGTCTCATAGGCCCTGTAGGTGTTCCACTTTATGAACCTCACTGTATAACATTTTGAAATTTGTGTTACAAGTTAAGTATTTATAGCTGCTTCTACTTTCATAATGACATGCTGAACAACTTTCATAATGACATGCCATTGGGATATACACTTTACTTCTACAGTGGATTTTAAAGCCTTCTTCAATAACGAGTCCTACATGTTTTTTTCAAGATATGAATGTTTAATGACGTTAGACAGCAGCAGCAGAACTTCTGTTTTCTACGGCATCTAACAATGCACTAAACTCAGCTTCAATGTTAAAATCCAGCAAATTTGTAAGGCGAAACCTCTGTGACTGAGTTTAAATCTTAACAGACGTCAGTGAACAAGTGTTATCCCACAGAAACAGAACATATTTATTCAGATGTACAAATTTCATTCTGTCAGTTTTGCACAGGGACAATTACAGTAAGGATAGTGGAGAGGATTATGAGATGATGGCATTTAGAATCTTATAGAGAAGAACAGGTTTTTATCAGTTTTGCAGCAGATGTCTGCATATGGGAACAGAACACAAAATTTAAGTCTACAGAGACTGCCATGTTTTTCAGAAGTCTCAGTATGTAGGTAATGCTGTTATGCCAGTTTAGAAAAAGTAGGTATAAATATAGTGAGATAAACAAACAGTGCACTCTAAATGGGTATTCTATAAAATGCAGAACAACTAACACAGCTAAAGATTCAACCACTAATAAAGAATCAGCAGACCCACAACAGAGTTCTAAAGCCGGGATTGTTTGGATAACTTGTTTAGTTCTTAATTCAGTAAAGCATTTTAATGTATGCCTGAATCCATTGCTTTGGTTAGCAGAGATGTAATAATTCACATATGTAAGCGCTTTGCTGAAATGAATACTAAACTACCCATATATGATCCCCTGCATGTAATGAATCTTCCATACTGTCTTGATATATATGCATGTATTGCGGGATTGTTCTATAGCCAGACACCACGAAGGATAACAGAGGTACTCTGGGAAAATGGTATATATGAATAATAATTTCATATATAAACAATGTCTGTTATACTTCCAAACCAGCAGAATTTGGCCTCTCAGAGCAAAATGAGCAAGAAATACCATTTACTATATGTAACGGGATGCCAGCAAGAGAATACTATACCAAACATTTAACTTCCTCCCTTTGTAACATTCCCTTTCCAAACATCTCTTGACATTTGATATTCAAACATGCAATTTACCAACCTTCTCAACTTAATGTAAATATCCAACAGAAGTTAACTTAAAGTCTCAGTATGTAACGAAACAACACACTAAGGCTTATTTTAATTCACTGAATTACATAAAATAGAAGTATATGAAGATGTCATTAAAGGAAAAGTGATACAGGAATGAACTAAGAATGGATCATACAAACTGGGTAGAAATAGAGTTCAGTAGTCAGATGAAAACACCTGAAAAGAGTTACTTCTTAGGGCCAGTCTACAGTTTTCCAGGGTACTTACCAATTACTTACAGGCTACTGGAATTGCCATACCTCATTGGACTAGCAATGAATCTGACCTATTGGTTAAGAAAAAGACGCAACAACAGATTTTCGTATTTAAGCCTCACCATTGCACTGTCTGCTCTACTTGTATTACTGCATGTAACTGTGAACATTCTGGTTAGTCATAAAAAAAATCTTGAATCCTATTAATGCGTGTCCAATACATAATATTGTGTTTGACTCAAGCTTAACCTTGCATTTAAAAAAAAAAAAATTAGAAAATTGAAATTTTATTGCAGTATATCCTAAAGCTGTAACAGAGGCCTAAAACATCATAAGGACAGCTTTTTAAAACTTACTCCAAAATACAAATGAAGTTTTCACTCCTCCCTGTCTGTAGAATCAGTGAAAAGTTTTCAGTTAGTGTCTCCTGCTCTAGAGAACAGAAAGCACCTATAAAGCAAGCAGGCTTGTAGATCTATTACATCCTTCTTATTTCAGGCTATACGTAAAGGAAGCAGAGATGACTGAGCATAACTCTAGTTTTATCTCTTTCACCAGCTTATTTTTCACCAAGGCTTTCCTCTGTAATGTAACCTTTAATATAGATTCAGATAATTTCAACTGCTTCCAGAAGCCAAACTTCAAACAGGTAATTTAGGAAGACATTGAGTCCAACATTATCTGCAGGTTTTTTTTACTATCTGTACTTTTTTATTATTATTAATCCAAATTAATTGACTGGAATACTGTGTTATCCCTCTACTGTCAAATGCAACAAAATGGATTTCATATATGCAGGTATGGTCACCTTTTTATTGCGGATTACTTACAATTAACAACATTCTTGATATTTTACAGATAGTGTAGATACTCATCTAAAATAGAACAGCTCTGACAGCCTTCAACATCTCTTTTCCACCTGTCGTGTTTAAGTAAGAAGATGCATACATTATAAAAAGAAGTAATTAAAAGCAAGCAGACTGTGAACTGTATCCTGGCTTTCAGCAGAACTGCAGTATTGTTCAATTGAAACCACAGAAACTAAAATACAGGTGCTGTTGAAGAACTTCAAGAAATAAACGATCTCACTATTTCCTTAGGTGGATGACATAATTCTTCACAAAAAACACTACCTCAAGAATAGACATAGTCCACAGAATGAAATGGGCATATTTGTGCAATTATTATGCCTACTTTAGCTGTCTTGCTTCTGGCATAATACCTCCACAAAAATATTTTTTTAAAAAAATTAAGACTTACAGCACTTCAAATATCAGGTCAGGTTTCATTATATTCATTTTGTGGATTAGTAAACAGAATCTGTAAGATATCAAGATATCAAGTTCTTATTATGATATTTACTTACAATACTTTGGTCTCTTGTTAATAATGGCTTTCAGCCACATATTTCAGTGATATGGAGTTTATGCCAGATGCAAATAGCAATTACTTGTTGTCATCTAGGCACATTTTATGTACACATATTTTATCTTAAATTTTGGAACTCCTTATGTCTACATACACTACATAAAAATTAGCTTCTTTTCTACAAGCAAAAGTAACGATTTTTGTGTTGTTGACACTCATGAGTTCCCAAAAAATGCTTTCGACAACCTACTTGATTGTGGATTATTGTCCATTTTGACTGCCCATTGTTTATAAGGTACTTGGTATGACTCACGGTTAATTTACTTCTGTACCTATTTCTGATTACATGACAAACATTAACAGGGGAACAGCACTTTGGATATACATTTACATTGTGTACCATGACCTAAATCATGTGATCACCTCAACTAAAATTCTTAAAACATTCAGAAAGCATTAGCCACTACATGATTCTAGCCAATGTAACTCTGTATATAAGAGGCAGTAATCCCTACTCTGGCAATCTACATATTCCCTGAAGAAAAGATTCAATTACCCTTATCTTCACAAAAAACATCTTCCCACTTTTTGGTTTTAAGCACTGCAGAAAGTTTCTCTATGGCAAATTAAATTGACTGTGGCCCAGAAAATAATTCTTAACTACTTTGAGTGTCATATTAAAGAATACAAGTAGAAATACTAGCAACCAATTCATAGACAGCATTCTAGTAATTCTGACCAGAAAAAAAAAAAAAAAAGGCATTAACTGAAACAGAAACCTGCCTACTTCTTTTCTCTTTAAGAAGGAGAATAATGCAGAAAATAGTACTTTTTAAACTTTTTTTTTTCCCAAAAAAAATTGCAGATGGGGCAGGAAGCTAGGACTACTGCATTTCTGTGAGGACTTGTTTCTCTTTATCCTCAAATAAAGAACTTTTGTTTGATCTCATACCCCATCTTTCATCATACTGCTAAGGTGCTTAAAAAGATAGCTAATTAATGTAAGTTATGTCATAGCTTGAAAGACTTATGATGTGTCTGGACCTTCTTTTATTCTTGAGATAACCATTAATAAAGCATACGGTTTGTGTAGCTCTAATAACATCCACCTTTAAAGTACTTCAGTCTTTTTAGAAAAAAAATCAATTTTATAACATCCAGACAACATTGTACTCAAGACATTCAATTTGCTCTACTAATGTTCCATGTTGCCAACATCAGCAGGTTCCTAACCTACAGAGACTTGGTTAAAAATCTGCGGGATGGTTTGTAACCTTGTGGACAGCAGACATGAAGAAATAGATTATTTGACACCAATGCAATGCCACAATGCAGATACCCATTTTTTGGTAGCCTGTTTTTACAGCATTCACTTGATTTCATGTTTGTCTTTAGGATAGTTTTCAGACAAAGGAAACGAAAACATGTCATGTCATGTTTTCATCTTCCTTTATTAAAGGAGGGTGAGGAAAGCATTCTTTCCTGTGCTGTGGCAGAATCTAAATGGTTGGGGAATTTTACATATACCCAAAGCTCAGACTTTCATTTCATATACAGCAGTTGAAGCCAATAGATTTTTGGTCATCTTTACATTCACTAAATAGACATTTAGTAAAAAGAAAATAAAATGCAGTATTATTAAAGTTAAATATTTATTTCACAGATCTCTAATATAAATAGGTGGATTGAAATAACGATCTTTAGTGACCAAGTGACCAGGAGTAACCAGTAACAACCAAGTATTTCCTTAAGTATTTAAGAAAGCATAATGCTCTATATTGCTAAATGCACTATAAGTGTTGATCCTGTAAAAGTATGCATTAAAGTCCCCCGTAGCTAAGGAGTTATGAACTGATTATTATTGTCTGAAAATATAGGATATTATTAAGAAATCAAATCTACATCCAGCAAATTTAGAGGTGCTAATCTTTGGATTCAATTATGATTTTAAGTATGTAGATCCAGAGACCTTCCAGACTGTGAAATTTTTCATATGAAGTAGATGCAAAAGCAGATATAAATACTTAAAAGTCATGGAACTGTTTATCCTGTAATTTCAACAGTTCTATTCAGACATAGGCAGCATTAGCTGTTTGGTCTTTCTGCATCATAATCACTTAGCAGTAGGAATAACAATGGTCTTGCAGTTATTCTTTATATTCACCCTACTTGAAGTCTTAGCACTGACAGAAGCCATCTTAAATCTCTGCCTTGTAATGCTTCATAAGCAGAAAGAAAATATTTCTCTCCCATACAAAATGAACTCTCCCCAGAGCCCTCAGAATAATAGGAGACAGACAGATGAAGTTTTATTCCCTGTTACTTGCCCAGTAAGTGAAAGGCTGCAGAATAACGAATGAGGTAACAGAATATGGAGGTACTTTTAATTCAGATTTAAAAATTAAAAAATAAAAGGAAAGTATGAATTCTAGAGTATTTATCCTTCCTTCTTATCAACAGAGATAAAAGTCAGGAGACAATTCTGGCCTGTCTAGCTGGATTTGATTCTAGAAAATGAGGAAATTTTTAGGTAGGATTTTGGTTTCCTTTTCACTTTACTAAGTAGTGAGTGATTATTTCTTCTGGTTTTGCATGTATCTACCATAGGATATAGCTCTTTCAGATGATTATGAAAGTAAATGCTTTTCAGGATCAAATGACAGACCCAAAGAGAAGGATATAGTCCAATGAATTCAATGATTCTTTTGCTTTTTCAGATATTGCATGTGGTACAATATCACCAAGCGAAGAGCTCTCAGGCTAAAGGAGCAAACATCCATTTCTGGATGTCGCAAGTCACAACAGCTCACAAAGATGATACCCTCCTTGTCCGCTTGTGAGTGCTGCATCAACCCATATGGAAAACGAATACTAGAAGACTGTACGCAAACTGAAATCACACAAAAATATTTGCTTATATACTTCAATTACATACCTATTTCCCCTTGATCTCAATGGGATTTTAAATTCTGCCCTGAATCATGGTCATGGAAGAAATGCTTTAGGGCTTCTCCAAAACAATGAGGAGATGGGCTTTATAGAAGTATAGAACTTGACAGCCACATAAAAACAATAGGGGAAAGGAGGAGAAAAAAAGACCAACGCTGCAAAATATGCAGGCACTTGGTCATTTTAGCCAGTAGAGAAAAAGGATCATGAGACTTCATGGAGTTGTTGGTGAATCACTAGGATTTTAAAGTGTTTCCTCATGCATTTATACAGAAAGATTTACTGTATTATTTTTCCTTGCAATGTCACAACATACTGAGAACAGTCTTGCTATATTTAAAATGTCAAAATATGTTAAATATTATTTAAATAGTTACTTTCTGTTCTAAGCTGATTAATTAGTGACTAAAATGGCTTTCAACAGAGAGCATGACAGGGTTTGTAGCTCTGATACCTCTGATCTCATTGTAATTTTGTTTTCAGATGTGCTATTACATTTCAGCAACATTTACAAGGTTAATCTTCCCAGAACTTTCCATGAGTTACTTCCTGGAAGTTTCCAATAGGGAGAAAGTAGGATTGTGTTATTTAAGAAGAGACAATTAGTGTTACTACTTACTTTCTGGGAGCAAACCTGAAGGGCTGTCTTTTCCTGTACTCGTGTCCATTTCCCTGTCCCCCCTCACCCCACAACAACGTCTTTTCATGCTTTTAGATTAGAATAAGGTACCTAGTGAAATATGTAAATGCAGTATTTTGCATAGTTTCTAATAGTGCATTTAGATGTAATAGTAGAAGCAATAATATACAGTGAAAGCATGACTGAGTCAGTTCCAACTGATATCAAAAAGATATTTTGAGCCTTAAAGGCTTCCTCCTGAAATAGGATCTTAAAAAAAAATAGTATTGCAACTATACCACAAATTGTATTTGTAAACAAACACTTTCTTGGTACTATTGTTTTTAAATCCTTATTTCTGCTACATGGTGAAAACCTGGGCTTTTATATGACATACTCGGTGTAGATGGATTCACTCTTCCAGATTAATTGTTCTCTTTTTGGTGCTTCGTGTGGCAGAGCTGTCATGACTG
Source organism: Limosa lapponica baueri (assembly GCA_002844005.1). NCBI lineage: Eukaryota > Metazoa > Chordata > Aves > Charadriiformes > Scolopacidae > Limosa > Limosa lapponica. Next base: position 333,478 of record KZ505710.1, on the reverse strand, counting down.
AAGTACAGAAAGTTGAAAATACTGAATGTAAGTTTCATGAATGAGAAAACATAGGGAATTGGGGTTTTTTTGTGGGGGACATAGGGACTCATAAAATAAACAGCAAAATGAAAGTGTTCCTTCTTTCAAGGAAACAGTCCAGAAGACAATTTTAAATAGTCTTTCAATGGTTATAATTCTCTATCTTACACACAAAACCAGGCTGATATCCCCCCTCCACCCCCACCGCCCCCCAACTCAATTAATTAATTTAAGCTACTTTGGGGATTTAACTGTAGCCATGTTATTCTGTTGCAAACCACAATTTTTATCCAATACATTATCAGAAAGAAGCAGCTTTTTAACCAGTTGTCAGGCCAGCATACATCTACAATTATATGTAATAACATGCTTTCATCCCTGTTCACACAGTATCTTTTTTAAAAATTATATAGGTGGCTTGGAAAAAACAAGAAAATATGAACTGTTAAGAAAATACGAATTGTTATATACATGGTAACAGTAAATTTTTTCACTCTCCATTTTTAGAGATTGTCACTGATAAACTGGCAAAATCTTCAAAGTTATATGAAAACAGTTTTTTATGTTCCTTTTTATAAGAGAACAAGATTTTTTCGGCTTGAATTAATGATGACATATTTAATATTACCTAACATTAGATAAAACATAACTGAAATAGGTACTTCGCTGACACAGTAATTGAGGTACACAGAAACTTAAGAACTTATCTCAGTTAGAGCTAATACTTTGTCTATCACTGTCCATGACAGCATCAAAATGGCAGGAAAAACATAAATGATAAGAAAGATGGTAAGGAAATATAAAGATGAATAGAGAACAAAAAACGCGAGAAAAAAAACTACCTAGCAGTTCAAAGGTCTGATTCACCAATATATAGGAAATGGCTTTAGATAGAAGAAAGATGGTGTAGTGCAGAAGCAGGGATCTTGAAGTACACCACATGCATAATTTTTAGGCACACTGACATTGTGAATATGTAGAATATTGCATTTTCAAGAATTCTTCCTTTCTAGAACAACAAAACCAACAAAGAACGTTGAAAGCTCTAATGCATTGAAGCATACATATGCAAATCTTTTACGTTTTTCATACTGAAATATTTCAGGCTAAAAAGAGCACAAACTGATTTGATTTTCTTTTCTACGTATCTTTTAATATACAATTTAGAAGCCTGTATAATGCACTAAATATTTTATAAAGTTGAGTAGAATATTGCATATTAAGTAATAGCTACTCCATAAACATCATGTCCTTGCTAAACAAGGCAGGATTCTGCATGCTAGGCCTTTGCAGAAGTATACCTAAAGGGAAACCTGTCCTACTGCTTATTGCAACAGCTATGCTAAGTATTGTTATCTCAGATACAGCTGTTGATTCGCACATGAAAGATATATAGCACATGGGTATGTGAAAAGCTAGCTGACTTTCAGAGAACTCATTCTTTACTGATTTCATGTGATAGAGACAGTTTTCCCATGGTGTCTTCCCATTCCTGAGGGGAACTAACTTCATAGTATAAGAAAATACAAGACGTCAGAGGCACATCCTTCTGAGAGATTCTGTAAATCTCCTTAGACGTCAGTGTTTGCTAGATAAAGCAAAATGTCCTTATGGAACATTTGAGCACTTAACAACTTACATCAGACAACATCCTATTGAATAAGAGAGGAACGAGTTGTTTGTTTTTTTTTAAAAAAAAGAAACACCACCTTTAATCCTCCTTTCCAGGAGGCTCCAGCCTACAAAGTCACTCTATCACATCAAAACTCGAAAGGAGATAAAATTAGTGGGAGGGGGAAGGTGCCAGAAATATTGATTGAAATTCCAAAAGTAATTTAGATTCAGTCATATTCTTAATATTTTCTATTTAATTTGTTTAAATTTAATGAAAATTTTTCATACATCAACTGATCATGGAAATCTTGAACCATTACAAGATTTAACTGACTAGAGTATTAAGAGTAAATATTGAAGCCTACAACTGAAATTAACACTTCTCAGCCCATTTCTGTAGGGATAAAAGCGTATGCAAACATCTGGGAATTACTCAAAAAAAGGCAAAAATTTTGTCTGTTCTTCATAAACATTTGTGATCTGAAAAAGCAGCTACTGAAATAATGATTTCAGAATCAGGTTATAGTTTTCTCATTTCTCTCAGAAAACATTTGGAAATAAGTGTGAATACAGAGAAGGAATTAAGAGATATATTGAGACTATATTATTGCCATGCACAGTCAACTGACAGAAGACTTAAGCCATATCATATGAAGAAGTTACACTCCTTCTCAAGGAAGGAGACTGAAGGAGCTGGGGTTGTTCAGCTTGGAGAAAAGGAGGCTCTGAGGAGACCTCATAGCAGCCTTCCAGTACCTGAGGGGGGCCTACAGGAAGGCTGGGGAGGGTCTGTTTACAAAGGCCTGCAGTGATAGGACGAGGGGCAATGGTTTTAAGTTGGAGAAGGGGAGATTTAGATTGGATATTAGGAAAAAATTCTTTACCATGAGGGTGGTGGAACACTGGAACAGGTTGCCCAGGGAGGTGGTTGAGGCCCCTTCCCTTGAGATATTCAAGGTGAAGCTCGACGAGGCCCTGGGCAACCTGGTCTAGTTGGGGGTGTCCCTGCTGACTGCGGGGAGGTCGGACTAGATGACCTTTGGAGGTCCCTTCCGGCCTGGACCAATCTATGAATCTATGAAGAAAAAAAAACCTAACCTATGGCCTGTCTGATAAAAACAGATTCCATTTTGAATATTTAAGTATCTGAAAAACAAGCCACCATCTAAATATGTTACTGTTTCCAGAATTATTCAGTAATTTCCACAGAAAAATATATTTTATAAAGCCCTTATTTTCCAAATGTCTTATTAATAAACAGAAAAATCAGTAAAAGCTTTACCCCTGAAGAATCACCCATCTTCAACAGTAAATACAGAATAAGAAAAGGCAAGAGATATTTTCATGTAAATAGCAACAACAAATAATCTCAGTGAAAAGCACCGAAGAAAAGTAGAGAAACAAAGATCAAAGGTCACGTATTCTCCTCTGACTAGTAAATAGTTTATCATCACATTTCAAGCAGGTACTTCTTGTATGTCACAGAGTAGAAACAAATATTTTTGCTATATTTCAGCAATATTGCCATTGCCAATTGAGATGTGATCCAACAAAGTACAATAAATACCAAAATGGACAAATCCTGACATCCAACGGAACTTCTTTCGTATTTTGTTCTACATCTTAATGCGTTAATTATATATCAAACTTCCTCATCCATTCCTCTACATGAAGTCTAGCATCAATTCACACAAAGTATTATAGCTCGCCTCAGAATATGCACATACTGATGCATCCTTGCATTCTTTTGAAGATGACAGACTTCCTGGCATGTCCTGGTAAAATTACACAAAGTACGAACTTTCTTCTTTTAGAGAATGAAGTTACATATAAGGAGCGAGCAAGGTATCTGAAGAGAAAAATAGATCTTTGGATTGCAGTTAATTATTACTCTACATTCTCTGAATAAAAACCTCTTAAGCAACAAAAAGCAGAATAGTTGTATGTCATTTTTGCTACACAAAATGACAGTAATTGACATAACATTTTCAGAAGATCAGTAAAAAAATCACCTATTTCCCATTTTTTCTTGCTCACTGATTGCTAATAGATAAGGTATAGTTCAAGTAAACAAGAAAAGAGAGAACAGAAAACAAGTGCAATTTTATAAATGAGGGGAACATGACTAAAAACTACTACTTTTTTCCACGGAATACTGAAACCCCACGCAGCACACTCATGTTAATCAATTACTTGCTCAAATTGCACTTTGAAGAGCAAGGCGTTTGCTTCCACAGGCATGTAACATGGCAGGTATCTCAAATTACAAAAACTGCCTAAAATAGTCCCAAAAGTTGCTTTAGCAGAAGATAAAAAGCGTAGAAGGAAAATTATTTCACATGCAAACACAAGCCCTACTAGAACTTTCTCAACAGGAAAATTCAAGGCATTTCTGCACTACAGTGTAACATCCACATGTTATATAGCAAGGTAATTTAATCCTGGGCATTTTTTTTTATACAGATAGATAGAATTAAATACATTTTTAATAAAATCTCACCAATTGCCAACTCTATCCCTCACTCTGCCAAATAAAGACATTAAAAAACCTGAGTACTACATCTGCTCCTTCTCCAGTCATAGTAAATCGTTCACTGTACAGAGTACACTCTTTAGCTTCAAAAAGCATTGAATTATTAATGAGTATTTTGGGAGGAAGAAGAGAAAAGTTTTTCCGTGTTTAATGATCTCTCACAGGGGAAGCATTATATAATGGTCAAAAATGTACCCTGGAGGGAAATATTTCCTTAATATCTTATTATCCCAAGTTCATTACTACAGTAAAAGGCCATCTCTATCCTCGAGCAATATCACATAAGCATCATTTTTGTCATTAGTGAAACATCCAGTTATCAAAAATCATTTTCAGATCATTAGAAAGATATTTACTGACTTTTCAATAGGCATAGACTTTATATTGGATATGAAGCTTTGGGTTTTCCATCAAATAAAGGTGATAGCACACTTACTTTTCTGTCTGGCCAATTATATTTTGCAAATATTGTATCGTATGTGTCCACAGCTCCATCAGTAATCAACATTATGGCTTGGCTGCAAATACTTCCTTGTCCTGTGTGATTGAACTGTGAAAGGAGACATTCATTTAGTTACCGCACATTCATGTTTAGATGATAGATAGGAACACACTGGATAAACATGGATCTTGTCAAAACTCTAACATGCTTAGAAGCAGGTGAAAAAGTCCGAAGTTGAAAACATTTTATCACAGATATTATGTTCTTACTGAATTGTAACTTCAATTGTGTAACAGAATCCTGATTCACTATATATCCCCATTTTATCAGCTTGAAAAATAAGAAACATAGATAAATATAGCACTTCCGAAAATTAAAAGTGTATCACCTTGTTTTAGATTGCTGATATGTACTGATGCATCTACATAGGGCTTGCTTTGATTTAAATATAAATTTAAAAGTGCAAGCTACTCAAAAAAAAGAAATTAATAACTGATAATTTTACTGCAAAATACAGAAGATACACCGCTTAGAGAGACATATGACTATTCATATTCACTCAGGATTACATTCCATATGTTATTTCTCATAAAATGTTTATCTGAGAGAACCAAGTTAATATTTATATATTCTCAGATTCTCCTATTACTCAAAATTAATAGATATAAGTAATTCAAGCTGCTGAACAGCAGTAATTGAGCACAGGTACTTAGATAGCAATCAACATATCCTTTGGAGTACTCAAAGAAATTTCTCCTGGTCAAAGAGCAAATAAACTGGACTGACCCATAACATAAGCTTTGATCTCTTGGTTCTGGACCTGGTGCCTTAATTTTGAATCTATGTGTCTCCACTTACTCTTATTACTGAACAGGTTCTTATTTGTATGTGCGTTATTTTAAATATCCAAGGAACTTAGGTGAAACATCTGGCTTTTAGCAAAAAAATGCAAAGTTGGAAAATTATTTGATTTTTAATTACTCTGTACAAACACTTAAAAACGATAATCTATGAAAAGATCAATAAACTGAGGCATTACACACAACTCTATATATTGGGCTAGCATTTGAATACAAGCTAATGTAAGAACAATCTCCTCTTGTTCTCCTCCTATGTAATTTTCAGGTCCATTACCAACTTTGAGGTCAGACAAGGCCTCATCCTACTACCTTTCTCTTGGTACTGAGAAAGCCAAGCAATAATTGTCTTGTCCCACCTCACCAGCCTATCCGTGCTGAATAGTGCCCAAAAAAGGGTGGTCCCATTTGAGAAGTAGTATTTAAATTTAAATTTAAAGGTAAATTATCTTGCAGGGACTCTGACTGCTTCTGGATTCAACAAAATTTATTCAGCGTATTCTCGTTTAATTTGGGCTCTGCCTTTAAGCTTTCTGCAGTCTACTACCCTTACATATTCACTGTTCTTCCCAAAACTCTAAAACCCTTTTTTCTAGAAAAAGTTTTTAACTTCTAAAAATGTCATCTTTGTAGACATGCCTGCAGTAGCAAAGGGAGTGGATGATGGGTTCCAGCAGTGCTGTCCTCTTTTCTTTTGCCTTCACATTTCTATATCTGAGCAATCACATCCACAAATATCATTCAACAATCATTTATGTCATCTGCAGCTCTCCTCCAGATCATTTTCCTTTTGATCAAACAGGAACCTCAGTGAACAGTAATAGGAACATGTTACTTAAAGAGAAACTAACGTGCGTTTACAGAGTTAGCTATATTCTGATCACCGCCTGTGTGAAAACTCTTATCTGTAATACCTGCAAGGCAGTCTACCCTTAAGATTCTTCAGTCATGACAGTTTTTCCAGTCTTAACGAGACTCAGAATTATTAAAGTGGAATTCCTTTATCAGTATGCTCTTATATACAATATTTTCTCTTAAAGATGAAGTTATTTTGTCAAGGGATATATTCTTGATATGGACAACATATTTTGAAGGAGACAAAGGAAATTAAATTAAAAGGGAAATTAACACAGGTGGAATGCCTTCATATATTTATTTTAAAACATCATTCTGTATGCATCTGCATTATTCTACATAGTTATCTGTTTGAATATTTTGAAGAATGAGATTAAATTCAAATGCTTTGATGAGTAATATCTTCTCATATTTGTCTAGAACTTTAATTTTATTGAATAGCAAGAGTGATGAAAGTGTTTTCCATAATAATAACAATGACAAGGGCCTTATGATGAACTACAATTAACTCAGTGATTCATCAGTTAGCAGCAAAATTTTCAATGCATCCTGACATTTACAGCATTTGGTTGTGATTAACAGTCTTTGAAATGTCACAGAATTTTATTTAATTGGCTATGATTTTTTTAAAGGTAATCACTGCAAAGACCGCATTTGTCACCAAAAGAGATAATTGCAGTTGTCACATGACATAGTAGGTGCCTAACTACTGAACCAAGGACTTCTATATTCTTACATTGTATAGTGAACACTGCATAAATTGATGATTGGAAAGAATTTGGAAGTGGATTTTTAAACATGCTTTTTCAAAGACATCAGTATCAACCATCTTCAAGTCTTAACAACCTAGGCAAATGCTGAAAGGTAATTGCAAAAGAAAATTAACTGACTTTAATTAGCGTAACCCCTCAACCATTCTAAAATCCAACTAGAATCTTAATAGACTATTTATGTAAAACGAAGCTTTTTCTCTTTTTTTTTCTCCTTGTTTTCCATCTTCCATCCCCCACCCCCCTTTCATTTTTTTAAATGTACACGAGACATCCTTAGCGAACCTATGATTCGCAAGAATAGATTTCTGGCACATAAACGTCACATACTGTAGACAAAGTGGAAAACGGTTAGTTGTACTCTTTGAAGGAGAGATTAAATAGCTCTTTCTCTGGCCTAGCTGCTTAATAGAAGCTCCCAGAGACTTTGCCAATATGCTTGTATGTAATGGAAAACATTTTTATGCTGTCAATTCTGGAATTATATATGCAAGAATGCTTGAAGCTATTATACTCCCTTTTATAGTATAAACAGTCATTACTCCTCCTTGAATAGATCTGAACATATATGTAAGCATGACCTTCAGACCTTACAGGCCTTTATGACCTTACAGATCAAAAGACTCTCACTCATTGTAGGTACAATTCAGTGCACGGGATGTCAGTTCTCTTTATTCTCAAAACTATCAGGTTATTCAATGAGATTTTTATACCACATTCATTATAACTTCAATTGCCTCACAAATTTTAAAACAAAACAAAAAAAGTATCCTCCTCTACACATAGGCATTCTAAATCAGGATCAACTCACCTCTTAAATGATTTAGTTTATCAAAAAGAATACGTGCATAATCTTTAAATATTTTCTTTTTTTAATAAAGAGAAAGCTTTTCTGGAAACACCAAAGTATTTTCAATCCTATCTTAAGCTGCTAATACTAACTTCAGAAGAAAGCTACAGGGCATGTTTTGCTAGGCTGATGATGTTTACTTGTAACATCCAACCCCTTAGCAAGAATTGGTCCTGTTGGAAGGTGTTTAGTCACTTTTGCTGACTCACTAATGCAGTTCAAAGGGTACCAACAAGATGCAAAGAGCAAGGATTTGGCCTCCTAATAAAAAAGTGAACTTTGGGCAAGATGGAACATTCTGAAAGAATACAGAGAAATAGAAATATTCATTTATTTGCTAGATGCGAATGACATGTAGCATCATCTTGAAATAACTTTACAGCTAATATTCCAGGTCTTAGAAAGGGAATGTTCTGGCATAATAGTTTAAGTTTTCTTTAGGACTCCTGGATTACTGATTGCTAGTATTTCATCTTGGGGCTCTTGGCACTTGGACACAAACGTGTGTTTGGGGATTTTAACCAGTTTCCTGCTTTCCTCAGTCTTGAGGCTAACTGAAACACCTCATGTTTTCTCTCTCAGTACCTGCTCTGGCCTTTGATATGTTTGGGTTTTTAGCCCTTCACAATTGCTTTAGCTACATATATCTTGCTTAATGAACGTAGCTTTGTGATACAGCAGCTTACAATTTTACAAGCGCTCATTAGTTTAGAGATCCTGGAGAAGAGATCTGCTTGCAATTAGTTATTAAAAAAAAAGAGCTAATGCTCTCCTTTACAGAAATCCTATATCTGAACTGATATTAACAGAGGTTGTAAAGAAATCGCTTTACTCCTACCACACTATCTAGAGTTTTCATTAATAATATCATGAGAAATATCTGATGGTGCATTTCATTTTTATTGGTTTGCTCCCTCATAGTAATTCTCATTCATTACTACCTACTGTTCACTTTTCTTCTTTCTTTCCTTGCTTTTTCCAAGATACACTCCCAGGAAAGTATATAGTCAGCTAAATCAAAATATTGCTAAATTGTTCTTTGCTGGAATATGTAGCATGACAGTATATTTTACTTTTTGCAGAAATGACAAAAAATTTCATGATAACCACTAAGACTGATGCACACAGCTGGAGGGAAGTCATGTCAGGCCAAGACAATGGGTCTGATTTTAATTAAAATATCCTTTGAAGGACAATTTCTTGGACAACTAAGAATACTACACTGGTTATATGTAGAGTTTGGGAGGGAAACTAGATGCCTGCACTACATTATCTCCATGATCATGATGTTCACCTTCTAGAGACTGCATTCCTGTTTGAAGACATTATTCACAGGAATGTTATCAGAAAGTTGGCATCATGTTTTTGGCAGATAAATAGTTAAAATAATACCTCTGAGCTGGTTAGACAAAGCTTTACGTTTCTTCCTCTATCTTAGAGTATTACGGAAGTATAAAAGTGTTCAAATAACTCCTTTTATGTAAGCAATAAGAGATATTGTCATACCAGAAGTCAAACACATGAACAATCGTTTCACTACTCTAATAACAGTGTTTACGAATATACAAATTCCTGTCATTCCTAAAACGTTAGCCCTTCCAAAGAAAAAAAGAACAATTTAAACTGTGAAGCTTGCATGTTACCCTAGGATTTTTTTAACACCTAGAATTGCTATTGAAATAAACCTCAATTAATGCACGCATGTATGCATATGTGTATACATAGATACAAAATACATTAATATAAAATGTATACTTATAAAAATGTACATTTGTTTATATCTACCCCACATATAGATTATATGCAATTCTTGTTCTATAGCTATTTAACTATTGTCACATTTTTGAATGAGTTCTAATTTATTATTTTAAAATTGATAGTAATTGATAAATAGCAAGAAAGGTGTCAGCAGCATAAATCTTAAAAGCATTAACTTACTTCATTAAGCATGTTGAAAGCTTCATTTAAAGCAATGTCCAGCATACCAATTCCCTTTGCAAAAAGTTTGTCAAGGTGTTCCCTGAAATGCTGAAACATGAACAAGAAGGTTTTATTTGTCAGTATATTGTTACAACATACATGTTGATATATCAATGATTAAGGATTTCTGTATTCTCTTTATATTTATTTTTTAACCTTAAATAACTGCATACACTAATTCATAAACCAAAGCAATTTCTGGTTAATCCTTTTGACTTTAGAACTCACATTAAACTAAGGATAGAACAATAATAAAGCAAAAGTATCACAAGATACTACGTTTTGGTGTAGTTATTCAGGCAATTTTCCCTTGGGTTTTTTGTTTGGATTTCTCTTTCAGGATACCTATACCTTCTTTTCACTTCATCTAGTAATTTTTATATTATTTCTAAATATTCAGCTTCTAGGTTTTCGGGATCTGCTGCTTAATAAAAATAATTCTCTCTGAAATTTAGCTTTGAGATTCTACTTTTTGTTATGATCCCTCGCTGAAGCATGGTACACCCTAATCGTTAGGCAATTGCAGTTAAAATCTAGTTTATCAATGTCAATATTTTATTTAGGTTGATAAAGACTACTCTACACAAGAAGAAAAACCGGGCTATCCACTTGCTAGCTATACGTGACTATCTTTCATATTATGTTGCATAGTCACAGTTACACCCAATTTTTCAGTTTTAAATGGTTCATCAATTATGCACATACCTTGTGACCATGGGCATAAGTAAAATTTCACAACAAGCAGTTGTTAGAGGTTGACGGGGAAGAATTCATCCTACATTTTCCTCTTTCTAAATATGTGTTATTTCTCCAGATATGTCAGAAGTTTGACAAATCTAATGAATTTTGCACTCAACAAAAATATAGGAATACTATGTAATATGAACATTAAATTGTAATTTTTTAGAGAAAATGTAAGCTATGAAGTACTAAGGAGTGCATTTTCAAAACAAGTTCAGAGAAGAAACAAATTCTCTTAGGTTTATAACAAGGAGCAATGTATATTTAAAAACAGTATCACGACCCATGCTATCATAAAGGGATACTGTGTGCAACATTAACAAGTACTTCACTCCCCTGATTTTCCATGATGGAAACATTTTTCTTTTTATTATTTCATAAAATAAAAATATACTATAGCAGTATATTGGAAGGCAGAGAACTTCCTATTTCATTATTAAATTTCAGTAAGTTGAAACAGGAAGATTTACATCCTAGCCTGTAGGCAATTCTGAAGCCCCCCAAAAAGGACTGCTTTTTCAAAACAATTACTTCATAGTGACCTAGTAAATGTGGTTCATTGCAGCTCAATACTTTGAACAGATGAAAAGCACATTCTTATTTGTCTAAATAAGCAGGGATAGCATAAAAACCCACACGCCTAAAATGCAAAATGTTTCTTTTTTTCCTTAACTGAAACATAGCTAACTTAAGTAAATACTAGTCGTATAACTAGTAAATACTAGTATCTTCATAGTACTAGTAATTATAATTTTAAATACATTTTAAAATATAATAATTAATTTGTAAGAAGAAAATTAAGACATATGTGGTGTGAAATAACTGCAGAGGCAATGCTTTTGTGAAGCTCTTTTTCAGTCTCCACAACTGGATTAAAAAGTTACCTCAATGGGTTAGGAGGAGGAAAAATTTAATTTATCAGGCCATTGGTCTTAAAGCCATTGATCTTATTATATGCAAGAAAACCAAATCACACTAATTATCTTTGTAGAAGAATTAAAATACTACTGTCCCTTGAAGTGCCCCTTTCATATTCTTTTACAAGTAATAATAAAAATAAGAATGAATACAAAATAAAATACTCAATAAATGCATCAACCTCCTGTTATTCTATATCCAACTTGTCATTTCAAAGTATCTCTGAAATTTAGGTCCAAATTGGTCAAAAGCCACATCAGCATATTCTTGACATCTTTGCTTTGAGAGCAGCAAAGCAAAGATGGCAGTTTCCCAGACAAGGGTTACTTCAGCTGTCACCAGCACAACACTGTGTGTTTTCCACAGCTATTTCAAAATATAATAACTGACCAACAGTCAGATTCAGAGATTACTGTCTTCAGTACTCAGAGTGACTTTAATACATATGGCCATCAGTCCATATACAGAAGAATTAACTACAGCACAGGGCTGTTACAGTCATTAAAGCTTTTCAGGAACTCATAAAATACAACTGGTTTTCATTAAATATGTAAAGTTCATACAAATTTAAAATTGTTCATTGGAATTCTTCAAAAACTAAAATATATCATGTTTATAAAATTCTCCAGGAAACGCCTTTGTAAAACCAGTTTTACTTATAGCTGATACTTTTAAACAGAAAGTGTTGTTGATAGTTAAAAAATACGGAAACCAAGCAGTTTACTATTGTTTCATCAATGTCAAAAGCAATTTCGTAACATCAGAGTTATGTGTTGACCAGATGTTTTCAGGCTGCTGAAGCAGCCCTATGCTCACTGCCCATCTCTCCCAGATACATGGAACTAAGGTTAGTTTACAGTTGCCACAGATGCTTTTCTATTAACATAAGAATTCACCCTGAAACAGAGGAGTTCTGTGAAAATTGATAAAGCTAAATTTTTGCATTGGAAATAAGTTTCTAGTCTTACCTTTTCATAAATCAGATATGTTAAAATATTTATTACAAATCATATTTCTCTTTGGGATACATTACTGCTTAATAATTAAACTAGAATTACTTTGGTATTAAAAACCCACAGTATTTTATTAAACCTCTGAATATTTCAGAGAGAAGTATTGTGGAATGTTTATTACAATGCATATACATTATCAAGTATGAACATACAGCATTAATGAAAATTACTAGTAAATAGTATAATCTCTAATGTTTAATTCAGTTCACATGATCTGTCAGGAGAACAAATATTTCCTCTTGCCATAGCTATATATATACACAAGTTCTGAAAACTACACTGTTAATATATGAAGAAATCTAATAGTGATGTTTGTTTGATACAAAATAGTAAATGTTAAAAATGGATTTCATGCACTATGAATTTTAACAAATCAATGTTTTCTGCCTCCAGGCTTCAGAGTGAACAGATGCTACAAGGTGATTCTGAAAAAGGATTAACTAACTAAAATGCATGTGTGGTTTGGTCTTTCTTTGTCTGAAGGGGGTTTATGGAGCTTTTGACTTGTTTTTCAAACCAACTCCATTACCTGACTTTGTTTTCTTGAAAATTTCAGTACTTTACATGTCCACTGCAAAAATCACATAGCAACATGGAAATTATCATTTCCTTGTTCCCCTTTTTATCATACCAGATGCCCAGGATATTAATAATGCCCAGGCATTAATTTGATCCTTGCCAAAAGAAACCATGTTTCATTTTACAGGCAGCGCAAAGAATAGCTTCCTCAGATTGTTCACTCTACATCTAGCTGAGGCTGTTTATTATTAAACAATCAAAATGTACTGTTGTACTTTCATAGAGGCTGGGGGGTTTACCCTCAAAGATAGGTACCTTATTCTGACTTCAAAGGGCATACTATTGACACAATTATTATCTATCATATTGTTTTAAGGAAGATTTGTTTTTAAAAAAATCCAAATCTCCAAACACTCATTTTTTCCTACTTCATGTGTCCAGTCAGTACAGCAATGCCCTGCCAGTGATGCTATAGTGCCCCTTTTGTTACTGGAAAAGGCATCCCTTAGAAAAGCACTGCAAAACTTAGAAGTGTATTTCAACCCTATTAGTGGTGAAAAAATGTCAGGGCAGGACATTAACCACTGAAACACCAATTTAAAGAAAAAGATTAAGTGAATTTTGGAATGAGGTAACAAACACCTCAATTCCACTTTCAATAACTTTCAGAAATCAAATAGATTCCAGAAAGCAGGAGTATCCTGCTTTTAATGAGTCAAAAAGCGTCTTTTAATCTTTACATCTTAAATAACTCATTTTAGTAATAAACAGTGCAAGAAGTAATATTGGTTCATCTCAGTTTCTCTTTACTGTCCTGTTGGAGCCTTTATAGATTAATATTTGAATTTCCTAGAGTTTGAATTGGATATCTGTCCAATTGTGTGCACAAACATTCACATGCAACTGTAGGCCTGATTTCCATGTGCAATTACCAGAATGTGCAATATCTAATTGTGGGCTCAAATACCTAATTGACATGCATAATCTTGGTAATTCCAAATGCAAATTAGGCACACAATTATGACAATCAGACTCTGATGTCTGATTACAAAATTATAGGGCCAGAGCTTAACAGGAGAAGTTGTGTCTTATTACAGTGAGGAAGTATCGACATGTTCAGCTGAGGAGGTATCTATGATCCATTTAGAAGTGGCTGAAAAACATGAGCTGAAGAGTGTGAGGATACAAATCCACTTGTGCGTGTCAGCCAGGACAAGGTCTTTGGCAAATATCTACAAGTGTTCAAACCAGAACATCAGCGATGCATACACTTGGTCTTGTACCCTTGCATGCTGCTGATTTTGTCTGTTTATAAACACTATCCAGTGCCAAAACCAGAAAGTCCCAGTGATCCTAACATCTGATAATAATCCATGTATACAAATCAAAAAGGTTCTCTCCTTTTCTTTTTAAACTGTATAAAGTTTGTTAGGACCTTTTAAGTCAGAAACAAACCAACAAATACATTTGATGGACCTAGAATCAGGAAATGAGTTCTTGTCCTAGGTATAGTTACAAATATGCCTATTTGAAGAATAGTGAGGTGTACTGACACTGGTTCTCCAAAGATGAAAAATAATACTTACACACCTATTTCTGCTTAAAAATCCGGTTACTTAGACTATTTCAGAACTTAAATGAGGAGGAACATAGAAAGATTTTTAATGGTCTTCATATTGTATGCTGCACAGGACAGTTATACAGATTATTAAAATCACACCACTGTTTTATAAGGCTTTGGCATAACTGAACAAGAGGATAAATTTATAACCATTTATCATGACCTAACTTGGAGTTTCTCTTATAATGAGATTATTGAAAGTGGGTTTTGGTTCACCCAGGTGTATTCACCTCTTCTAGCCTCACAGCTTAATCAACAATTGTGGGGATTTTAGACCATACTCAGTTAGATGATTACATTAAATTGTCAGACTTCAGGGATTAGGGTAAAATTGTTTGGCAAAATATGATAGCAAGTCATATTTCTGTTACTTTTTCAATTTCCTACTTTCGATTTATTGGGGTGTAATAGTGAATAAATTTTAAATAATTCAAGTTAAGTAATTTATTTCAACAAATCTGTGCTTGGGAGATGACATGTATGATTTTTGCAAAGTGTCAGGGCACTTTTTCATGATTTGGAACACAGGAGCATTTAGGGAGGTAGAGGGGGCTATATGAGTACAGGTGAGAATCCGATATTCCTTTCCTAATTCAGTCATTGCAGGCAACTTAAACACTCTTCTGAGATGAAGGCCAGAAAACTGTGAAAACTGAATTTTTCCTTCATGGCAGAAGCTCCCAACTTTGTAGCCAAAATGATACACTGGTTTATCTAGCCCATAGTAAAGTTGAAGAGTAATTTACTGATTTGGAGGCAATTCTGAGGAAATTCTGAGACATCTCCTTTTATTGCTCTCTTATCTTACAGGCTGTTCTAAAGGCTTCATCAGGTTTACTTGCTGAGATTATAAAAGCTGACTGGTATCTATAATCACAACAAGACAGCAAATTTTTACATTCTAGAAATGAACAGAACCTGACCACACTCCTAACAAATGACAAAGAGTCCCATGTGTGTGCAACAGTCAGGGAAATTTTGTGGGCTCCATTACAATAATATGAGGATACTCCATAACCTTCAAGGTTTTACCCTTTTTGAACAAGAAAAAGAAAGGAGAAGAAAAAAGTACAGCCATCTTCATTTGACACGTGAGGAAACAAACACACCTGAAATCACGTAATGATACATTAAAGCAGAGAACCGAGTTCCAATTCTCAAATGCCAGGTAAGTGCAGTAACAACCATGCCATCTCAGACATATACAAAAAAGAGCAACCAAGTTGTCAGCTAATGTAATCTCTAATGTCTGGCATTCCTGTTTTTGTGTGGCCTTTTTTTTTTTTACCATAGCAAACATTTGCAGAATTTCACTGATGGATTTTTCCTTAGCATCATGACAAAGCTAGTCACAATAGTGGCCTGCTTGGCACGAGGTTTCATTGGCACACAGGCTGTTTTAATACATCTTAACACGAGGACACCACCTAAAGCTTCGCAAATAGAGATACATCACGTAGTAAGTTCAGCTTGCTGTGGCTTACAGCAGATCCTTTTTCTGGAAGACTTGAAAACCTGTATGCCTTTATATCATATTTCTCTACCACTGACAAGATGGAAGTACACTGCTAGCGAGTTTACTGTTGACAATCAAGCCCCTATCTTATCTTCCTACTTACCTAGCTAAACCACCCTGTTTTGATGGTTTGGTTGTTTTGGTGGTTTTTTTTTCCTTCTATTTTAGAGCTTCTGAATTAGTTGATTGAGTTAAGCCCAACTTTTCATTTATACAGTTTTATATTTATATTTTTAATACAACCAACAAAGTTTCAGTTTCCTTCTTGTTAAGGCAATATGCTACACAGTAGTCCCAGTACCCTGTACAGATACATCTTATTACAGCTTACTTGTGATTACCAAAAATAAGGTACCATTTATGATGAGTAGGAATATGCTACCCAAATCAGATGGGGTTACAGGACCATGCATTCACATCTAAACATACATGAACAAAGCATTTTCCACTGATTCCAAAGAAGGAAGTAACACAATGGCTACATGCAGCAGAATTTATACAGCTACACTGGAAAACTATGATGTTTGCTATTAATTGTCTGACAAGGGTAAGCTTCCTACAGAAAAACATTATTACTGGGTTCAACATTCCTCCAGATTTCTCTCTCAGTTTTAGTGCAAGTTTTTGCTACTTCTAGTATAAGTTCCCACACTCATCTATGCATGCTGTAACTCCAAATGCTCCTGAGACATACTGGGCAAAGATTTATCAGATTTTTGAAGATGAACTACACCTGCATGTAAAACAGTAAAAAAACCCAAAACCAATCAGGAGGCATATACGTGAGGTGGAAGAGTGATGTTTACTGGTGTTTCACAGGGAAGTTTACCCACACGTACTAACAATTGATAAACATGCGCTCACATCTGTAAAATGCATTTAAGCACCATCCCCATTTAAAATCCATTGCCAGGGCAATCAAATTCGCTTGCTGGTGATGATTATCCAACGACTTGTGTTCCTTAGCATGTTGTGTTGGTAGACTGGAATTTTTTCAGGAAAACAATCCTGAAAGGAATGCTGAACAAAGACCTCAAGATTCAATATACTCAGATTAAAAACAAATTCTTGTTAAGTAAATTAGTTGCCTGGGGCTGCAATGGAAAACTTCAGACCAAATTTCAGTGGTCTGGGGCTAGCTGAAAGTTTTGAGGGTCTATAATGGCTAGCCAGTTTTTTAGAAAGCAGATTTCAGTGAGACTTTCCGGTTTTGTTTTTTGTAACAGCTAAGCAATGCAGTCAACAATCTTTTTTGGAGGTCTGGCAGAGATGGATAGATAAAAACACACCTAAGTAATTTGCTTAAATAAAATTCAATATGAAAAATTTGTATTTACCAACTTCTTACTGGCAATATCACTCAGCTTCATTGCTGAATCAGTCTTCTGGTTATTTAATTTCTGGTAATTGCATACCAAAATAAAAGCTCATTGGAAGTTATACACTACATCTGTCTATTTTTGTCATTCTAATTTACGTAGGGGTAAGTTCTTGATTTAGTTTGGAGTTACTGTGCCTATCTGTGCATCTAGAAGATGATATATTTCATCTGGAAACATTTACAGAGAAATGTCCTCAACCCGTATATAGTACATTAAAACAACATATAAAAGAGGAATGTATATTGTAATATTGTTACTTTAAATCTGGAGTTACATTAAATCAGATTGTCATTCGATTCCTTTGGGGTAGGTAAATTGTAACATGGAGTTTCTCAAATACGAAAACCTCTTGGCCCAAGAAAACTAGTATTAAAATAGGCAGTTCCACATGTTTGTAATTTGTGGAGAAAGTGCAGACGGTGACAGAATAGTGTCTGAACTATTTCCCACTCTTTTTTAAATTTGTGTATAGCAAATTGATACACTTCAAGGTAGCAGCTGTTTAATGCTAATGCCAAATTATAAATTAGTCTGGTAATATTCAAATATATGTTACATATTTTATATTACTAAACCACATTTAGGATCACAGATTAATTTCAACGTCATTTATGCTACTCAATGTAATTATAGATTTAATCTTTGTGATAAACAAAACTTGAAGCAAGTTTTGCAAATTAAGAATAGCTTACAACATTCTGAAAATATGTTTCCACATATCTAAACTGAACATTCAATGCAGGTATGGGCCAACACAAAAATTTTACAACAAATGCTGGGCTATGAAAAATTTTAGAAATAAATGGATGCAACTTGGTGACTACCATATCACCTGAAAATAATTATTATTAAAATAAATTACTACATTCTCCTACCATAAAAGTAAAAGCAGAAACACTGTATGTTGGGAGCAATCTAGTACTGGGAGGCCTACTTTTTATCTTAGTAAAACTGGTGGCACATATATTAACACCAATCACATCACTCTGTCATATTTGAAGTTTTAAGTTCGTCTTTTATAAATACATAAACCAGACCTGATTCAATAAGGTTTCTCAAAAGCAGTATGTTTCTGAAGCTGTATCTGACAGAAATTCAAGGTGCAATTAGATTCTTACTGCTCTGAAAGCTACACATAACATAAGCTTTTACAGAATCAACAGTTATGTGGAAAAAAAAAAAACCTTGATCAAAATCTATGGTTATTTCTAAACATATTATCCTAGCATCTCTTCCTTGCAGGTTGTCACTAGCAGTAAAAAAGTGAACAAAGATTTACAACTCAAGACTGCATTGCTTTGCTGTTTTTGAAGCTGGTAGGGAACAGCTTTAGATTATTAGAATCATCACTTCTTTCCATGTATCCTCACTCTTTCTTAAAGAAAAGCGTGTTACTTGATCAACGTGTTAAGAGATTCAGGGCTGAAATTTTATTTTTCCCAACCTTCATTCCTTTCCCATAACAAAAATGCATGAATATGTTCAATATTTAAATGCTTAATTATATTAAACTTATTTGATGTCCTTTCAAATTCTGCTGTAATGCACCAGACAGATACTTATTAGTGCTTTAATCAAGGAGTGATCTTGATTAAATAAACCCTACAGGTACAATGGGGCTTGTTAAAAAAAAATAAATAATAAAATTCCTGCCTTCACTATGCCAATCACTATGCAATCTCTCCCAATCTTCAAAACATACATTTGGCTAAGTTGAAAGTTGCAAAGGTAAAAGTACTCATGCTGTGTTTTCTAACCGCTCTTTCTGCTTAGCAAAACAATGCTGGATCAAGAATCTTTGGCTTGCATTTCTCCAAGAGAAATGCAACACTCTTCCTCTGTAGGATCTTTATACAGATCTATGCTACAGATTTACTGTTCCTACCTGAAAGACAAAGAGAAAAATAGCAGCAGGAGGGGGGAGGGGGGGTGTAGGGAAATGTGGCAAGAGGAAGAAGGCAAGAGTCTAATTTTCACTGAGAAAAAGTGTAATCCAGACAGCAGAAAAGAAGGCTCCGGGGAGACGTTATAGCAGCCTTCCAGTACTTAAAGGTGGCCTACAGGAAAGATGGGGAGGGACTCTTGATCAGGGAGTGTAGTAATAGGATGAGGGGGTCACAATTTTAAACTGAAAGAGGGGAGATTTAGAGTAGATATTAGAAATAAATTTGTTATTGTGAGGGTGGCGAGACACTGGAACAGGTTGCCCAGAGAAGCTGTGGATGCCCCATCCCTGGGGGTGTTCAAGACCAGGTAGGATGGGGCTTTGAGCAACCCGGTCGAGTGGGAGGTGTCCCTGCCCATGTGACAGGAGTGTTGGAACTCAATGATCTTTAAGGTCCTTTCCAACCCAAACCATCCTATGATTCTATGATTCAGCACAAACATCATTAAGGAGCATTCATTTCCCAAACTGCTATAAGCCCTAAGGCCGAAGCAGTTTCCCGTAGTCTACCAAAAAAAATCTTTGTCATAGATTTTTGAGACAAATGGAGACAAATACTCATGATAGTTTTGATCCTTCCAGTGTTAAGGTAAATAAATTGTTAAATTCATTACATGAAGTAGAAAAATAAGAACATATACATTCATAGAAGTTAAGAAACAAATTAAGATTGACAAAGTCATAGTATATAAAAATACATGGAACTATTACAGGCTACCTATCTCAAGTTTACTCTCTCGTTCTGGCCTTTCAAGGAAAGAGCAATAACTAGTTCACTAATATGAGTAACTGGAAAAAAGGTCACATTTAGTTATTCTTCAAAACCTTGAATGTGTTATTCAATTTGTAGGCAAAGTAAAGCACAAAGTGATTCCAGAATTTAAAAAATAATAATAATTTAGCTAACAAGAAATTATACTAAAGCTTACTCTGAAGAACAAAATCTGAAATTGTACTTAGCTATTTTGAATAATTCAGCGCTGTTCATAAAATCTGAACATCATCTGAGTGGCATAAAAACTTTTTGATCAATTAAATTAAAACAAATCTGACATTAAGTAACATATGGGTGTATAGTAATCTGTATTTTGATCAGTTGCAGAATGATGGAAAGGTTAACAGCAGATTTGATTCCAGACAGTACATCTGTGCAATATATTTGAATCTTTAGTCTTAAGTCGAACTTGCACAGCTTTCATATGGTTAATTAGAAGCATCCACAACAAAGCACTCATTTATAAAACTGCATTACAGTTCACAAATAAAGGTCTTCAACACTAAATGATTAGAAACAATTCATGTCATTTTACGTAATAACCAAATGATATTTAGACAATCTAAAAATCAACCATGAGCAATATCAACTATATTAAGGAAGCAGGCCATGAAGAGTAATTCCTGTAGGCTGTAGGTGTATACGTAGGCAAAATGCAAAGAACACATGTAAATAATACAATTGAGTAAAGTTCAACCTAACAAGATTAAATTAATTTTGTCTTGCTATACATAAAAAGACCTAAGATAGACACACTTAGAAGTTTCAGAGCTATGTTTTCTACTTCTTGTAACATCTCATTGAGTTCTTGAGGAAAAATGAAGTACCACACTGAACATTAAGCACAGAAGTATTTAAAGAAAGATGCAAGACTATCGCCCTCTCCAGCAGTAAGCAAGACAGTATAGATGGGCAAGTCACTTTAAGAAGAGAAGAATTTTTAGCAGTAAAGAAGTTCTACAGTAACACAAGTGGCTTATTTTAGCAGGCCTTCCCCTCTACAAGAAACAAAAGACTTTTCACCCATCGTCTTTCATAATTTTACATGGCATAAACAATCTTACCATACCTTTCTAAGAAGTGTGGTGCAGTAATGCTTGCACAGAGCAGCTGCATTTGGATGACAGGCAATAAACAAAATTTCAAGCTGCAGATTCATACTGCAATCTCCCTTCAAATAAAACTTTCACTGAAATCACTGTAATTTTTTAAAATTTTTTTCTGAAAAATGCTGGCAGGATGTAATTAATCTGAACACTTTCACAGAACTTTCTTGAATAAATGCATTATTTCTTTGACACATATGTTTGGAATGCTGTATTTTTTTTATTCTCAGAATTATAGTTGTTTTCATTTGTTTTGAGACTTTTGTTTCAACTGTAGCATTAGTTTGAGTTAAGAATGCAATCTCTTTCTCAGTAGTTACTTGTAACAATGATAGTTCAATTTAAACCAACTGAAGCGTTTTACTTAATTACTAAACTTTATTAACAGTATATTGTCAGTGATTCCTGTATTTTTCCATTAAGTTTATCCAACAAAACTGACTAAGAGGTTATTTCATTTTCTTCCTACTGAGTCACATAAGACTCCTTTGAAATAGCATAAGGAGAATAATTAATAAATTCTAATAATGGCATGCACTGTACTAGGAAAAGATCATTATGGCACATTGTTACATACTGCATCCTATCTCTCTGCTGTTTCGTCACTTTGATTCCTTACCTCCTTGTTGGCTCTGTCTGCTTGAACTAATGTTCCATTCAGACACGGCTCTACATAGTGAAGTTCTTCATTATACTACAGAGAGAAGTAAAAAGTATGATGAAAAATTTAATTAAAGACTTTGAAAGAGACAATTTAATTTAGTGATTTAGAACTACAGTGAAACATGCACATAAAGCACGAACAAAAGGATTCAGTTCATTTTTTTAAAATAGCTGTGGTATTTTTTTTTCTTTTACACAATTGTTAATGTTTCAGAGGTTTATACTTTTTAAAAGGAGCATTTAATTGAATGGATGCCAACACTCGGGTGGAGTTAATGGGTACTATATACATTAGCTGGCATAAATACCCCTCAAGTTGAAATCTGGATAGTATTAAGAGGTCATGTTTGATACATCACAGTCACAACTCCCAATTCTTTGCTACATGTAAAAAAAGTCCTGACAAATACTTGAGGCACTGGCTAAAATTTTGGAAGGTTAATAGTAGAACAACTACACCAAAAAGTCTGTAAGCTTGAATCAATCCTGGATATGTCTGACAATGGTCAGAATTTCAGTCAAGCAGAGTAGCTTATTATGACACTAAGTCATGAAGCTGTGACAGATTTTTAAGGAATTATCTGCTTATCTTGCAAGGTCTAGGTAAGTTAGATATCCCAGTCCTATTTTCAGAAGCATCCTAAGCATTAAAAGAAACAGTCTCATTGGCAGTCAGTAGATCTTGCAGAATCATGGATGCTTAAGTCACTTGATTAAAAATTGGACTTGATTGTTTAAATCTTTTAAACTTTTTAACACAGGTTGAATTAATAAAGAAGTGCCTTCAAAAAGTCTACTTTAGTTGTATAGATACGGTTTTAATTTAATTTCTCCTCTCATTAATTTAATTTACTCTAGAGGTTATTACAGATCAAATTATAAGGCCTCTGCATTTAGGTCTACTCAGTTTCACCCTTTCATAGGCATTAAATGAATCAGAACATCCATAGTAAACAACAAATGACAACACATTAAGTCAAGTCAAAAATAATCAGGAAAAAAATTTCATTAGATGAACAGTAGATTAATATATGCATTTACTCCCTTCTTCTTCCACCTCAATGGGAATAAAAAAAGCCTTATAATGACTCATTAAAGAACGCTCCTTAGACAAGATTCTCTGTCACTGCAAGTTCTCACTGCCTCTGTCTGCCTGTAGCTCTGAATTTGTTTTACTCTCTTCAATTTAACACCACTCCTTTCTCTACACCTATGTCTAACCACAGACCCCTGCAGCCTGTTGCGCTTTGGGCACCTGTCATCAGCATTGATTCTAAGAGTGCACTACTCACCACACTCATAATTACTGTTGCACAGGGAAGAGTGTTTAATTTGAACTGCATCAAGATATTCTTGAGGCATTGTGCTAGACTCAGCTATAAGGAAATACAAACCCAGTGTAACCCCATTTACGATTGCTGGTTATACAGGCTATTTACATCTTGCTTAGTTGTACAGAAACACAAATGCTCCAAAGATATTTACACATAATTTCTGCAGCAGATTTGTATGCTTCCCTAATTATTTTATTCCCATCAATGTTATTCCAATATATGAGAGCCTGGGGACAGGTCTATTGCTTCAAAGGTAATATAAAAAACAAGGCAAGGACTTCTGGAACACTTTAGAGTCACTAGAAATGTCCCATGTGCATCTCTGTATCATAACAGTTTACTGAGCTGATAAATGATGTACCTTACCCTGTAGTTTCTCTCTTCAGAATGCTTTCCAATCTATTTCCTGACAGTCATTGCAAAATAATAATGCAAAATCAACGCAGCATCTTTTATTATAGGCCAAAGTCAAGACCATATTCCATTCTATTGTAAAAAAATACCGAAAAATGTAACAGACACCAGTACCCCAGCCCCTACTCCCAAGCTTTTTTCTGTCTTCATGGGGTTTTTAGCATGTTCTTTAATCAATATAATTTCCTGTTAAGCCTTTTCCTAGCTTGATTTCTGTACCTGTCATTGGAAACTATATTAACATACATACTTTTCCTTATTTGATACGAAGCACAGAGGCTAGAATTGGCCAATGTGTCTACCTGTCTCTCAGTCATGGTCTCAGTTTCAAGCACCTGTATGCAAACAAACTCAGAATTTCCTACTGCTGTAGTAGTACCAAAATTTTTTTTCTGTGCCTAACCACCACCAGCAAATAGGTGAAACAACTTCCTAATCTATCAGACCTTGCATCTAAATAGCATAATTTCATTCCATTACGTTTCTATAAGATTTAACTACTATTTTGAGTAATTCATATCATAAGGGTATTCCTATAGATATGTAGCTTGGTCTCTGTTAGCTGCACCATAACCCAGATTCACAGTAGCTTCCCACTATGCCTTTAGTGATAGCCAGTTGCATAGTATAAAGCATGCCCACACTTTCACAGAAGACATGCTTTCAGTCCCCTAGCAGCCCCATGTTACAGATCAACCTACTTCAAAAAAGGATAAACAAAAATGTTCCTTCTCACATAAACAGCACAATTTCATAGATGGCATGTAGACTGTCATTGTCATTATGAACACAAGAAAATGTAGATATTCATCCCTCTGAAACCCAGCCAAACGGTGACACTATTTGCATTTGTGACATCTAATTCACCTTGAGATTATTCCCATTAAAAATATTTTAAATAATCTGCTATGTATGGCAGAAGAAATCAGATTATGCCAAGGTGTGTAAATGAGTATTTTATGTAATGGTGTTCTATGGATAACAAGCATAACCTGGAAATGTTCTGTTTGTTAGCAGTTTTTCCTCTACTGTATGGATACAAATGAAAGCACAGTAAGAAAAACCTTTATATAAAAAGGTTTAGCAGCTTCTGATGTTTTGACTTCTTGCAAGAGTGCATTTTTATGATCTATTTTAATTTTTATACTCTTCACTAATTGTATACCATTTCTTTTCCTTTTTAAAAATATTAAGAGATGGAAAAATTCACTGGACAAAATTATTTAAGTTTCAAAACAAATCAATGCAATAGCTGACAGAACTAATACCTGTGCGATAGCTGTGAATACTCTGTGTTTTGCTGAAAGAGGGAGGGAGAGAAGTAAAAACCAATTACACTTTCCTTTCTGAACTCCTCTTCTAAAACCTCGGTCTGCTTCCACCTCTCTTGTAATTTAAACATTTGATGACATTGATGTTTATTATTCTTTTAGTTACTTAGTTACATTCATCCATTTCATTAGCTCAGATTATTTTGTCACTCTAGTTATTTCTTTGCATAAGAGGTATAAGATAAAATGAGTGGGCTAAAATCTGAACTAAGAGGAACTATATAGTTAGTTAGCTGCTGACCTACATTGTATAATCAGATACTATTCATATTCTGAAAACGTGACATATATATGGTTCTAGCACACCTACACAAGTAGTTTACATTTACCTCAGGATTTTTCCTATTTATGCTTTGTCATATTTAAGCTTTCTGGAGCAAGGTCCATGGAAACAAATTAAATTCACATTTTGTGACAACAACACACAGATAAAAGATTGCATGCTATATTAGGCATACTCAGACATCCCATACAGCCCAACCTAAGACCTGGCAGTGAAGCCAAACCAGAAAAGGAACCAAAGAAATTGGTATTTCCAAAGTTCCACTAGTGTTACCATGCACAACAAGTGGCACATAAGCACGGCCCACTGCTTGGAGCAATCATATGAAGGTTAGCAATTGGCTGCCTTTCTCTTTCTCAGCCTGCTCACATATTAGCTGTACAAAATCCAATTATTCAGGCAGACTGAAAAGTAAGTTTATCCATAATCTATTCTGTATGACTACAAGGACTCCAAAGAAGAGACTACACAGAAACCATTTATAATGGAAAATTCTACAAATTAAAAACAGGGATGTATACTACTGTGCTTTGAATTAACAAATACTTTTCTTTTAATCAATTTTGCTAAAATGGTGTGACTAAAGCACTAAAATTAATTTAACATTCTTGGCTCAGTTCATAATTTTGTTAATTTAATGTAGAGTTTACATTTTTATAAAAGCATTTTAAAAATTTCAGCATTCGGCAAAATTAGTACTCGTTTTATGATAATACTGTTAATTTAACGCATGACTTCGAATTATACTTCAAAGTGAATTGGAAAAATACGCCTTTTCTCTTGTTGCAGGCATCTCTGTTCATGTACCAGTGAACCGGCCTTAAATTTTAACACAGGCAGCACAAAATTGCTCTTGTATTTCAACAGGTTTTTTTCAATTCAATCATCTAGTCCATCAATTTCAGATAGATTTTGCAACAACATAACCATGAAAGCTAAAACAATTTTTAACATTATCCTTTTATGTTTATATTCTCTGGAAAGGTCTGAATTCTGCTTTCTGCTATATATACATATAAAGTGAAAAATACATTTAGTGAAAAATCAAATGGATATGAAACAACCCAGCTAATGTACGAATGCCAGCAGCTTTTAGGTTTTGTTCTTGGCTGGGGTGTTATGTGGGTTTTTTTGCTGTCCTACTGCATATTTATAAGCATCATTTGAGTTTTTAACTATGTTAGTATGTGGTGACCATAAGTCCCATTACAGTTAATGAGAATCCTAAACATCTTTTTATATACGGAATAGTGAAAAACGTAACAACCACCTGAAAAGCAAATTGAAAAGTTTTTAAAACTTTTTGTACAGTGAAATATTGTAAAGGGAGAATAAAAAAATTACCAGATCTGATGATCACGTAATTTTGCACAATTACTTTCTGGACATCACCATTTCATCTGGTAAGTTCTGTTTCCTCTTCTTCCACTGACATAGATACTGACCTTCTCAATGTTCGGTTCCTTTCCATCCTTGACTCCTACTGTCAATGCAGAGCCTGGTTCACACCAGTCCAGCTTCTCTAACCTTGTGTTCTCTTTTGGCTAACTTAAAGTGCTGACCCTTCTTATTGTAACAA
Source organism: Limosa lapponica baueri (assembly GCA_002844005.1). NCBI lineage: Eukaryota > Metazoa > Chordata > Aves > Charadriiformes > Scolopacidae > Limosa > Limosa lapponica. The sequence continues at coordinate 306,416 of KZ505710.1, read as the reverse complement.
ACATAAAAATTTCTCATCTGCTTGATTAACCCTTCCACTTGCTTCATTCTGGCTATTGCTCATCTGTAACTTACTCTCTTACATCTTTCAGCACTATTTTCCTTGCATTTCCTTCTTTTGCCTCAAAATGCCCACATACTTTAGGGTTCTCGCCTCTTGTGAGAATACAACAGAGAGAGATCTCCTTAACTTACTTGACTCCTAATATTCCTGACCCAGTTACTCAGAAGTCTTCTGTTGCAAGTATTTGTTCCATTAATCACTGTCCATAATAAAGCCATCCTGACAATCACTCAGGTGCTTCATCCAGTAAGTGTATTTTTTGTCCAGATTTCCCACATAAAGATCTTATTCCACCTCAAATTTTGGTCTGGGAAGAGACAGTGGTACAGTACTTGATCATTTGTGTCAGACTTCCAGATGTCCACCAGTCCTCACAGAGCAGGAATTTGGACAGGCCTTTCAGAAGAACAATTGGTGTGAGCAAGTATCAGCTGTGTGCTATGTGAAGGGTAAGTCTTCGACATTCAGGCACAGTGGACTGATTTTTGCACATACTGCAGAGCTGGCCAGTTCTAGAGACTTGCTATATATCACCAGGCTATGTCTAAATTATAAAGAGTAAGATATAATCTCACTCAAACATTTGTCTATAGATAGAAGCTGTATGGGATTTTCAGTGCTTTCACACTGAGAAGCCTCTTGCATGAGCCTTGCTGTCTCATGATTTGATCACTGAAACATCCTCTCTGGTCTTGACAAAGATCATTTGCTCTGTTAGCACTTTTTCAGAGTGCTTCAGAAGTAATTTCTGCTGATCTCTTAGATCACAGTAAACCTGCCTTTACTGTGTACCCTCACTATGTCTTCCTCTAATTTAGCAAATTTTAGAAGTTTGCAATCCAACCCCAGACTACCTATGCCACTCCTCATTGAAACGTCCACACCTTTCTCCACAGCACCAGTCTCTGTTACCAGTTTGTTGCATTTTCAAGAAAACAAATTTTGTGTTGTCTTTACATTATTATTTTTTTTGCCTTGTGAGACAGCAAGGATTATATTGTGACACTTAGTCCAAAACAACTCCTTAAAAACTCTTCCTCTGAGATACCTCAAGGAATCTGTACGTGCTCATTTTCACCTCTGTCATGGCCTCCCTGCTTTCCTCTGCGTTTCTGTGGTGTCTCTTTCAATGCTGCGAGTAATTTCAGGTTCCCATTTGCACAGTAACTAAACCATCAGTGTCCCAGTGAAATTAAATAGCTAAGCTGGTAAGAATAAAATCAGATTCTCAGTTGCTATTTCTACTTATTTCAACAAAAACCTGCACGTATTCATTCTAAAAGGTGTTAGAGGAAAGAAGCTTCAGATGAAAAAATTACCTCAGAAAAATGCTATGATTACCACAGTAATTACATACCTTTCTAAATATCAAGAATTTCATATACTAGCGAAAATACATCTTTAGGCACAAGCAGGAGCGGGCTGAGAGGCCGTGCGCTGCCCTGTGCCAGTCACAACCAGTTCCAGCCGGTGCCAACGTGGGCCTGAGCAGCCTGTGAGGCACCAAACCCACAGCAGCAGCCCTGAGGGGGCTGTGGTGTCCGCACACAGGCAGGCGTAAAGAAGAAGACATTAGGGGCTGGAAACATTTGGAAACATCTGGAAAACTGTCATGGTGAAAGGGGTGCGCTTCTGGACACCGTGGTCTGCAGGTGACCTGCACCAGGGCAGGGACAGCCCTGAGGGCCTGTGGCCACGGGCGACCCAGGCTGAGGCGGGGACACACCTGAGGGACTGAGGCCCATGGATGACCCACACTGAAGAGGAAAAAAAAACAAACCAGAGGAAAATCAGTGAGCAGTGGAGAGTGGCAGTGAGAAATTAATAAGCACAGAGCTACTGACAGAAACCTACACAGGACCCCAACCGCCCAGCTCCTCACCCAGGAGAGGGGAGGGACTGAACGCAGCAGCACAGGTAAGGGGTGCCGAGACCAAGGCGTGAGAGGGGGCATTGGGCAGAAGCTGAGACCAGGGTCAAGGGGCAGGATCAACTGGGTGTTTCTTCCCTTTTCTCAATGCACAAATCAGGGATCAGAAGTTTGTGTTAACTGGCAATAAATGACACAAAAATTCTGTGACTCCATCCCATTTTACACACAAGTTCGGTTAACTTTCAATTAAAGTTTAAATTAAAAAAATAAAGTTTAGTTATTTCATTTTTGCCTTTTTTTTTTTTTGAAGTATTTACACAGTATTTCTGCTGTACTATTTAGGCAAAATCATTAGTTTGGATTCTAGCTCCATACATCTTTACATTTTTTGTTATAGATGAGCTTTTTGGTTTTCCCAAAGTAAAGAATTTCATCAAAAAAAAAAAAAATCTTTTTTCTTCCTACATCATTCACAGTAACTGTCACAACTACTGATAAACGCAGAGATTATACAGCGAAAAATGTCTGGTCAAGTACCTTAATAATTACTTAGTTGAAACATTCTTTCAACTGACAAAAGTTATTTAGATTACAGTTAATCACAATTTTTTTGAAGGACAGTAAATCTTTTTTTTTGATACAGTGTGTAATTATGTCTTTCTACTACATGAGTTTCTGCTAATTATGCAATTATCATGCAAGGAGATTAATATGAAAGATATTCTGAACTAACTGCTTACTATCTCTTAAAAATACAGTAACTGCATGTATACCTCAGGCATATTTACTTAATTCTCCATACAATCTCAAAGATTTGCACTGGTGTCACTAAGGTCACTATTTTACTAGACAAAGGGCACTCCCTTGTAGCAAAAAAAGGCCAAAATCCTTCTTACATTCAAGTGTTTTAAGACATTTTTAGGATCTATACATATGATAAAACCATGTGTTTATGAAGCGTTAGCAAAAGAATATCAGCAGAGGAGAGTTTAGAAAACCACCAACTACTACTACTACTACAAACCACCAAAACTACTCCCTCCCCTCCCCACCATCCCCCATGCAAATTGTAGTTCTGATGTCAGTTTTGGACTTGTTAAAGCCACCCTTACCGACATGATTAATCCCATTACTCTTAAATACTGTAAAACTTGCCTCTTTTAATGGATTTAGAACATGTACCTGTACCATAGAAAACTGAGTACCATACACAAATAACAGGAACTACTGATGATCTAATTTATCACTGTTAGTAAGCACTAGTAATACCTCAGCATAATTTATACACACATACATTTCAGATTCACACTAACAAAAGCATGAACAATAAGGGGCTATTTTATTATCCCATACGAGCTTCAGAAAAAGCTAAGATCTGATTCTATTAATCCTTACATAGTAACCATTTTGCAATTTGCACTGTATTTCAGAAGCTGTGAGGAGTGGAAAAAGATGGGAGGGAACACATCCCAAAGATAAAAATTAAGATAATGTAGAAAGTTCAGGAAAACTACAAAACAGATTACTATTCTTTGCAACTGCAAACTCAAGAAAGCTTAAGGGGTTTCAGTCACCTGAAGAAGCTTGCATCAGAAAATCAGTGTCTGTCCAGTTGGTTCAGATGTCATCTTATATCCACCACCTGCCTGCAACATTTTTCAAGCGTATTGTGTGATGTAAAACGTGACAGATAGCAACAAATGATGGAAGAAAAAAAAAAAAAAAGGAAGAAAAATCCTGAGACACTCACAGCAATTATATTGAAGAAGTCATCATCTCCAAGGGTATCCAAAATAGATGAAACTGTCTGTTTTGCAATAGTCAAGCGAAGCCCTTTCATGCTGCCACTGACATCTACTAAAATTACCACATCTTTTGGAGAAGTTGCTGCCTGGATATACCTAAGAAAAAAGACAAAACAACTTGTTATTTTAAATACTGAATTTTTCTTCCTTTCAAATTTCTTAAACACTGGTAGTCATCATTGCCTACCATTTTCTATTTCTGCAGTCAAATGCAATGACTCCATTCTCATCAGGTTCCCATTTAATTCCTGTTTAAAAAAAAAAAAAAAAAAAAGAAAGAAATAGATTAAATTACATAGTCACAGTACCTGTTCAAAATGTGTCTGTGGTATTGGGGCTAAGCAGCACTTAATTGAGTTTCGTACTTTAATTTAACAGGCAATGGTATTATAACGTAAGAAATACTGGAAAAATAATTTAATAAAATAGGACCACCAGAAACAATATTTTTTTTCCTCACTCCTTTCTAGCCTACTGTAAGGTGAAAAACCTCTTCAAGCCTACTATGTTCTTCATAATACTGTCACTAAAGTACTGTCATACTTGGTCATTGGTGCTGGCAAGCTTTATGAGATGCTTGCCAAGTCCCTTTCAAAACTTGAGCACTTACTACCCATGGCTGATCTCAACAGGTCCTGTTAAACTGCTTCACTCACAGGTCATAAACCTGTTTTGCAACATCACTATGAAGAGGTAGTATCTCCTGGTTGTGGGTCAAAAGAAGTAATATAAAAACATCTCCAAGCAAAAAAAAATAAAAATTGACAGGGCTTCCTGCTTTTTACACTCATTTTCTAGCACAAACCAAGAAACAGACTTTAAAATAAGGACCAAGGTTTCTTCTACCTTTGAAATAAAATGGACCTTGAGAACTGAACTCTAATCGAAAACTAACACAGGTGTAGTAGCCATTACTTTCAGTCACTTTCAGACATACAAGCTTATAGTAAATTTGCTCACATTAAACTCAAGACTTCAGACTTAAAAACCATGGGTCAGCTAAAGGAATAGTTCCTGCTATGGGTCTGGTCCAAAGTTACAAAAGCTCAGGATCAGCTTATTTAACTTTTCTGTTTATTCATTATGTAGCAAATTTGGTATGTGATTAAACATAACTTAAGTGATAAATATATTTTAACCTATTTCTATAGAAATAATACAGGCCATCTAATTGCATTTTATTACAACTGGTGTGAAAGTAAACTTTGAAACACATTTTTGAAATCTTTAAATGTAAAGGTGTCAGGTTAAGTGAAAGTATAAAGCCGAACAATAAATCACAATTAAGTCTTACTCTATGCATCGATAGAGCGCATTATCTAAGTTCAGTAGTTCAGTACTATGTGAAGAGTCCTCCTTACCCTCTTTCTCCACAGTCTGTTTAGAATTTAGTTGAAAATTGGTAGAAAAAACTCAGAATGTTGAAAACGTTGATTAGAAAAATCTCTGAAAACTAGATAAAGTAAAATCAAACTGGCAAGTATCTGTGAAAGTCATGATTTGTGGCAATACTCAGTGGAAACTGGCAGCCATAGCATTCTTTATTGTATTTTAAGTAAGAAATCGTATTCCTCTTACCTGGATATTGCCTGAAAAATCCTTTTGCACTTCCAAAGTACTGCCAGATGAGAGAAGGGTCACGATCAAAATTATCAACAAACACCTTATTTAAAGATTCTGACCAATAAACTCCATTTACAATAGCAGGGTCTGGGGTAAAAAAGAAAAAAAAAAAACAGAGAAAAGTGATTTTACCTAAATAAAACCCCTTGAACTCTATTATCTTCATCTTATTCAATAATCAAAAAATCTAGTGATTGCAAGCTATTGCTGAATATCTTTTGGTTTGCCTTGTCAATTAAGTGATTAAAAAATAAATTATACACTTAAATAATGAAAGTATACTTAAAATACAGAAGAAACACCAGGTACATTTTTTAGATTAGTTAAAATTGCTTATTAGACCATCTATCTGGAACTGCTGTATTGTTTGTTCTGGAGAAAATAAGTGAGTCCATCTAATAATAGAATATTTACTCCATTTACTTTCCCTAAATATATGGAATGTCTTATGGCAACACTTCATGCTTCTTTTGTAATCTTCAACTTAGTAAAATCATTCTCACTGTATTTGAAAGTTTACATGTGGGAACAGAAAGTGAAATGCCTTTTATTTTACACTTGAATGCATTATGATAATACATACAAACACAATTTTTTAAGACAAATAATACTAATTGTTATTTGGAAAACACTGGACCCAGATTTCACAACAATTACCTCATTTTTTTATTCCCATAGGGAGAGGAACTAAAAAGCAAATCCTAGATGTTAAAAATAAATTATTTCTGTCTAAAAACATCCCTATCTATCAATTCCTAAAAACCCAGGCTGCCCAAGAATGCTTTTAAGGTGCAGACTTGGTTCAACAGTGGGAAATCAGAATTAAACAAACATATCTTGAAAAGTTACTCAACTTCAAACTGTGAATTTTGAAAGATGAGAAACAATCAAGAAATACTGTATTCCAAATTCAATCTATATGTGAAGTCAGCAGAAGAGAAAGGAAAAAATAGAACTAAAATCACAGATGTATTTTTTTCATTTGTAAAATTGTGCATACATGAATAGACAGTAACATTTTCTCAAGCATTTGAAATAATGCTTCTATTAGCTTGCAAAATAATGTTGCTGTACTGATTTGAGAAGATTGCTTAGGATGTGATTTTAATGGAGTGGAAAAAAGGTGAATTGTTATCTTTCTTTACATTCATCAAGAAAAACAGTGGAAAAAGGGAAATGTCTCAGCTACAAATCTTTGTATGTTGCTTTCATCTAAATATTTAGGTTTACATAAATGGACTGCTGAAAAAGCAAGGTCAACAAAACAGATGTTGTTTTTAAAACATGTCTGTATAGTTACTTGTTTCTCTAGACGATGAAATATACATTTAAAATCTCTCCAACTAGACACATATCAAATAAACTGATGTCACCAGTCCAATGGTAATACTTCAGTTTTGCCTAGCTGGCAAAATCCATTGGCCAGTTGCTTCCAAGTCTGCAATTACTCCAGTAACAAGCTGTGATTAAGACACCACCAATTAATTGTCAGGACTGCCTATCCTGGGATCTATCATCAGTTTGTAAAAATATGCTCCTATTTCAGCACCCCAAAATATTGATCCATTGTTCAGCATTTAGACATTGCACAAGAAGCAACGAACTAAAATGAAAATCCTATTCTAGTCCACTGGAACTTCCCAGTACTGTTCAAACATTGCCAGTCCATTCTGGTGGAGTACCTGAATCACTAAAAAGTACAGTGGCATTACTGACTCAGCATTACAATATTAAGAGAAAGTAATAAGTTTAATTCACCCTCGAGAAGAGCAACATAGTAAAGAGTATTGGCTTTGTTGTTGGTTTTTTAGGGGTTTTTTTGGTTGGGGGGAAGGTTTCTTGTAACTGTTTCTACAAAAGCCTGTTTAGAGGAAAAACAAGGAACCTTTCCTCAAGCCTCTAGAGGACTAGAAACTCTTCATATGCCTTCCAGTCATCAGGATTAGTGAAAAGCCAAATGAATCAAACAAAATAATTTCTATCTTAATTTATATTTAAAACAAACTGTAGTGGTTCTTAACAACTTATATTTGGATCTCATTCCAAGACTGCACATTGTACCTCAGTATTTTACAATATCATCAGTTCATCACATGTCTTCTATCCTGGATTCCACAAAGGCAAATTTTTAATTCCCTTTCCTAATGAATCTGTGCTATAGCGCCACTCAGCTAAGCAGAGCCTTCACTCTGCCTCCCAACCCAATGGTAATTCCTTGAATTCTATATACACTCCAGCTCCATAAGGTCATGGGACAACTTTAGTTATCAATTTGTGAAGCTCTAAACTAAATGTGAAATCCTTCCAGTGGCATTTCAGAAAAACATATTTATATATAGAAAAATACATATATAAATTACTTTTTTTTTTTAAAAAAAAACACATTAAAATATCCATGCCACCATAGTAGTAGGCAGTTTTTTAGCCCATATATGAAGAGCCACTTAATGTGTTCATGTATCTGTACTACAGATTAAAGAACTCCAAGAAAATACGATCAAGAAATTTTCCTTGACCATGACTCGTCGAGTCTATATTCTGCATTAGGCTGACAACACTAATCACCCAAATTCTGATCACTATAAACGTTAATCCAGTGACTCTGAAACCAATAGAAATTTTTTAGCTGAAAGGAGCATTAAGCAGGCATTTTAAATAAGAGGGCACATTAAAATGTAATCTGTGACGACTGGGTTGCTTCAAAAGGAAACCCAGTGACAATTCACTACCCTTTCTGCACCCTGCATATCTGTTATGCTGGCTTTTTACAATATACCAAATTACATTTTTTGCATCAACCATTTTTATAAAAAAGCAAATAAAGTCACACTAAATTTAACCCTGAGAATACAACAAAAATTGAAGTGGGGAAAAAAATTGTATCCACAGTGCAAAACTGCAGGCCTACAGACTTTACGTGGAAATCCCATGTCTTTACTGGCTACTGCATCTTAAGCCAGAAGGATTTCAGATGCAAACTCCTCGTTCTGAATTTGATAATGACTGTTATGTCGATGCATCTCTGTCCACATGCATCATTCTAAATACAGCTGAGTTCCTGACCATATATCCCATTAACATTTTATAGTCTCATGTTCTAATAACCTATATGTTAAATCTTTAGTTCTGGGCAATTTCCAACTTCAGTAATTACACTAAATTGCTTAAATTGCCCCCAGTACTTCATTTAGAAACAGTATTAAGTTTTTGTGTTACTGGTTAATATCATCTGCATCCTCAAAATAGTTATATGTCAATAGCGGTAAATTAATGCTTCTGAATATTCAGAAACTTGGGGAGGGAGAAAAAGAATAAATGATAATGCTTAATATAAATGCAAAATCATTAACGTGATATTATGGGGCTCAAAGACAATAAACATAAATAGCTTCTGTCACAATTCTTGAAAAATAATTTCTGCTTTTGCTTCCTGGCAGTAACAGCTAAAATATAATTAAAATATTCCCTTTCCCTTGTCTTTTAGATGAGCTGGCTTGCAATTATATGTGATTTTGCTCTACTGCTGTTTGTGTAGATGTTACCTATTTTTACTGATATTTAATACAGAACCAACCCCCAGGCAAATAGGTACACCAACATGAACCTGAAACAAAATTGCCAAATAACAATATAAATGCATGTAGCAATTAAGTTGCTGTCATAGATGCTGCTGACCCGAAGAAATAGATCTAAATTCTTAACAAAGGCAATCAAGGCATGCAGACTGAAAGATGGGCAACAGCATGCCAAAGGTTAGCACTAGAATGAAATAAATTTTAATTCACAGAATCCATAAAAGCATCTAGAGCAGAGTAAGTCTATGGAATGAAACTAATACATCCACAATGCATCTTGCTTTCTAATTATTCCAGCAAGCTTTATAGAAAATGAAGGAGAGCACTGAGGATTTCTTGTCATACTCTGCTTTATTACCAAGAAAAAAAAAAATAATGTTACCAATGATCCTTAGTTTTTCCCCCTTTTACATTACCTTTGTAATATAATCACTAATTTCTCCTGGAAAGCTATCAAAGATGCTGGCATCCAAAATCATTTTCTGATGACCTCAAGGGCAGCCCCTAAGATTGCATAGCAGTACCATCATACAATAAAGCAGTGCAAGCCCAGCCTACAGGACCAAACACTGGAAAAGGAATGCAAAATCCAGCACCCTTTTGGCTCAAAGATAGCAACAATATTAGCTTAGTTTTGCTGACACTGACAACATATTTAGTCTGGTCATATTTTAAAGAATAACAAAATCACATACTTTGCTGGGACACACACCAACAATCTAATAATTACACTACTTAACACTAATATGAATGCTTTTCAGGGTGGTCCAACATATTCAAGAGCTAAGGCTGGATGCCAATTTTGGCAACTGCCTTTGCTTTTTTCTTTCTCTTCCCCTCCCTCTGCCTCCACCGGGTAATGTGAATGCATCAGCTCACAGATCAAAGCATCTGGCCATCTGTAGACACAGAAGAAGGTGTTTGTCCATTTTGCTTCATGTGCTGAGAGCCATTCACCAATGTCAGAAATCACGTTCCCTCCTCATCAGTACATGGGGTGGTAAAGACTGTATAAAGGCATGGTAGTAGGTATTTGGTTGTTTCAGCTTCCAACGTTGACCTAATGGCATTCCCCTTCTCTTTTGAAGTGGCAGCAGAAGAACTGGAGTATGGCCATATGTGTTTATTTTTATGCTGAGTTTCATGAGTGGGTTTGGGGGTTTGGGGGAGTTTGTGTTTTGGTTGGGTTTTTTTTTTTTTCGTGAACAAGGTGGTCTGAAATTCAACTTCAGTTCATTTGAAGGCCAGAATTACAGTTGCAAACTTCTCACTAATATCATTCTGGGATAGAGATTCAGTTCTGACTCTGCAAAGAGCTTGCTACTTAATGAATTATAAAAAAAAAGGTCCTGCAGCAAATAAGTGTACCTTTGAGATCACCATTTGGCTCCTGACCTGGTTGGACCCTGCTTAGCTTACCAGATGTAACAGCTAAAAGCAACCAGTATGCAGGTTGATCTGTGAATCAGTTAGAGCAAAGCTCTGGAAACAGCATGTAAGCAGGATCTATGAACATAGTACCTTACCTTTTTTTTTTTTTTTAATTAAAGGAGGAACTTGGAGCAAAAGTCAAAGGCTTCACTTACTGTCCATCCCAGGAAGAACTAGGAAGATGCTGCTTTAATAGAGGTGTCACAGGAGCCAGGCATATAGGGCAGTTACACCTATCACTAACGCAGTCTAACAAAACAGGATTGCCTACCCAGCAACTGCTAACATGCCTTTAGCTGAGGAGAAATAAAGCATAAACCCAGTAATCCTGACAGATGATCACTCCATAAATTAATGTGACCACCAGGATATTTCTGTATTTTCAGGAAAACAGGCTCATTTCCACATTTTTGCAGGATATAAATTGAATACTATGAAACCTGAAAAATCAGTAAGAAAACACCACACCACAGAACAGGATGCCAGGGTGTGACTGAGAGACAGGGCAAACAACATGAGAAACCACTGCTAGAAACAGTTTTCCAAGTAGGAAAGAACAAAAAGTGCTCAGAACATAGGATCAACCAAATTGTCTAAATACCCTATATGCACTGCTATTTCATCACAGAAGCAAAATTAGTCTATACTGAAAAAAGAGCCAGTTATGACACATGGCAAAAAGAAATTTCTGCACAGGCTGATGGAACAGTGGCTATCAGCAACCAGGAAATCTAAACCTATGCAAGTGGCAGGGCAGGAAATTGTCATGACAAACAATACAGGAAGCCAGTGGAACGTACTGCAAATTAGAGGAAAAGAAAGTAAACATGACTGCTGCTAAATGAAGTCAACTGTGCTGTAAAATATTTAACACACAACATACCAAATGGGATCATTTTAGTAGAACTGTTGTCAAAGTGATATATGACAAAGGCCAGGCACAGCCTTGGAAATAAAAGTCATCCTTATGGAAATTTCTCAAGGACAGAGCTGATCACAAATCTTTCTAAAAGCTGTTTAAAACACAAGACCATGAAACCTGTAAACTAACATTTCATGATAAATGTCTAATTCCTGTTGCTGAGGTATTCAGAGAGAGAGACACAGAACTGTAAGAACAGGTCAACCTAGTGACACAGCACCGTGCAGCAAGGACCAACAAATAATGCTTTGAACAGGAGGTGTTAAAGACCTCCTAGTTGCCTCTTGCGTACAACAAATGGCGTCAGGAAAACCTTTAGAGAGAAATGTTTTAGGCATGTGAAATGCACTGCAGTCTACTGGGCTGTAATAAACTAAACCTCTACTGCTACATTCCTGGGAGTGTAAACGTAGTATGAATGTGAAGTATCAGATATGACAGCACATTTATATATTCGCATGACAAGTCATCGTCTCTCATCCTCCAAAATCAATGGTCCCTTACTGTTGTAGTGCTTTATAATCTTTGTGTAGCATTTCTTCCTTGCACAATAGGCCATTTGCACAATTTGACTAGAATGGAAGTTTTACTGAAACAAAATATAGTTGGAAAAAGCCTCATACATATGAAAATGTTCAGCTGGTTCAAAATCTCTGAAGCTAGTATTAAAAAATACTGAAAACACTGAGCAGATGCACAAAAGCATTTTGGGATGAATACATTACAAAATCCGTTATGGATTCTTCAACACTATTTGCTCCTTCAGGAATGTGCCAAATAAAAGCTGCAAGAAAGACACCTAGATAAACAAAGTACAGTGCAAAAATGTCTTTGTAACTTTTTAGCCAAACAATATTTTGAAACAGTTTATATTCTAGCCAAGCATACTAATACTGAACCAGAAGAGCAAGCCTTCTTTTGTCCTCTTCACACAACACAGATCCAAGAAAAATCAAAGGAGGATCTGTGTTATGTAGCAGGATGGAGAGACAAATTATTATGGTATTCTACAAGAGTAGACGAAATGAACAAAATGTATCTTTAGATAAACTTCTATGATCCTTTGTCAAATGTCAATCTTCTCCGCTCCATACTAAACAAAAGCTACAATTTTTACATTTGCCGTACAACCATTTAATGAATTGGTTTTGCATATTCAATCTAAAGGTTTTCAGAAACCCAGAACTATTATGTCAATTACCACTAAATTTACAGATTAAGAATGCTTTTCCAACATAGTTCATGGAGAAAATAAAGTCTAGAAAAATCTTTAAATAAAGCAAAATAAACTGAAAAACAAATAAAACTCCCCAATGCATTCCTAGAATACAAACTCAGTCCATTAAAAATAATCTTGTATTGAATCATGAGATTTGTTTTTCATTAATATATCCCACAAAAAGATACCTTGGGTGTTTTTACTTGTTCGTTATTATAAGCCAGTAACAGAACACACCCTGATTCACTGATTGCTTTTTCTCATTAAAATAATGAAATAAACACAAGTAAGGAAAGCTAGCACTTTAAAAGAGAACAAACCAATTATAATTAATTTTCATTATTTTTTAAAGGTATATTACTATCAGAAAAGAGGGAAACAGTTTGCACACTAGAGGCTAATGATGCACAAAAGCCTAAAAGAACTCCTCCACAGAAACAAAGTGGAAATAACTGCTCTCAAATAATAATTAGGCATATAATACCAATAACATGTTTAGTGAATAATATATATATTTACACACACATATATATAGCTGTAGATGTTAGATGTATGGTGGTTTTTTTGTTTGTTGTTTGTTTGGGTTTTTTGATAGGCTCAGACTTTTTTTCAGGTTACACAGTGACAATATGAAAACAGAAGATAGCACCAAGAAATCCTCAAAACCAATGTTTTTCCAGACTCACAGTTCAGAGAATGAAGATAAGGAAGAGGGTACCTTTTATGTTTAAAGTGACTAAATTTCTTTGCACTTGGTGCAAGACTAAGGCAACTGCTTTTGGACAGGACAATGGTGACCTAATTGACATTTCTTAAACCTGCTTCAGTGGAATGTATTCCTGTTGCTGCTGAAAGAAAAAGAATGAATCTTTTTGCAGACACAAACATTAAATACATAATGTTTGCCTTTGGGCACTAATTTCTGCTCCAGCTAGGAAACTGAGCCACAAGGCAACGTAAAACCACTTCAGTCTCACAAAAAGGAGGGACTATGTTGAAATTATTTTTGGAGAAAGTGAATTTCAAACTTTTCTTAAATTTAAAAATGGTATGTCGAAATGGTAATTCATACCATTCCCTTTTTATCCTGCAATATAACATGTATGTAAGAACTTTTCACCATTGAATTAGACTGACCTTTCAAGCAAGCCACATGTTACCAATACATCTTTAAAAGCCAAATGATGCTGGATGAAGCAACACTAATTAAACTAGTACAATATGTTTAACTGTCTCCTTACTGGTTCCGCAGTTGTGACTGTCTTGGGAGAGATTCTATAATTTCAGTGCTGACATACTTAAAGTTTCTTTTTCATTCAGTGATGCTAATTGTAAACAGGTGAGAATAGAACTTGCTTCACTTAAGGGATGCTTTGGTAAAGTAGGTAATCCCCAGGATAATCAAAAATGAAGCTGAAATAACTCATCAGACTTCTATTCAGGTAAGCACCCCAAACACAATATGCCTCCAAATCAGAGCTGTTGAGAGTATGGACAGTAATGGTGCTTGGGTTAAAACTAGTTTAAAAGTCTCAGTTAACCGTAGATTAAAACATACTCTCTTCAAGTTCAGCAAATTCACTCCGATTCAAAGAGAGGTTGCCATTGCCTTGCTTCTCATTTGTATTCTCAGTCTAGTGATGCTTTTGCTTTTGTGCATCCTTTAGTTCATTCTTGAAAATTTTGTCTTTGTAGTCCACACTCTCCCCCTACAGTTCAAAGAGTTCACATGCCATTCCTCTCATTCACTCATTCCAATATAACATCCCTCAAAGTAAAACAGGTGAATTACAGCAAGTGAGGACAAAATTCAGTTTGAACATACAACCCGAGACATCTTCTAGAGAGGTAGTCAGTGGGACCCAACGTGAGCTTATGCTTATGAAACTTGAGGCAACAGACCTCCCTGTATTCACATTGAGCCCACTTACACATATACCCCGGTAAGTGCGGTGCAGGACCATACAGACATACCGATTCCAGTGCTGGAAGTCACAGAGCTGAACTAGCACGGCAGCAAGCATAAGCTAATGAGAGCCTTATAGCAGGATTCATTACCTGCACCTCCACACTCCGCATTACCCTTTCAATGTTCTCAGTTAAGCTCCACTATGTACTGTGGATATGCCTTTATACATTCCTGTATGGGTTACTCAGGACCCAGGCCCAAGTGGACAGGAATAACAGCATTAAACAGCTGTTGCTTCCAACCCTTCACAATGGGAACTAAAACGGTGGCTCCACAGCTTCGAATAAGTCATCAGAGAAGTTAATACTCAGAGATAATAATACAGAAAAAGCAAAGATAAAAGAGAAGACAGAGTCATTTTCTACCATTATAAGCCAATGGTAAATTACTGTCACTTTTTTGCCACTGGAAGCAACAAGGGAGAAGGAGAGGCATTATGATTAACAGAAATGTCTGAGGTCAAAAAGCCTCTTAATAGTGTACCTGAAACAGTGTGCATTAACAAACCTTCACTGGCTCACATTTGTCAAATGGCAAAGCCCAACCCCAAGTAACTAAGCAACAGCTGCTGAATAAGGAGTGGTAAAGAGTAGGGCTTTTTAGAGGAAAAACTTAATGTTACTGTGTAGCCTGTATCTGACATCTAGTTGCTATGGTGATGTGGATGTATTAGAAACATACAGATTAGATCCACAGCCAGAAACAGACAGACTAGGATACAAGAAAGATAAAGCACAGTATACATCTTGCGTGGCGATGCCAACATTTCCAAAAGGCTTGCTGTTAAAGACAGAGAATTGAAAAAAAGAAAAAAAATAAAATCTGTGAAGCTAAAGCCCTTCGCAAGAACAAAGCAGCAGCCTGAGTAGACTCTGGGAATCGGATCTGAGGCAGAATTTGAGCAAAACCAGATGGAACAAGTGGAGAAGTCTGTGCATCTTTGTCCAATAGCCAGTAAGAGTTAAAACAAAGAAATATGGGAAGATAGGAAATTCTCTGCAACCCTGACTAAATCAGTTAGACTAAGAAAGTTCCTTTTAAATTAAATAATGACCAAAGTTAGGAAGACAGAGCAAACACCATCCTAGAGACCTTAAAATATGAACACAAACAATTCAGGGGAAGGATTTCAAAATATAAATATAGTGGTCCAGGATGATATGTGGCCATGACTATTTAAATAAGAACTCCACAATGTTGAATTTTCAGAAGCATAGTCCATAAAATCATATACGACAGTGACAGACAAGATTTTATTTCTTAATTTCACACCTTGCAGGAAAAGGTTTTTAAATATCTGCTAGCTGCAGATTATAATCTTTCTGCATCACTTGAGAAATGAATTTTTTTGGTTCTAATATTCTAGAAAATAGGTAATCTCAATTTTGACAGCCACTTGGAAGGCATTGATAGGAAAGTATGACTGAACGATATTCATAGCTCTTTTTAAGTATCAAATTGAAAAAGCCTCACTTAATCAAAAAATGGTTGTGGTTCATCACGTTTCAATATCTTTTAGAGAAGGCTCTATTACATGCAGCACATTTTTTTTCCTATGCAAGCAAAACTTTTGATTAGAGTCTGCATTTATTGACTTGTAGTGCATAAACTCATCTTTTAACATGCAGTGAAAATCATGCAATGGAAATGGCATTTGACACAGGTGATATTCTTTACCAGTCTCTAAATTGTTCAAGCAAAACTTAATTTGTGAAATCTAAAACCTACTTTTGCAATATTTCCAGCATTCAATGAGTGAACATGGTTAGAAGAAAAGCACAGACTAGACCTGATGCTTTTGTTACTAAAGACAGCTAGTTCAGAATTATTCAAAGCTGTACTGCATTCATACTGCTTGTAAATGATTTCTTAAAGTATTAGTGATTATGAAGATAAGAAGGAAGGAAACAACTGCAAGAAAAGATGGAAAACATATTTCCATAGGACAAGGGGTAATGGTTTTAAACTAAAAGAGGGTAGATTTAGGCTAGAAATAAGGAAGAAATTTTTTACAATGAGGGTGGTCAAACACTGGAAACGGGTTGCCCAGAGAGGTGGTAAGTGCCCCATCCCTGGAAACGTTTACGGTCAGGCTGGGCAGAGCTCTGAGCAACCTGATCTGGTTGAAGATGACCCTGCTCATTGCTCATTGACTAGATGACCTTTAAAGGTCCCTTCCAACCCAAACCATTCTATGATCTACAACCCAGAAAATAATATGACAGCACACGAATAATTGATTGCCAACTTTCCATAGTAATAATCATTATAATCACAACACAAAGCTTTTAAACAAAGGTTTAAGCCACATGATAAAATCTATATTTTCAACAGCAGTAAATGATAGGTGACAAGTGAGACAGAGAGGCACAAAATACAGTACACATGTGCTACAAATAATCAAGTCACGAGCAAATCTGTAAAAGAAAGAGATAAAGCCTATTTCTGCAGAAGACTATCACAAGCTTGTAAAAAAATAAGACCAAATCAAATATACTAAGTCATGGAAGAATACTAAATATCAGCTGTACACATGTAAAGCAACTGAATTGTGAAAATGATGAGAGCAATGATAAAAATTGAATTGAAATCCATAGGAAAATATAGGATATTTATAGTCATCTTGTCCCTGAAGTGAGTGAAGTCCAAATACACTTTAAGATCTGTAAGATACTTTTAAATCACTTCTTTTATAAATCCATATTTACTCAGAGCAATCACTGTTGCGGAATCAAAACGGTTGCTAATACTTGAATGGGTTTCAAATCCAGTGGCATGGAATTAGGCTCAGTGTGGCATTACTTTAAGGAAAAATCAATTTAGACTATCATCAATGAAGACAACTTTATCTTTTTACTTATTATTGAACTTTTAATTGTATTTTACATTCCTGAACCTTTTTTTTTTTTAATATGCTGATGACACAGCTTGAGACTCTCAGCAACATATTGTGTGCCTTATGTTTGTTAATTGAGTTGACATAAACCATATCTCCTGTTGACAGAAATGCTTGAAAATATTCATGGACTTCAGCATCCATCACAGAAAAACTCTGCAGTTATGGAAAGCACTGATAAAATCCCTTCCTGTACTTCAAAAACACCAGAACAGCAGCTATACCACAGTATGAGGATGGAAAGAACAGCCGGAAGACAGTCAGACAGACTTCTCCAAGTTAAAATTTATGTTATTGCTTTTATTTTTCAAAGCAGCAGATTAACTCTTGGACTGTCTAAAACTGATATCAGATTTTATTTTTTATCTTGTTTCTTCTGCTCTGTCAGTAAAGACACAGCAACATCTTGCACTAAGGCTACTATTTCATTCTCTAAATCTACCTGGACAGATATCTGACAATCTGCACTCCAATATCATTTTTGTTTGGGTTTTGGTTTGGTTTTTTTGAGGGTTGGGGGTTTTTAGTTTGGTTTGTGTTGGTTTTTTTTTAACACCTCAAACAAAAAGGATTTGGAGAAATTAATTTTTCACCTTTTCACCTGACTTTGCCTACACTATTCCAGCTTCCTTAAAAAAGATCTTCCCCATAATATACCTCTATTTCCTAATATAACAACAATGTAAAAATGTAAAAGTAATTTACTTTACAGGTATCTGCCAATTTATGGTAGCAGAGATTTTGTAAGTTAACCAGTGTCTGGGCTGCTGATGGGTATTTGCCAAAGACCAGCCAATCTGATAACAAGAAAAAAAATCCTCCTTAGTGCCAAAACAGCAACAAGCAGAATGCACATATCACCGTCTAATGTCAGGGGTAGGAAAGAAGGAACTGTTATTAAGGAGAGATTTTTTAAAAGTCAGTTACGGTTATTTGATTTAAACCATATTGTTCACCTGCTCCCCTTCTCAAATGCATTATAGCAGGGAACGAAGACTTAAGTCAATTGCAGAAGTCACAAAAACATGACCATGACCCCAGAATGTATTTCCAAATCACATGGCAGTACTATGAAATATAACTTGTTTGGTGCAACAAAGGATTAGAAAATTTAGTCTTTTATACTTGTAGACATTATGAAACGTCAGGCAAAGTTGTAGGAAAATGCTAAGAGATATGTATTCAGTATAAATAATGTCAACATTAAAAAGAAATCAATGTAAGCATTATGCTAAAAGTTCAAGTAACTTCCTTAATTTAAAACGTACTCATATAAGGAAAAGTTGAAACATGGTTCACTAGTATAAGCCCCATTCTCCATTATAAATGAAAGCTGGAGAGTAACTTTCCAGACCCAACAGTTTTGAGGAAATTTTATGCTTTATTTTGACATTTCATTATTAAAATCAGTAACTGATTCTAACATATTTTCTTCTCCCTGCACAGAGCGTACCTCCTCCCTGAAGCAGAGTCCATTGCCATTTAGATGGGGCAGTTATTGATATCAAGTTTCTAAAAAAGGAAAATGCATTTGAACAACTCTCTGCACATGCACAGACGTTGGTTGGTATTGTAATGCAGTTTGATCAACTAGTAAGAAAGTTGGAAGATGCTTCAAAGTGCCTTCCTGAATCGGAAAGCCATTTATGGAAGATAGTTATTATTGTAGACTTTACTATATGTAGTCAAGTTAATATGCTCCTTTTGTGCATTACCCACTACACCCTGCTTTTCCACATACCAATCAACATTTCACCTTGGGCACTTCAAAGACAGTAATCAGTTCTTTTCACAGAGTCCAAAGAATTCTTCCAAGCTAAGAGTAGAGATTTCCCTATTTAAACTAATTTGAACAGACATCAATGTAAATCAAACTAGGAAGAAAAATTTCCAAAACTGAGTCTGTTCAGAACAAGCCTATTCATTTGTACCAGTATGGTGCTTCTGCTTGTAGGCACCTAGAATGACTGGCATTTAAGTATTTACGCAATATTCACCCCAGGACTTTACTAGGAGTAAAGCACAAAAAGCCCAAGATAAAAGATGTAGATGTCAGTTCCACAGAACCTTGAAGCAGAGGCTCCAATCTCCCCACACAGAGCACAGTAGTTCAGCAAGCGTTAAAATTTAAGACCATGAAAAATCAATGGAACATAACTGTTCATGGGGAGGCAGCACGCACTTGGTGCTGTGCTGAACAACCACATCTAAAACTCTTCAATTGTCACAGAGTTTGAAGAGAGAAACAGTGCCTCAGGCTATACAATGGAATCCCACTGAAAACAAAATATGAGAAAAGAAGCAAGCACTAAAATACTGGCATACAAAAATATCATGTCTCTCAAAAGATCTATGTCATATGCTGTAAAAATGGAAGACAAGGCAGAGCTGCAATCTGGCTATCTCTGGATGGAAAGTAAGATAGAGACGTTAACCTTGTGCTGCACCTTAATAAATTAAAATTCTTCTGATCCAGGGCTTGACAACTTAGTTGCAAAACCATGGTCACAAAACTATCTTGCATCCATAATATTTCTATGCAATACTCCAGTGAATCATGCTTATATGTCAACAACCTTTGGGGTAAGAAGAGCGCACAACTCTGCACCATGTAGCATAGATGTGCCTGTATGACTTTTCCTCTGATATTCAGTAGGCCTGAAAACAAAAATACATTTAAAATAATTAAGAGTATTTAGAATTTGAAAATCTATTGCTTATCTGGTAGTAAGTTTGGACTCTTTCCTCGATGACGTTTAATAAATACAAAAAGCTCAATGGATAACTAAATCTTGCAAAGCTGTAGAATGCATTTAATTCCACTGTCAGCTGTGTTAATAGGATGAAGGTTTATCCTCTAGGAAATATTCCTCCACTATAAAACTCAGCAAGTAAAACAAGATTATAGATATAGTAAACTAGAAATGACAACAAAGGAAAAAACTGTCATTAGTTTAAATCAACTTATGTAAGCCTACTTCCTTTCTATTGCCAAGAGAAACTATTTCTCTCTCTCTTCTTTTCCTATTCTTTTAAAAGGAAAAATCAGACATTTTGCTCAAGCTGCATCTGTACTGATCCCAGTAAAGAGATTATCCTTTTTCCCCAACCTACATCTATTGGCACACATCCACCTCCTCCACCATCTCTCAGAGACTACTGTCCAGAGCTAGTACATAAGATTCACATGCAGTCAGTCACCCCCACCCTAGTTCTGTCAAAATTATTCTATTTTCAAACACTCTGCTAGGAGAAAATGCTGATCTGATTCCTTTTACCAAACCAGCTTCAGGAAGAGCATACAGAATGGTTTATGACAGCTGGTTTGAATGGGACAGTAACACCCAGCAAGCACAAGTGGCAGAGAGCAGTAGTTTCCTATCCCCTAATAACCTGCAGCTGGCATCATACCTCCAGTTGTGCCCTGAGACACTTCACAACTTCTTTATAAGTAATTCATTTCCAAAATAGGGTACAGAAAGCCTTGTCATAATCATAAACACAAAGGAGATCAAGCAAGAACTAGCACATACAGAAAATGGAGAATGAAATTCAGGATTGAGAATAGGAGAAAGTCGTTCTCAGTAAGCAGGGAAAAAATTAATGCAAAAAGGAATACAATGTGCAGTTGCCAAAGTGTTGGTGCAGGCCTAAATGGGAACAAATTAAACAGTCAGTGTAAGAACAAAACTATGCAAGTTCACCTAAGAGTTAATACAAAACTAGGCCTGAATAACCACGTTAATTCTTTGTATTTTCTTGGGAAAACAAAGAATGGAAATGGAGGTAGCAGACAGACAACTAGAAAAGTAAAACTCACCTCATTCTAAAAGGTGTTTTTATTTTTTAAGAACATTTAGAAAGGTTTTATTTGTGTGTGCAATATTTTAGTCCAGACCAAATCTGGAGGCAGAGCTACAGTGAAGATTTTATGAGACATAAGGTTTATAGAAATAAATAATATTTTTATACTTGAAAAAACCTCTCAGGCACAGAAGTCTCTCTTTAGATCTTAATTTCTTACAGTGAAAGAATGATTACACTGAGCACATTTACTCTAGAGACTAAGTAAAGACGGAGTTTTTTTTCTATACAGCTGTAATTGGGACCCATTTAGTTTTGTTACTCTGTTTCTACAGTAAAAGGCCTGCATGACTTCACTTTATGTTGTATTATTCATATCTAGAGGTCAGAGTAACATTGTTTACACACACAGAAACCAAAATTATTAACGGCAATCAACTTACAGAGTTATTTACCTAAGAATCTTACTACCTACCCTTGATTCCCAAGCAGAGGCTGCAGACACTGAGCTCCTTAAAATCCAAAATTCTAACTACTTAATTTTTGGTAATAAAAAAAAGGTAGTTAAACAAAAGACTCGACACTTTTTGAGGATACATATAGTGCATCAACTGTCCTTTCAAATCTCTATGAATTCTTACACTTTACAGTCATTCTGGAAATGTACTGCACGTTCAAGTCCCAAAAATATTCAAGAAACACTGGAGTAATTCCAGAAATGGAAAAGGATTTTAAAGTCTACCAGATGAGCAGGTGTCTGCTGTGATGCACCTAAGTAGCTGCCTGTTTGCATTCCTAAGGATGGAAGGGGCAACTGCGGTCTAATACTGATTTTGCAAGAATCACGTCATTGACTTCAAGAATCCAACCCTCCAGTTTGCACCAGTACTTGATAAAGGAGAATTTAGTGCCAGTTAAATGAGTCAATTATGTTAGTTAGTGAATTAGTCTAACTCTTTTTAATTAATAAGAACACTAGCAGAATGAGAGTAAAATCTGCAAAATACAATCATCCACAATTATGAGGACCTAAGGGAAAAACAAAAAGGTACAATAGAAAGACAGTTTAAAAGGCGAGGGGAAGTGCTGGCATCTAGAAATTTCTGAAGTATTGAAAAGACGAGAACCTGGGCTTTTCCCCCTTCTACAAACTACAGATGTAAAGTTTACCTTATCATATAAACAGAGACTTACTGCAAAAGCTCAAAACCAGGAGTTGTTTTCAGTTGATATTGAGATAATGTATTTATCAACATCCTCTTGAATTTCCTAGATTTTGTGCAACATTAACATAAGCAGATGAGATCCTGCTGTGTGTCACTTCTGGTACTGTACTATGCTACACTTCACTTTTCAACAGGCCCCATATTTTAGAATTGTCTGAGTGTATGTCACCAAGACACATTCACCCTTACTCTGGCTTTAGTTTTCATCTACATTCCTCTGAAATCCACATTCATAAGCCTCTTCCAAGAACTTGAAAGAATGCTGAGTGTAAACTCAATAGCAGAAAACATGTCATTACTGTCCATGGCTATAGGTAAATATGAGGTGACATAGACTTAGAAAAATAAAACTGAAATAGGGTCTTCAGCTCAGATACAGATTTTAAGAAGCTAGGACTACTACCTACATTCCCATACTAACAAAAGGTAAAATGCTACTCTGTATTTCTTTTACTTCTATATGCTGTCAATATCTGCAAGACCAGACTTCAGTGTTCTGAAGCCTTCTTTTATTATCTCCTCCTGTACATAAATCCATTATAGAATCCTACATTTTCCCAGTGGCAATCCTGTTGCCAGAAATCATGTTCTCCATGGATGGCTGCCAGAAAGCCTAGTCCACATTCCAACTGCCTGCTATTTAATTATATGTCACATTCCTAGGTTCTTCTAAATATACTACTAGCATCTCGGAAAGTAATAAAGCAATTGCTGAAACTACCTAAACTTTAAATAATTAATCATTTTTCATTATTAATCTCTTCCACAATAGCTGATTAAAATACACCATTTGATATATAGAAAGGTATATCTGAGTAACTTCAGGTACACCTATGGAAGTATATATGCAAGATATGTCCGAGACAGTAGTGTGTCCAAATCACTTACATTCTAAAATAATAGGAGAGAGATAAAAAAATCTTAGATATGAAAACTCACTTTGGTGCTGATATATAACACATGTAAATAAGATATTAAAAAAACCAAACAAACAGCAGCAGAATTAGACAGTGCCTTATACGTACTTGTTCTCATATCTGGACTTCTGCCTTGGTACTGCATTGTCCAAACTGGATTCAGATTGATTCTGCACCTTCCAAAACTGTAAAATTTCCTTTTAATATGAAAAAAGAAGCTTCCTTCCTTCCTTTTTCATCTATGAATATACCTACATTATGCAGCTGATTAATTCAATAAGAACCCTTTTCTCTACTTTCTGTCAGAAATCTGTACACAGTTGATAATTGCCAGTTACCAAATTTGTGGATGGAAGAAAGAGCTACTGCTTGCTAAGACAGTTATCACAGAACTTCTTACTTAATCTTAATTATTTATTCATTGTTTAAAAGGATACTGCCTTGCAAATCCTGTGGCTATAGGCAATGAATACACTTTGTGCTTAAAGAGAAGAAACAGAATGCACTGACAGATTTAGAATCCCGATGTGTGCTTAAACATTTCAAAAGCAAATCATTATCACAAGCAGTCATTTTCAGGAAAAATGAAGAGAGCCAATTCTATCAGAACGTTCTGCAGTTTAAATGAACCGCCAGCCTTGCTGGGAAACAGCCTAGAGCCGAGAGAGGTCTCTCTGTATTGTCAGACAGATAAGCACACTTATCTGTAAAGCACAAACACCCCACTGTTTTTTTCTGAATTCCTCCAGTCTATGAACATTACAGGAATGCTGAAATAAAGTTCCATAGGCTTTACATGCCAAAGATCTTTCTACTTTTAACCTTAATTGATGGGCACTGTAAGATATGGAGAAACTAGGGGACGAGGGTGTGCAGAAGAAGGGAATGAAAATATAAGAGCACATCAATAACCAGATCAGCTCTTTATTTTACAATTATGATCAAGAGTACTGTAAATGCAAAACCATTCAAACTATGCAAACTATTATTAAATTCACTAATTTATTTTGCCTTCTATGTTTATAGTAGGTGCAAAGATGGCACTAGATTTAAATGTATGCTTACAAATTCGGTTGGCAGCCTTTTTATTGGTTCTTGTTTTCCTTTTCAAAATGTTCCATGTTACATTTTAATATCATAGTCTTGATATTTACACTATTTCAGCTTTCTTGATTTCATCATAAATGTTAGGAAATTTACTTTTGCTTTTTATTTTCAGATTTTAAACTTGATGATTTCCTCAGAATGGGAATTATTTAGTCCTGTTGTTAAGCTTTTCCGTTTTAGTTTTTATATGCAGAGGCTGAAAGAGCCAGAAGATATATAAAGAATAGTAATGTATTTATGTACCATTATTTTTAAGCCAATCTCATTTAGAGCCTCGTTAGGGACTGTGAACATCCACTTCAGCCATTCTACAGCTGGGAGGGATCACTACGATCGTGCAAGCTGACCAGGACAGTTTTTTCCCAAACTAATTCTAGACTAAGTATTACTTCAAAAACAAACAAAAAAGAATCTGGTCTTGATTAAGGGCTTGAAGGGATAGACACAGGACAACATCCTTCTAATAGACCACTGACTATCTACATTTAAAAAAAAATAAAACCAACAAACAAAAAAACCAACCAGGCCTTAACTGAGCTGACATTTGTGCAATTTACAAAATAATGGAACCCAATTTCAGCCACTGGATCTTTTTAAACCTTTGGCAACTAGATTAGAGAGCCTGGTATTAGTAATTAATCAGAGATTACTCGAGATCAACTACTTTATTCTTTAATCATCCCTTGAATAAGCTAAACATACTGAGCTCCTGGAGTCTTTCAGCATAAGGCACATTTTTCAACCCTTTGATAAGTCCTGTGACTCTTCTCTGAACCCACTGCAAATGATCAATATCTCTACAACTAAAAAACCCAAAATCAAGGATAAACCTTATGAATCAGCTTACAAATAAAAAGTTCATTTTTCTATGCTGACTTGGGAGTCCTGTGTTTAAATATTCAATGATCGCACTTGTCTGTTTTCAGCTGTGAGTTTGGGCTGTGGTTTTGCCTAGTAATTCAATAAAATAAAACATAACCTAGAAATGAACAACAGGCATTTTCTAGAGAAATGGTGTTGTGCGACACTTCATTGTAAACCTATCAATATCTACTGCCTGTACCCTCAGGCTAGGATTTAATAAACTTGTTATCACCCCTCTTCTGCACTACTGAACTGAAGAAATGGGCAGCAAAAAACATGAGTATACAGGCCTCTTCTTGGTAAGAGTAACATTTCCAGACATTGTCAGTCTCCAAGCCAAGACTATCATGTCCGTGTGTAAGGAAAATGTCAGCAACATACCAGATTTCAGCAGTTGGAATACATTTAAATGATAAAAAAATGTTTTTCTGCAGCTGCATAAAGTGATGATTTTGGCTGGTTTGAATTAGACAAAGTGGAAACAGGAATCATCACAGAGCTCTATCCTCCCCATCTCCACAGGCAGTCCCTGTATTAGAGGCCAAAACAAATGCAACAAGCCCTTTGACTTCGGCCTTTAACTGTAATTAATCAGCATATAAAAATGTATTCTATACATAGCAGTACTACGTATCATGTAACTGAAGGTTCTGTAGTTTTACTGCTCTCGCTAATTAAACTCTTCAGGTTAGTTTGCTTCTCCAGAAAAACATGAGTGCCTGACCTCTACATCCCTTTGTGACCATATATTTTTTTTTTCCCTTCTTTCTCCTCCTTAGCAATTCTGGAATGAATGAATGGACAGGCTCAGTTGAATAAATATTAGCAGTTACACAGAAAAAATAGCTTGGTAGCTTTAGAAGCTTTAAGCATTTTCCAAATCTTTTCAAAATATCCCATACTAACCATTTCACAACCTTTCAAATACCCTCTAGGAAGCTTTGCTATTTTGTAATCCCGAATTTAAGACATTACTGTATGATTTTTGGCTTTTCAAGATTCTTAAGTCTGAATCATAACTTCGAAGAGAAGCTGTCATATCAGTTGCTTCTTTTACCAGCCCGACCTATCCGAATTAATTCTCCTTCCATTTGTGATTACACAATATCCTTGCATGAATTACCACAAATTCTGGCCTGGAATGTATTACAAGAAAAGGATTTAAAGTATTTTTAGCTGTCTTTCAGTATAGTTAAAACAAGGAAGAAGAACCAGATAATGAGATTAGGCAGCTCTCTACAGACCAATGACAAATACACTGTAGACATTGTTGGGAAACTTTGGCGCTTTCCTTTTTAATTTTTCTTTTATTACTGATTTGAGACAAATAAATAGATGGGTGCTGCATAAGCATAGTAAAATTAGAAAATTCTGCTGCCTGTTTAAGGGGAAGTGGCAAAAGGAGAATGTGTAAGCATGTACCCGAGTTCAGTTTGCATCCTCAGTTTTAAGGCCCAAGTCCGTCATTCCTAATAGGTAATGCAGCCATTTGTTCGTGCTATGTGCTACCCAGCATCTATTACAAATAGCCAGGGGAGCAGAAATTTTAATGTGGCTTATTCTCCCTAAATACTATCTGAAAACTCACAGCAGCTGCGTATGCAGTCATATAAAGCTAGAATTATTCCCAGAAGCTTGAAAGCATAAAATTTCCCCTCCCATCTACCCTGTATCTTTCCCTTCTAGCTCTCAGCAAAGATAGAATGTAACTTGTAAGTGATAATGTAAGATCTGTTTGGAGATTCCAGAAAATAATTCATAAGAATAAATATATTGTGCCATATTCTACAGCAGAATTCATGCAAGTCCAATATGCAAATCATTGACCATATTAAATTGCTAAATTGCCACAGAACAAAAGATATTACAAAACTGTCATACTTTCAGCATTCTTCCACTGAAATTTCGGTTTAATTGCAAACTGGAAAACACACACAATATGTAGTTAATCAACAGCTTCATTTTAAAAGCAAGGAAGTTCCTAATTTATGTTCGCCTAGCGGAATGATGAAATAAAATAGCTCTTTTCTTACCCTTATTGTACATATTGGTTGGTACTTGGACATCACTCAGACTGATGTTCACGGGCAAATTATTGAAGTGGTCATTTGGCACTAGAATGAACTCCTTCCCCAGCTCCAGATAGTTTCCGTCTTCATCTCGTTCATTTATGAGCACAGCATTGAAGTATTCATACTGCAACAGAAACCCAACATTCAGTATTCAGAATTCACGTTCAGCATAAAAATATGAGGTTTGAATATTTTTACATATCTATCAATCCATTGATTAACATTTACATGTATCTCCATATAGAATAGAACAACAAGATATTTTTATTGTCTCAGATTCCCTCTGTACTCCTAAGTACAGGTACATTTCTGAAACCGCATTTATCAATACATCTCAAGAAAACTCCATATTACCTCAGATCTCTGGCTGCCCTGAAAATGTTAAGGGCAGCCCAGCAAACAACCTGAACAAAAACAATGTATGTGCTATTTTTAATACAAAGCTCTCTAGATTTAAATCATTCCCTAGATAATTATTTAATGATGATCTCTCTGTTTAGCTTATTTCCATAAGTTCCAGAACTGCTGTCAGTGCTGAATTTAGGCCCTGACAAACTAAAAGAGTTTTTACTTCACAGGACTATTAATTAAAGCTGTTGTTGCTTGCCTGATGTGTACTGTCATTTTCTAAAGAAAAATATTTGCTTTATGCTGAATTTTACAAATGCACAACATAGTAGGTTTTGTAAAATTATACATACTTTAATAGGGACATGTAAACTTGGCAGCGACTTATTTTGAACAAGAAATTATTGTCTGCCTGTTGCAGACTCCTGAAGAGGATTTGGCCTATTTTGTACAGAACTATAACCAGATAAGCAAAAGCAATTTAGATAAAATTATTGATTTCCTTATGACCTAGTTTAACCAGAAATTCTATCAAGCTCTGAACAAACAGCGAAGACTACTTTTTAACCTCTTAAATAACCTTAATCCTTGGCAAGTCTGTGGCATGTTTCTTTTTTGAAAGAGACCAAAGTTTAGTGTCTTTGAAGAACCTTGTTAATTTAAGTGTCTTCCCTAACTATCCATTTGAGAGTAAATCAATATAAATAATATTTAGAATAAATTTAGGCATTCATAGATCATATGTATCTATACTACCTGTACAAGGATAAATATATTACACCATTTACAAAGCTGAAACAGACCAGCAAGTACAAAAACTTAACAGGCTTTTCACAGGCACTGTTTCTCAGTGTGATACGCAATTCGTTCTGCTAAACAAGACTTAGTTAAAATCTTACAAACTATACACTTCCATTAAAAGGCCTGATAATTTAACTAGTATCTCAAATGGAGGCTTACTTGTGAAGCAACTTTCCATATCCTGCTCTTTCAGCTTTTAGTTTTTCAAAATGGCCAATCTGTAGTTTGGATTTTAAATGAAAGTAAAATAATTCGCTGTATATTGACTAGATTTTGAGCACTTTCTGTGTATGACACAAATATTCAGAGAGACTCTGTGTTCCACATACCATTAATTACATATAAAAAAGATTAAGATACATCAGTCTTTGAAAATAAGTTTAACAGAAATTAATCCAACATGATTAAACATTTGATCCTAAAGTTATTTTACTTTAATTGGTTTATACTGAGATGAACCAAATAATCTGCTGCATGCATCATGTGATTATATTCAGCTACTGAATTCTGAAGTTCTGGGGGAAAAACACAGTAGCTTTTTTTTTTTTTCTCCAGGAGCCACAGATCAAGAAAAGAGTAGAGAAATTATTTCTCTAAAGCTGTAGTTTCATTAATTAATTAGTTCTAAAAGTTGTTAGAATTATCCAACACACCCATAGATGCTACCCTTCTCTATACTATTTGGGGATGTCACCGTTATACATTTGATTCTTGTCTTACCGAAAACAAAAGGATGGAGAAACATGATCGTTTCCAAGAAACACCAGTTCTCATTCTGTTTGGGAGAAACCTTCTCTATCTCTGCTTATTATCCAGGTTTATCACGGAACATTAACTGCACTGCATGCCTGCCGCCCACATGTGACAGCAGCTATTTCAGTTTACCCTTTCTGCAAAAGCCAGAGACAGTTGGCTGAAGACTTGAAAGCCCAACTCGTATTTCCCATTTTAGTAAGAAATAGAATATTCCTTCCAACATTAAGCCATGCACTAATGACTGTTGTAAAATGCAATCCTACTCCAATTCCAAGCAAGGAAGAAGTAAGCTATGTAGCTTTTCCATGATAGATTAGATAGTATCTAAGTCAGGAAGAAAGGCTGATATTCCATCCCCTGGGAGTACAGTGATAAATAAAATTCTATATTTCATGCTTCTTTCTTGCCAGACACCTCTCTCCCCACGCCCCCTGGACAGCTGAGTTCCAGCAGGCGATTATTTCATCTTGTTTCCAAACCACTTGTTTTCTTGTCCTTAAAGACATGGGTTTGTTTTCCTTTTTCTCTGTTGAGCAGGCCATCCCCTCCACAACTGCTAGAGCTACAGATGAGCCATTGTGTTGCTTTCATTATGTTTCTTGGCTTTATAAACCTTATCAGGACTGTCACAGAGAAACCAAAGGGGTTTTGGTTGGTTGTTTTCTTATTAAAGACCATCACTGAAAGCATTCACAAACACCTAGCTCTGAATTTTAACACAAAAGTTGTATTCAAATATTATACTTTAAGCAAAACAAGAATATATTTGGGGATAAAAGATTCTCCACTAAAATATGTAGCAATATACTGTTCCCTTTTAACTGATTTTAAGTTATGTATCATGGAATAATTTCTACAGTAATCCACAGACAGAATTCATGATTTCAAAGACGTAAGTTTACCTTGCCCGTGGGTTTGTATAATACTCTGGAAATGGTAAGAAAAATGGACAAATTTCAAATAAGAGTGTCAGAATATACATGGCAATCACCTCTAAAAGAGTATTATTTCCTTTCATTCAGTGGCTTATTTCCCTTTCCAAAGGAGTTAATTAGTAGACATCCTCATTCATCATGTTCTCTAAGTGGCAAGGCTAGCCAAGTATTAAAATCTGCTATATTCTAAATAAATGAAACCACTCATTTCACAATTAAGGGTATTTAGAACTGATTGTTTCTTTGGTTGATTTAGTATTCTCTGATTTATTGGTCTGAGTCTGTATTTTCTCTTTTCAATTCTACAAGTGTATACAAAATATTATTATTTATATGGGTTTTTTTAAAGCAAATTGTAGCATAAAATAGTCCTTATGGTATTACAGAAAATTAATATATTCCTGGTTTTTTTTTTTTCCATTTGCTTTAGGAAGTTTTGGGGTTAGGCTTGTTGGGGCTTTTTGCAAGTGAGAAACCTAAAACATTACATATTTAAGACAGTCCCGTAAATTCTAAGAATTAAACATCAGGAAATAGATATAGCTCAAAAATACTAATGAAAAAGATCAGCCTTTAAGCAAAGCTGTTTTACAGTGGCTTCTTTTGGGCGCTTTCCTTCCAAGGAAATTATTGAGTGTGACAGCTGAAAGGTGATAGAAGAAAAATTAAAAATAAAAATTGGAGAAAAAAAATATTAAAGTAAATCCATCTCGTGTTCTGACACTGCATTCAAGATAATGCCCAAGGGAAAAAGGATAAAGTCCTGCTTGCTGACAACACAAATACTCTACCTGCAAAGCTCTAAGAGAAAATGACTTCAATTTAATCTTGTCAATGGAGGTCAATCTTTGATGTAACCTTAACTAGGTGAGTTCTGAGTGCGCACAATATAACATGTCAAAAAGTTATTAGTCTGATAAATAACAAAATAATTATCCAGGTTGGGAGCATAGCCAGGCTCTACTGTGACTTGGCCAACAGGTGAGTTTACACTAAGCTTACATATAGACTTGCATGGTGAGCAATGAACTGGAGGAAAAGCCATCAAAGGAATTTCATTCATATAACTTTTTGTATGCATCTCAAGATCTAAACATTAACTTGTATACTTTTGTGCATTTAAATTTGCTTAAGTAAACACATTGGGGGTTTTGTCTGTAAATTCCTTAACAGCATCTGCATCACTCTGAATGTTTGATCAACCATTTCAAGCCCCCACTGCATTGTAATGAAGAAGACTTTGAGCAAGGCCATAAAAACTGGGGACAAATAGGAATCTCAGCTTTGATGTGATACTCATATCTTACGCTTGTGAAGAAAGTGTTCCCAATGTAAGCCAATATAAACTGATCAGTAGCACTCAATAGAAAAGCACTGGACCATTCTTCTTCAGCAAGCAGCTGACCATATTTGAGACATCCCAAAGAATCGCATTGCTAATGGTCTGCAGAACCCTGAGCTGCTCTAATATACTGGTAGTATAGCAGAGACTAATAGGGCTGTCAGGAGACTGATCAGAAAATTGTTTTACAGGTTTCTTCAGGCTGACTAGCAAATGCAAGCTTTGTTTTAAAACACCATAAGATAGCCTCAGCCACAATACAGAAGTGTGTGCTTGTAGGATCTCTTAGGATGGCTGCCACAGACCTATGGTAATGATGATAAAAATTAACTCATTCAAAAGGTATCACAGAAAAATTGTGGGGAAAGTGCAAGGTTTGTGGCACACAATGAAAGCCACAGGAGTAGGTTGCAGAGGAGAACTGATGTGCAAGGCAAGAAAGAAACTTTGAAGCTATCTGTTCCAGTTTAGCCACTTATTCTGGCATAACTTCTAACTAAACAAGCACTTTGATTACAATGGATACTTTGCTGAGACAAGACATCAGTAATTTAGATATAATACCGAAAAGTATCACACGTCTTGCATAATTGCAGCATTGTACAAACTGCGGTAGATGAGTGATGTTCTCTATTTCCATTTACATTTATCTTATTGTAAGCAAATATCTTGTGGTGCTTGAATTATTTATCAAATATTTGTTAACATCGTAAACAGAATATTTATTTAAATATAAACATTTACTGTGCAATTTAAAAGAAAGATACATTCTAATGCAACTTGCCTTTGGAACTTATAGAGTACTTGGCACATAAAGGTAAACATATATTGGTTAGTTTCATCTTATTTTAAAATGATGTATTTTGTTTTAATGGTATGAAACAATGCAAGCCACAATTTTAGACTGATTTTTTTTCAACAGTGTAAAAATTATTACTTTTTTTCAAAAAGGCTCTCAAAAGTATTTTTACCAAGACAGCATAAAAAAAGTCCCATTCACAGAGCTATGAGGGCTAGGAAGGTGTAAGAACACAACTGGGAATGATTTGCACTAATGGGTCAGCACTACAGCAGTATTGGGGTTACACTGATAATTTTTAACTACACAATAACCATATTCACAGTGTTTCTGCAACCATACAGGTCATCCAAACACAAAGCTGGAGGTCTCTGGAAGACACTAAATCAAGGAAAGCTTACAGCATTTGCACTGGACTTCAAAATGCTAGAGCATCAGAGAGAAAATGAAACACTAGCAAATAACATGGAAAATGAAGAAGAAACCAAAATCTAGCACTAAATAGCACAGATAGCTAGAGATGAACAATAATTTCACTATCTATGAGAGTTTCGGCAAAATAGATGCTACCATCAGTGAGTTAAAAAAAAAAAGAGGAAGTTTCTTTTCTCAGGACTCTGACAAGCAGGACACATCTCACAGGGCAGAAACATTCATGATATGTGAAAAACAAAATGAGAAAAGTTATCCAGTCTGAGACTACAAAAGACATTGAAAACAGTCTCCACTCTGGTATTCATGTGTTAACGAAGAGGCAGATGTCTGAATGCCTATCAGTTTCTAAGGCTTGAAAAAATCTCTTCTGACAATTGTCCAGTAAGGAGAATTTATGTTTTGAAGCATTTGATTAAAGCTCTTGTATTCAAGTACTTAGTCTGATGTTTAGCAAGCAAGTATAGAAGGTCATAAAAGCAAACTGCCTCATTCAATAAAAGCTGTTCTGAATTTTAAAAAGCTTTTAAATTGAGAAAACTGGCATCTCTTGTGGCAAGATACAATCTTTGTAATTTCTGATTATTCCCTGAAAGGTCATGCTTGCTCCTCTGTAGGAACTTCCAACATTTTTTCCCCCCTTTTTTTCACGTTTCTATTCAACAGCAAGGCTCAGAAAACACCTGGGATTTGAAATGTTGTGATCAATTCCTCTCTAATCATGGAAGTAGTACAGAAACGTTACTTGCATCCTTGCAAAAACAACTGATCTGTTTTCTACACAATTAGATAAGATGACCTTCCCGCAGGCTATCCATTCCCTCCCAACATGATTATTAAAATTGCCTTAAAACAGGTTAAGTAATACTTTATTATAGTATAAAAATCAATTATACTGGCATGTAAATTTATAATGCATCAAGGTCTCAGAGGTTTTGTAAGGATTAACTGATTGATTGAAAGTGGCAAGTAGTAATTAATTATGATGGCTATTTTAAGTCATCCATTAAAGTTAAAAAGAGTTAAAAACTTTAGGTTACAAATTTCAGATGAAGCTTCCATTTTCTTTACCGTTAAATAACGTTAAAAATATCTACTTTTATATAGAAAAGCTCTCAAGATTCTTTTCTTTGTCACAAGGCTGAACAAAAACTCTTTGGTCACTTAAATTTAGTAAACACAAGAAAGAGAAAAGGTTTCCATAACAGGCTTTCAGTTTGACATTTTGGACACCTGTATCACAAGCCTCACTGAAGATTTAATGTTTTTACTGAGTCTAGAAATGCAAGTGTTCAGTGTGTTCATTTTCATACACATAAAAGCCTCCAGGCAACACTTTCTTGTAAAGAGCAAAACAAATCCCTACTCTGGTGGCACCGTAATTTCTCCCTTCTTCCAACGGATGTATGTTAAAAAGATACCAGTTACATAGATAAGTAAATCCAAGCCAGTTATGCTCCCACAGAGCTGGCGTGAACCATGGAGACAGTTTACAGAAAATTTCTACAGCAACTTTAATTAAGAATTTCATGACTTAAGTGAATCATCTTGTAACCAGAATATAATAATGGTAGAGTCTGTGCTTTTGGAAGGTTGAGCATTTCAAAACCAAATAATTACCAGAAAGGCTGCACCCCTGTCAATGAGCTTACACTCTAATACTGTGAAACAATAAGAAGGCAAAAAACCCCACTCTGGAAAAATCTACCAGTATAGCAGTGTGGCCCTTTGATAAGGCTTATCATCTCTTCCACATTTTGCCAAGCAAACATGACAGGAACACTTCTGGGGCTGGGGCAGCCCCTGCTCAGCTGCACCCAAAATGCTCCCTCCTGCAGTTCCACCAGGAGCCGGGCAGAGCGCACCCGGCTCCGTGCTTCTGCTGAGGACGCATCTTCCCAACTCGCTCCTGATGGACACAGTAGAGAACGCTACACTTAATGCTTCCTGTCCAGAAATACACTGATAGAATGTCTGTTGGGCGTTATTTAAAGCACACTTTGGAAGAAGCAGCAATTAGCCTAAAACTTTTCACTCCAGAAGGAAAAGCTCCGTGCAAGAGCAAAAAAAACAAGTGAAAACTAATAAGCACTTCTACAGTAACGGGGATCCTCCCTTTTCAGACTAGGAAAACAGAGATACAACATTACGCAGTAATAAATTAATATTTTGCAGAGCACTGAAAACCCTCACTATGCCTCATTTTATTTTTAGATTACAAGTATTATCCCACTGGTGTGGGTGTGGCCACACGCAGATGCAAAATCCCGATAGGAAAACACATGCTGAGAGGTTGTCAGGGTGCCTGGGCCGGGGGCGGCTATCAAATCTCTGCAGGTTTGTGGAGCAGTTAAGACCCACAGACACACATTAGAGAAAGCTTTCTGCTACGCTAGTTAGGATTAACTACTGACTTCTACTGGCCATGCTCTGGGCATAAGATTAGGCATATTTTAAACTTGATCAGTATTGTGAAGGTACCTGCCACATTTGAAAGGTGCATCAAGTGTAATTTAAAGTTTATTGTATTTACCTTCACAGTCCGTTTTTGAAAAAAGTTGTGTGTCTCTAGCCAACAATCAATGGAATTCTTCCCTCAAGTCCACTAAGTCAAATATTTCCAAAACCAGTTTTATGGGGCTGACCTTTTTAAACAAATTATATCATCTATGCATCTGTATAGGTGCAAAAAATCTGCAAGACTTTGCCTCATATTTAATACCATTTTCATTAATAGCTAGAAGCACAGGACTCCATTTCTCTTTAAACCCCCACAGATCATATCAAGTGAGTGAACAGGTAGGATCAACAACTTCTATCAAATAATTCTGTAAAATAATATTCTATAAAAGAAAATACCAGAAACTTAAGACTTGCTTCAAAATCAATGCAGTAATAGTTTCTGAAGTTTTCTATTCTACTGCAAGGTAAACACTGAATGGTGTTCAATATAGAACATTAAAAAAACTCTCCATACAGTTTAAAATGTGCTATAGAAATAGAAAAGCAAACTATTTCACAAACAGATAAGCTGAAAAGTTTTAGTGAAATCAGTATAGTTCCATGCATGTTCAGCTCATCTGACACATTCAGGTTGATGACAACCTCAAGGCTGCTTCTAATTATCAGCAGAGACTTATCTGACTTCTTTGTGCCTTTTTATAATCATATGCCCTAAGTGCCTCATTCCTACTGAAAAAAATATTTCTCAAGCTCTACATCTTCTCTGTGTCCCATGAGAAGCCACTTTAACCCAGGCTCTTCATAGTCTAAGGCATGTATATATTGTTGCCCTGTACTCAGCAGGAGCTGTACTGTCTCCTCAAGAAGATATGCTCAGGGACAGTAGACAATCTATATATAGTGTTTTCCTGGGTTGGGGGTTAGTAACTATCCCTAATAACACAGAAAGTAACAGGAAGTTCATATCCAGCAGTCAACATCTGAACACTAAGTGTGGCTCTGAATGATGAATTAAACATGTACTTTACCAGATTTTTTTTTTTCATACCAACAGGGGATAATCAAAATAATTAAATACTGAAGGACTCAAACAGAATAAAATTTCATGGTCCTCACTGCAATCCAAGGTTTGTTTTGTTACTCCCAACCACCCACCATACACACAGGAGGTTAAATTAATATTATTGACTACACAAAGGAAAGCAAAAGATCACATGCAACATTATTGAATTTATTTGGGAGTAAAGTGAGAGATGAGAAGTTGAGCAACTGAACGTATACAAATCCTCTTCACATGATTAATGGCTCTCTCATGCAATATAGAAATTTGGTCAGCTAAGTCCACAGTTGAAATAACAAGACCATGATGATGAGTTAATTCAATAAAAGAAACACATGTCTCCCAATTCACATAGTTCTGAGAAAAAAAAAAAAAAGAGACAACAGCATCTATTTTATTCATAAAATGAATTCGAAGTGTTCACAAAATCTCACAGTGAAGAAAAAAACTACTCGTGAGAATAATTATTTGGGGGGGGAAGGGGGGGGCACGGGGAGGATGGGGGAACATATGTTTTTTGACTTCTTTCAACAAACCTGAGTCTTAGACAGAGAAACTCAGAGTTTGCGTAAACCAGCTGAGGCAGATTTGCCTCAAATATTAGTTTATATTTGACCTGGGAGCTCAGATGTGGGATGGGGTGTGAGGGGGTGGAAATAGGGGCAGGTTAAGAACTTGGATATTGCGAAATGCATATGTAGGTCAAATGAACACCAGGACACTATTCACTTCCTGAACTTCTGCAAATAAGTACAGTCCAAGAGTTACCTTTATGAAATATAAAAATGATCTCTTTATGTTTTCAACTTTTAACCATTTTTCCTATCAAGCAAGGACAGGCTAACAATTGTAACAGCAGCAATAAAGGAACAACATTATATAAAGTGAACTTGTCAGAGCAACATCATGAAACTATCTGGTGTCTGTATGATTATTTCTTCACTGTATTAAAATCTCAGATACTCATGGAATAATTTACTGGAATGCTTACTGAGCTGCAGGCTGTGTTGCTATTGTACTCCTACACATAACTTCAGAGTTATGGTCAAGCCTATAGCATAGTGTAAGGCTCTGGGAAAGCAACTGAAGAAACCATTTAGATTCTCAGAAACATTATGGTTTTCCATGTTCCAGCTGTAATTTGTGCAGCACTTTTATCTATTCTGAATAAAACAGATAAACACTTTTAGAAAAGATGATCAGGCAAATCAAGGCAACCAAAGACAGAAAATTCTAGTCTGAACCCCCTTATCTGCTGATGGGATAACGGGTTTATGGTAGATGATTTATGAATCATCTACCCCACAATCCAGCTTGCTTCCCAGTCTTGTTTACAAGCATTAGAAGCACAGGCTAAAGAGGTAGGAGAGATAACATCTTCCAAAGACTCTGAAGAATCCAAGAAACGTTCCTAGGAAGGGCCTTGCGTGAAGGGATCTGCTGAGAACTGAGGAAGTCCCAGTGGACAATGGCAGCCCAGACTGGGTACGCGGTGTCTTTATGCGTTTCCCTCAGCTCAGCAGGAAAGATCACACAAGTAGAGGCCTCTCAGACATCTAAACAAATTAAAAACCATTTTGCAGCTCTCTTTAGTTACTCTCTCTAAACATCCTAATTTCCTATTTCACTGCTCCCTTCCTGTCTCTGGTAAAGAATAAATTGGAAACAAGACACGAGAGGGAATACAGTGATCATTCAGTCACAAATGAGTCTGAAATGCTCATCTAGTAAAAAACATGAAGAACCCTTCATTCCTACCAGATGTTTATCTAAGATTCTGCTTCTTTTGTTACCAGAACATCATATGAAGAATGGCATTTTTAAGGACACACACACAGAGGTTTTTTTCTTGTTACTATTCTCTTAATGGAAAACATGATATACAGATACATGAAATCCCCTGCATGTGTCTACATTGAAGGAGAAGAGCTGAATATAAAAAGATTATATACATTGTTAGTTATAATTTGTAGGAAAATCCTACATTGCCTTCAACCATTTATTGCAGAAACAAAGATTAGTGCAAATATAACATCCTCCCTTATAGAAAAGATGTATCAGTTTTAGATATGTTGATCTTACTGCCACAGCTAAAAGAATATTCATAAAACTGTAATCATACTTAATATGTCTTTAAATGGTTATTTTAATGGATAATTACTATATTTCATGTATCTTCCATGCTTGCTTCATTTCAAGTCTGTGACAAAAATGACATGTAGTGCCAATAGCCTTCCCTGAAAAATACAGGTCATAAGCCATCTACCCACTGCATTTCAGTGTCATCTTGAATAAAAGGCTTAACCAACAGGAGAAAGTATTTGAAATAACGAAAAATTTGTGAGGCTGACCCAGAGGTTATTAATTCAGGCTTCACCAGACATAAGTTCACTACACAGATTACTTACTATATGTAGATTCCAAGGGAGAAATTACACTAGATATTGTTATGTTAGCCTTCAACTGCCAGAAAAAGATCCTCCCTCCTAAATAAGGTGCCATGAAAGCACTTCATTAAGCAACCAGCTTGTCATTAGCTATTTCACTGAAATAATATATTGAGTGCCTAGACCACACAGGGATCTGAACAACAATACGTACAACATATCATGAAGAAACCCTGAAATGTAATACACATCTTGGTCATTTACAGATCTGTAGTTTAAACAAACATAAAGACCTAAACCAGACTTATAAACTTTAGTGACAAAAAATATTTTCAAAGACAGAAGGGCTTATGCTAATGGATACCATCCAAAATGCCTAATGTAACACACATCATCTTAAAACAGAAATACTCCATGGATAATTCCTCAGCAAACATTCAGGTACTTAAAGTGCAAATATGAGCTTTGATTTACCTGAGCTATACGCTGACACTGAAAATTTGCAGAGTCTGTTTACAGTAAAGCTGAT
Source organism: Limosa lapponica baueri (assembly GCA_002844005.1). NCBI lineage: Eukaryota > Metazoa > Chordata > Aves > Charadriiformes > Scolopacidae > Limosa > Limosa lapponica. The sequence continues at coordinate 267,198 of KZ505710.1, read as the reverse complement.
TGGGAATAATAAAATGGCATCCCTGAAATCTCTCCAATTCCCATTCTGAATATTACTGTATTTAGAAAGAGACAACAGGAAGACTTATTATTAATACAAAATTATTTTCTAATCAGAATAATGTCTCTACTTATATATATATCCTGTACTTTAACTGCTTTACAAATGACTTGCATATTTGTCAGCATCTTGGATTCAGTTAGACTGTGAGAAGCCCTAAATACTTCAAGGAAATGAGATGTATTCAATTAAAAAAAGCTTCTCATCTCTGTTACAGCTAGGCAGAGACTTTGAATTCAATGTGAATGGTAGTTGCTGCAGCTGAAAACAATAGCTGTCTCTTTATCTTGAAATGTATACATGAATAAGGAACTAATCTGATATGATACCGCTTTTACGTACAGAAGAATTAAGAGGGTTTCCAACTGCACTTTTTAATACCTGTTCCCCAAATCCTCTGTATGAGTGTGCCTGAGAAGGTGAAATAATTTTGACTTTTAGTGCTTCTTTGCAGCAGTAGCTCTTAGCAGCTCCCAGGCATTCATACAGTCAGCAGTGGCCAAATAGCAAATCACCTTCCTGGTCTTCACTAAGGACATTTAGAAAGAGATCAGTAATGCTGATAGTTCAAGACTCGCATGTTCAGCACATTTTCCTATGCTCCCAGCTCAAAGTATTAATGCACAACACTTGGCGTCTTCCAGACAAAGTTCAAGTGTTACATTGGGTTTTCTCTTACCTAAGCCTCACAGTAATTTCTGAAGGCCAGGACTTTGTCAAGCAAATATTAATGAACAGGAAAATAGAAGAGTGCCCTCAAAATACAGCCAGCCCTCTACAGTTCTCCATGGAAGGCAGCAAGATTAGCTCTCCAACGTTATTCCCGGTTAGCTCGGATATTCATGTTTCTCAGTCCTTCAGAGTATTTCCAACAGTGGTATTTGTACATCCCATCATAATGCTGCTGAACGTTTCAGCAGATCTGCTGAAGAACTGTAAGATGATAACAGGTGAAGAGCTTCACCCTTTGTATCTCTCTTACTCTATTCATTCTTTGTTTCTTTCTATTCTTCCTAAATCTGGCTTATATGAAATGCAGTTGAAACTGAAGCAGCAAACATATCCATCACTAGGCTGCTAGAAGTAAAAACTTGAGCAAGTCAGATAAAATGAGAAACTTCTTACTTTACACTAGCCTCGCTGGAGTCATACTATTTGAGGCTCTGCTATTAACTAAAAATTAGTAGGTTAATGAAGTTCAAGCAAGAATTGTGAAATTCTAAATGTTGTTTATGAAACTCAAAGTTTTCTGTCCCATTTCAAGACAGCAATTTCTTTTACTTCAAATCAGAAAAGTCAAGCATATCTTTATATTTCCACAATCAATTCTTGCTGAAGATTGATTTTTCCATAGATACCGATTTTAAACATGTTAAAGATGTTAAAAAATGCAGAAAAAACCCTCAACATCAACATTTGGTATCTCTCAGGGGAGAGATCAATCTTGATTCCCTAGTTGTAAGATGGGAATTAGCACATTTGTCATTCTTGCAGGACTGAAACTGCCTGATGAAAAACGCTCCATAGCATTACTAGCCCTCCAAAGCATTACCGGTACTGCCCTATCAACAGATACTCTACCTAATATGTACCACCAGCTGTAACACAGAGCGGTACTCCGCATTCCCTATCTGAGCACTTACCAGACCATACTGAAAAAGCCCTGCTGAAACTTCCTGATTCTGAATGCAGCACCTGCAGCTCAAGATCACCCGAATTCAACAGGTTCTCTTTGGATGAAGTCTATACACAGTAGTTTGCATAACACTCTAATTCCAGGCAAGAGCAACACTAGCACCCGAGAGAGTTTAGTGCTCTCTCCGATTTACCTGCTGAAATCATTTCACCACTGTAGTCAGGTGATGGTTCTCTTTTTAGTAGCAATAAAATAACTACCTGCCTGAAACTCAAAGCCTGGAACGAACTATTCATTTGACATAATGTTTACAGGCAAGCTAATCAGGGCATCATTAGTTCTGAATGATTAGTAAGACAGCTTCCTAATACGTTGTTAGTATCTGTGATTCTGTCTCACTTCTGTGGATGCCGGCCAGAAGACATCCTAGAATAGCTAAAAAAAAAAATCTCCTATTTTTTACATTTTCTACCAAGCCAAATGCTTAAGCATCACCATGAGTCACAGAGGTTGACTAGCTGGTGACAATCATGTGTTGAAATTATAAACGTCAAAAGGCTGTGATTCACTTAAATCAACCGCCTGTGTTTAATTTACTTATATTAAGCTTCCACATTTCTGAGACATGGTTTCACCCAACTGCTTCCCTGGGAGTGTAAATCACCATCAAAGTACAGAAATCTGCAGAACATAACTGGGTTTGAATATGACGCACAGCAAACAATTACAAAAGCACATATACGGATTCATTGTTAAAGCTGCTCCAGCCTTGGAAACATCTTCACATTTTTCCACAGTTTATGCAGGAATTTAGAATGTTGCAAGTATATAATTAGTATTAGATGTGATTAATTCATACTGTGGGAAAATACAGAAAGAACTGAAATAGAGCTCCGTGGATCTCCTTTCTCTCCACCCAAACTGCAATCAAGCATATGCCTATTCGACTCTCTGAACATACTGCCAGAACTCAATTTTGGGAGCTGGCTTTTTTCTCCTCTGGCTGTAATATTGAATGTTTCATTTTTCAATGTCACACTATTTAACATGCACATATTTTAGTCATATCATTTCACAGTATGGTTCTAAGGCTGGCTGGCTCACAAGTTTCTTTGTATCTATTTTCCTTCATTCTCTTTTTCACTTCTTTCTCACAAGGCTGTTTGCCAAGTCTTATTTGCCTATATTTGTAAAATAAGAACAAACTATTATCAGTCCTTTGAAAGGCACATAATACAGAGTGCTAGGAAAAAAGCTGCAGGTTTCATCTGTGTGGTTTGAGAAGAATCAGTTTTGATTTCTACTCTGGTTCACTCTGGATTTTGCTATGAGCTGTGTATCAGGATCAGATCAAAAAATCTTCAAAGTTTACTTGTTGTAATGCTGAAAACGTGAAACCCAAACCATTTTAGAGTTTGACACAGAACAATAAGTCAGTCCTCAGATTACTGCAATGAGGCTCAAATCTGCTTGAAGAGTTCTGTGAACCTTAGCAAAAATGTCATGGAAATTTAGCTATTAATGATAGCCAAAATCCATCAATGCGTGGCATGGTTCCAACAAGTTTTAACATGAAGTTTGCAAAACTTTGGCAAGCACATGCTTTCACTGGTGTTTACTTATCTGCAATAAGCAAGAGTAATACATTCCTATGCACACTCAGTTTCTGAATTTGGTGTGTATTTCACCATGCTAAAATTAAGTGAAGGCAAGATGACAGAGAAAAAAAGTGATATAAGGAATAAAGCATGGGAAAAGAAATTAAGATTTTGGTCCTACTCTGCCAAAATTGTACATGCCACCTGAAACAATGAGAAATGACATGGAGATAATAAATGCCTGAGTGACTTAAATATTTAAGTTTCATTCTTAAATCTTGCATTTGGCTTTAAATTTGGTGCGACCTCTGCTGTGTTTAAGGATAACTACACTGTACAACACAGCCCAGGGCAAAAACTTCCTTAATACAGAGACTAAAAAAGCGGGCTGGAGGCTGTATTACCCTGCCTACACAGTACGATGCCCGAGTTAATTTGCGTTATTAAGAGACGAGCCTATGACATCAGAGGCAGCCTCCTACTCCACAGACCTTCCGCTCGCAAGACCAAACTAAAGGCCTCCACTCAAGGCACTGGGTTTGGCCGCACAGACAGACCAGCATCTTACACTGCGGGCATCACAAAGGGTGTCACAGAAAAACTGGACTTGAGTGTTTCTAATCATTCTACCCAACAAGTTAGTTATAAGGCTGCCTTTAAACTCTCCTGAGCTGACATTTTCTTCTACAGTCTATTGCTGTATGATTCCCTAAAAAGACGCATTCTGTACATCGGAAACAGAAAAATATATGAATAAAGAAATTATAATATTATAAACGGCATATCATAATGCTAAGTTATTTTATAATACATTTCTAATTCTAATCACAACTTCCTACTCTGATAATAAATATAATTGTATTTATTTTAATATAAAATAATCCTTAATTCTTTGCTATCTAGGTTATTGCTTGTATTAGCTAAAAAGGCATATAGATCATTGATTATATTCATAAGCTCACCAATTATCATATTGCTGTCATTCTGTAGTAACTATTTTTAAACAGATTCAACATATTAAGGGGTATAAAAACTCTGACAATAAAATCTGTCTCTTAACGATTTTTTTTTTTATTTTTAGGTCATGTTTATCTGGCACTTATTGGCCTCTGAGTGATGTATCTGCACTAATGGGGGAATAAACCTCATTGTCCCAGTATCTACTCAAAAGAACCTTTGCTCATGTACTCTCCCTTCTTCTCTTAAATTCAATATATTGTACTGTATTTGGCTTTATTTACAAACAAAAGGTTATGCTTACTGCAAATTCTAAGTCTTGGAACAGACTTTATTAGATTAAAATTTATTTCTGACTTAATATGTTGAGAGGAGGGGAAAAAACTAGTTAATGAGGGGGAAAAATATGCACATTCCCCTCACTCTGACAACAGACGTACTTTCATCCATGTACAGCACAGTCTTCTCCTGCCCCAGTACTCTCTACAAGCTCTGCCTGAGGTTCCCCACGAGGGACACCCCACTGCTGGTCTGGCCCAGCTGCAACTCTACCGAGCAAGAGCCGTGCTGCAAGCTACTGGCTACCTCATTCTGCCTGCACTAGCCACAGTCTGTCTGTCTGCACTCCTCCAGACTGCGAGAAACACTGCAGGGGTTTGTATGCAATTGTGGGATTAGAAACGCCTGTACCAAGGTCTGTCCTCTCTCCCTTTTAGTTGCTACAAAGGTGGCATCAGCAAGGTAGTTTATTGCCAGACTACAAGTTTCCTGACATGGGCAACTTGCCCATGGTTCAAGGCGGGGAGACATTAAGAGAAGACCCTCCTTCACCACAGAGAGGAAAACTGTACTGGGTACTCAGATTTCTTTTTTTCTTTTAGTGACATAACAGCAGGCATAAGAGGTTTTCAAATCATAGTGCACAAACCATTCTGGAGCAGTTAGGGGTTGTGCAGGCAGGGCAGCAGCGCTCAGTCTTACCTGGATGAGGAGCCAAGGCTTCGGCCATCCCTGCTGCACTGTCTGCAAGCACCACTGGAGCCGCCTTACCCCTCCTCATCCCCGAAGAACCAACCCACACCCAGATGTGACGCTGAGAGAGGCGAGAAGGATACAGGGGGAGCAGGGGCTCAGCTTGGAGACAGATGCTTCTTGGGGAGCGCAAAGGGCGAGCTGCTCCTCACGAGAGCTGGATGGGCTTGCAATGGGTGTGGGCTGAGGGTCCTGGTGTGGGAAAAGAGAGAGTGTGTGCACGTTGCCCAGAAGCTGCTGCTCCTTCTGCAAATGGTGGCTCTTGAGCAAAACTGGCATCTGCAAACCCTTGAACATCAGCCCTCCAACTGAGGGCACACAATTACTCATGACAAAGGGAACTGCCAACCATTGCCCCTTGGGGAGAAAACAAACTAAATGCTTCCTCACATTTGTGTGAGTCAATACAGCTTTGTAAGAGATATATTTCCTCCAGGTACACTACATGAAGACACGCTTTAGAAAAGCTGGTACAAAGACTCTCTTTTCGCCACTGCCACTTAAATATTCATAGAAAAGGGAAGTAATGGGGAGCTTATTGGGAAGAGATTATAAAGGGAAGATCTGATACCAGAGGAGAACAGACCTACAGAATGACCTTTAATAAATAACTACTACAGTCCCAAGCGAGTTAATAAAATTGCAGACTAATTTAACCACTTCCCCTTAACTTGCCCTTCAACAACTGAATGGTCAAGAAGATGTACACAAACAGAGAGGTCAGCATTTGCTAATGACCACAAAAAGCTTCCTCACTGCAGTATTGCAGACAGACTGTAGCTCAAGACTTCAGCGCTGAGTCACGGACTATACCCTTCCCTACACGTGTAAGACATTAACGGTTCATCACAGAAACTTAAATAAATTAAATCATTCCATTGCAAATGACAAAAAGGGAACTTTCAAGTTGTGCAGTTATTATTCAGAGATATGGAAGCAATAAAGTTAAGGTTCCACATGCATCCTTAGCTCTGTGCTTTGGTCTACATGTAGTGGTGGTTAATTCCATAAACCACTAATAGGGTTTTTTTTTCCCTAAAAAGAACAGAATAATACTTTTTATCTGCATAGTCTATAAACTCTCCAGAAACACAGCTCTACTTTTATTTAAACAATCCAGTCTCCCCTTTACTGACATTTTTATGCACTAAGATCTCTTTCCTGTATCTACACATTTTGGCATTCCAATTACATTTCTCTACACGGAGCCCCAGCAACAACCCTTGCCTCTAAGAATCTAACCAGGCTACAAAGGGCTTTCTCAATGGATGTATCACTCTGTGTTTTTCTATCCATTCACAGCACTCCACATTTAGATAAGTCTAAATCTAACTTAATTGAATGTGCAGGAGGTCTTTATATGCCTATAATTTTTCATCATTACTCAGTCTTGTTATTCACAGGCTGTTGCAGGTTACTTACATAATATATACTGTGTATTTTTCAAGCAAGTGACTTCCACTGACTCTGGCTGACATACAAGTAGTTTACAGTACATAAAAGCTGTCTCACATATATATTTAAAGCTGAAATAAAAATATTTGATGCTATATAGAAAACAGTACTAAAATCACATAATTAAAGGCTATCTCAAATTCACACAAACAAAAGAGAACAGATTCAGTCTTAACAAGAAAAGAGGTTACATTTATCTCTACCATTGATATTTTCAATATCTGAGGGCTTATTTGTCCAATGTTACTGATATCATAACAAATTTCTTTTGGTTTTCCTTTTCTTGTGAGACAGGCAAGTTTGTGAGACATTTTCTTATTGAATTTTGAGTGAACATTTTAAAAGAAATTTCAGAATATGGAAACACTTCTCTGGGAACAAGTGACCACTATATTCCATATAGTTTGCAAGATGCAGAAAGGAGCAATTACTATACAAATATTCAGAACTCCACTGTATTTTCTTTAGAAGATGTAGATTAATTTTAACTGTGTATCCATTTGGGGTGCAATGCTTCCCTTTCTGAGATTAAACAAAAGAAATTAAAATGTACTATATTGAGGTCCAGGTCCACATTATGCCTTGTGCATAATTGCTGAATTGCGTAATTGATGAAACATTACAACTTTGTTATGTTGAAGGTTGTAGGGATTATTTCAAGTTTTTTTTTTTGTAACTTCTCTTATATTGTCTCAAATAACTTGAGCATTTTTACCATTATCCTTCATCAATTACCTGGCTAAGAAAATCCCGAAAGGTGCAAATTGGGGGATAGGCATCTACAGATAGGCAACTTGCATGGAAATGCCATGACAACTGCAGTAGAGAGATTGCCAATAGTAAAATCTGAACATACGAGAAGTTCAAGAGCTTCCTATTGTATCTGGTATAGAAAAAAGGTGAAGTTCTTTGCAGAATTTCAAAAAATAGATTTAGAACTTCTTGCACTATAAGTGGCTGTGAAGTCAATCAGAAACACAGATGAATACACATCAGAAGTTTGTGAATTCCACCTAAAAGAGAAAAATGAGACATAGCACAAGATAGCTACGCAAGCGGCCCACAACAAAAAAAAAAAAAAATTCTTGGGACAGCTTTGAAATATATATAAACAAGTGTAACATTACTCAGGCGGGAAGGAATACTGTAAACAATAGGGTCATATTGTAACTTTAATTTAAAAATTGCAAAATAGCTGAAATGCCAAAGGAGTATCTTTAAAGAGCTTTGGAGGGTGGGAGGGCATAGTTGGGTTTTTTAAACAATCATAAATACTCTCAGAGTTGTACTGGAATGAAACAAGAGTGGCATCTAGTGGCTTGCAATGTTATGGTACTTACTCCCATTGAACAGCTGGGATATGTTCCAGACCTGCTTTTCTACAGTATTCATTACAATCGTCTGGGCTGTAATTGAGTATCTGGCGAGTATCTTGCTAGCTAAACTTGGAAGGGGGCTGGGGGGCAGGTTAACATGTAAGGGAATAAGTAAAGATGTATTATTCTCTGTTTATCTGGGCATTGTTAGTGACTTAGCTTAGAATCAAGTCGATGGAAGTTATTTTTTGTTTATTTTTTTAAATCTGGCAAGAAGGAACTGCACAGTCTTTAAGAAAATATTTAGTATAGCTCTAGGACTAATAGTGATGTGTTCGTTATGTATGCACATGTTTGGTTACCACTGACTTCCAACTATAAAGAATGCTAACAGTGCACTTTCATACATCATATACATGTCTGGTGACATCTTCCAAAATTTATTTAATACTCTTTTATGAGTTGCATATTTTTACTGTGAAAATATTGGAAAGAAGTTCCCCAATTGGGAATTTTGGAAATTCCTTATGAAAGTAGACACTGTATTTGCAGCAACAGATTTCCTGAGAGTCATTCAGATCCCCTGGGGCAAGATCACTTTGTTTGCTGAGGAAAGGGTACAGTATTATGGTATTAGGGAGACTTGATGAGTTCTTGATCCAGGTTCCATTTTAATTACGTATTATTAATCATTTTGCAGTTGGAAAAATACATTGTCTATGTGTAACTAATTAGGAACTCGTGTTTTTTTTAAATTAAAGAAATGTGTAGAGGTTTCTTTTGCAATGTGAGGTTGAGCTGAGAATACACAGCACTGAAGCATAAATTTTACTCCACAGTTCAAAAAATACTCCTCTAGAACAGCAAATGAACAGCAAATAAAATTCGATTGTTTATTATATTCCAAAATTAGTGTGAGATACTACAGACATTCCTGATTCTTCAAATATCACCACTGAAAAGGCAATTTAAGTAACGCAACCTGCTTTGTTCAGTTCTTATCTGCAGTTCTTGTCTTTTTGAAACTGCTCTCTGACAGTAAAAATAATTTATCTAATAATCCCTTCACACAGTAACCACACCAGGGTAAGTACATATTAATTGATATCACTGTTTATGACTAGGATGGCAATGAAAGTGACTGTTACAAAGGGTGCTATTACTATCAGCAGTTCAGAACAGCATTCAAGGAAGACTTAAATTGCAATCAGTGTCATACACAAAGCCATTAAACTAATATTTATATTTAACCTATGTTCAACAGAATTGAAGTGTTCAAGGTGAATACAAATATAAACAATGATGTAATTTAAAACATTTCAAACTTTATGTAACATGGAATAAAATAAAAATTAAAAATGTGTGTGGTGGTAATTAATTGTTTTAGAATTCAACTTAGAAAAGTGTCTATATACTTTGGAAATTATTATTATTATTTTTATTTTTTATTAAAATCTGAAAAGATTTTAAACTGAAATTTAAAGGTAAAATTTCAGTTTTAAAATTGAAGGACAAAATTATTGCAGATTCTTAGAAAGTACGTTTATTCTGCCAAACATTGGCATTTACCAAGTCCAAATGACAGTTTGCTTTCTTTTTCTCTCAAACTTTTAGGTTAAGAAAGCTCACACTGGCTTAATATGGCCGATAATGTGAAAGCTTGAATTTAAATCCCTGGAAAATAAAGGATTTTGAAAGCGAGGAGAATGTAACCTTTACCCATTTTCTATCATTTCAGTAATATAGCTGCTGACTTACAATATAATACTACAAATGAGATTTGTTGGCAAAACTTGCCAGAATTGTAAGCTTTAAGTACAATCCTATTCTCAGTAAAGAAAGTTTAAAATAAAGGCAAACGCAAAGCCTTAGAAATACACACTATAGTCAGATAATGTACTATCTAGTATTTCCAACATACCAAATTTTACATCATTATAATGTTCTAGCTATTACATTTACTGTATCAGTCCTTTTGAAACACCCGCAAAACTCAAAATTTAAATTAGCTTTTAAAAGTGTATTTATTTTTTCCCACACAGGCCAGCTATACGTGCTAGATCACTCACAGAGACCTTCCCTGTAACCTTGTAGTTAGGGCAAGTCATATGTCCAAGAGCTAAAGTACAGCTCAAGTGGCAACTGAATTGCACTATTTGTGTAAGTAAAGAAAGAATGGGACTCAGACGTGCTCACTGCTGTTCCAAATGCACATGCGATCACATGCACGCGTACAAAGTAATCCCTGCTGTAGAGTCTTCCATGTAAACACAAGTGAAGAGATTTAGACAGATAGGCAGGGGACATCAGTAAATAATTGGGTAATACGGATCACGAAGATATGCAACACTTTCAGATCATCAACCACCTTATTCGCCATCAACGATTTGGGGGAATAGGGGAAGGAAGAAGAAGAGGATCATTTGTTGAAAAAGGATGATCAGAAAGAAAGAAAAAATGTAATTAAAGTGAAACACTTGAAATGTAAAAACCAGCCAACTCCCATCTGTAATCACCCGTGAAACCCAGAAACAATGATTGCACGATCTCCAGCAGCATTGTCTTTTGCCAACTCCAATGAGCTGAAGGACCTGACCATCTGCAGAGACGTGTACAGTACCTGCCCTGAATGTGTGAATGACTGCTTTTGTTCAAGACCTGGAGACATGTTTTTAGTTAATGCAAGACAGTTCTACTGGTAAAATGTTACTAAATCAATTGTATATCAATATACATTCTGGTATCGCAGCAGTTACAGTTCAGCGTGTAGGGTAACAATAATGGAAAACAGAACTTGCCATTATGTATCATTAAAGTATAATCAATTACAGGAATCTGTTAGTGCTTTCCTTCAGAGAATCAATCATGAGGAAACACAATCTACTTAAATGTGCAGATAACAAACGGAAATGATTTTTAAAACAAGGTGATTGGGTTGAAAACATTTTTAAAGATAAACTTTAACAGATTTCCTGACCTCATTTTATTAATGCAAAAGTCAAAATAGACAGAAATGCTGGCTTTATATTCCAAGAATGGAATATGAAAGTTCCTATTAAATCTGGGCCTGGAGCGTGCATTTTCCAGCCAACATCCAAGATTGCATTTGCAGTATTCATCATTATATATTTGTGCGTATATACAATGATGTCACTGTTTATGGCACTATAAAGTCCAATTCAAAAAACAGTTTTTATGCTGTCCTTCTGGAGTTCACTTACACACAGGCTGAGGAGCAGTGCTCACCAAATTCACAAGTTAATGTCAGGGCTTAGCTGGAGACAAGAGCAGGGAGGTGCCTGTGAACAGGGTGAGCGCTCTTGCGCACTCCAGAAGCCAGGCAACCACGGTAAAAGCTAATGAAACCATCAGACACATCCTCAGACGTGCTCCAGAGGATCTGTCACTGCAGAAATGCTTTATCAGTCAAAAGCAGAGCTGAACTGCGGTCTGAAGAGAAAGGGGAAGACAACAAATGAAAGTTTTGTACCCTGTAAATTCCTTGTGTTTCTGCCCAGATTTACCCTGAAACACCAGGATCACTCATGGTTTACACAGGTACCACGGGTACCAGGCACCCATGTAAGACAATCTTAAATCAGCTGAAATACTTTGGACTTGACAACAATCCCGCTTCCCAGTTCTGTCTTCTCACGCACAATGGGAAAATAGGAAGATGAGGTGAAAACCTGTGCTGGGATAGGATGAAGGGAAAGAACAACTCTTGAAACGTTAGGGGTGGGAGGGAAAAAAGAAAAGCTACCGAGGCCAGTCCCAAATGGTATTGAAAAGTATTACCTTTTAATCAAAGTGAAAGTGAGAAACATGTAAAACCTGCATTACCAGGATTTCAAGAGGTCCTTGTTTAAAATGCTCTATCTCCACCTTGGATCATTCACTGCCTTCTTTCTGCAGAAACTCTCTAATTACCATTTAATTTCTCCACAAGCCCAGCAACTCCCTCTCAAGAGGAACACTGGTGTTAGCAGTATGTATAGAGATCAAGGACTGGGACATTATTTGGAGGAAATATGCAGCAAGGTATTTACCAAAAGACCACAAGGGATTTTTTAAAATATAACAATTTATTTATCTATGGGGATAATTGTAGATGCTAACTAGGCTGCTGCTTTATGGAATTTGGTGCACAACTTGGACCAAACAACTTGACAAACATGTTGGGATTCAAGGATTTTTATAGCAAATACTACACATTCTTATTTTCTTAATTTCGACTAATCTTTAAGAGATTTCCCATTCTATAACCATTGGGAATAGATCCCAATGAATAAAGATCCCATAGAATTGCAATTTTCTGCAGATTTTAAGAGATGAAATATAGTAGGTATAGAAATTGAGCAATTTTTCGTAACACCATCATCTTAAATTTCACCTCCTTACTACTCTTTTCATATGACATTTTACAGGTAGTTAAAGCCTGGAAATTTGGGTCTTTCTAGGAGAACAATAGTCACTTGACCTCTAGAGAGCTACTTCAATAGCCATTTACCTGTATGGGAATTTCAGTAAAAACAGGGACAATTTTGAAAAGGCAACATAGGATTTACCCCTTCATTGAGAGGCATGCACTTAACTTTGAACATCCCTACCTCCATCATTCATAGAATCATAGAATCATTTAGGTTGGAAAAGACCCTTGGGATCATCGAGCCCAACCATCTACCCTACTCTACAAAGTTCTCCCCTACACCGTATCCCCCAACACCACATCTAAATGACTCTTAAACACATCCAAGGATGGTGACTCAACCACCTCCCTGGGCAGCCTATTCCAATGCCTGACTACTCTTTCTGTGAAAAACTCTTTCTTAATGTTCAGTTTAAAACTACCCTTTTGTAGCTTGAAGACATTCCCTCTTGTTCTATCACTAATTACCTGGGAGAAGAGACCAGCACCAACCTCTCTGCAGTGTCCTTTCAAGGATAAGTTGTAGAGAGTGATGAGGTCACCCCTCAGTCTCCTCTTCCTCAAACTAAACAGTCCCAGCTCCTTCATTAATCAGTGACACACAGTGATACTTCATGGGACTATTAATTTCGTAAGTGTTTGCAGGAAACAGCTGGATCCTCTGCTGCTACATGAACGCATTAGAAGACACAATGCTTATGTCAGGGAAAGATTCACAGGGATCTGAAGTGGTACATGGTCTTAGGAAAAATAGTACACAGCTTGCTATGAAAGATCTTCATGGAAGATACGATCAACCAACAGCCAGGCACTGTGCCAAATACTGGCAAAAATGTCCAGGGCAGCAGGCTGTCTATGTTGCCAACGGCAAGAGAATGAAGATGAGTTAAGCGCAGTACACACTTTTGCAAAGCAGATCCCCAACCTGCCTCCACAGCCCGCTGCTGCTGCCATGGGGGCAGAATTTGAGCCAGGCACGCTGGTGAGAAGGAAGTGTGACAGAAAGGAGAGAAGACTATGCAGAACAGTTCGGAAGTATGCTACGGTGGCAAGGTCTGACGGTGGGCTCAGTAGAAAGCCTTGGAAAGCCCTTGAAGCCCCCAAGACCTACCACAGCCTTTTGCAACCTCAGGTGACCTCCATCCAGACCATTTTACCTCACCATAATTGCATACATCCTTTCCAAAAATCACAAACCCAGCATAAATTCCCACAAGCCCTACAAATTGTACCAGATCTCCTCACCTCACTGCCAACCAGCTGGCCTTTGCCAGCCCTACACCCAAAACCTTCACTGTCCCCTCCAACACAACACACACACACCCAGCTCCACTCTTCTTTGCTGCCAAATTCTGCAGCTCTTGAGCTGACTTTGTCAGTTGGAGCTTCACACAGGCAGGGAATAGCAATTAAATCTTTCACTAATATCTTTGACAGACACATTACGGATCCACAGTAATACTTCTCTGAACACATGCTCTTCATTTCAAAAAGCTAACTGGTCACAGAATATGATTTCAAGTCCTTTTTTTATATCTAAATTGAATAGCCCAAAAGCTTTAGCTATATAGCTGTTAGCTTAAATCTGAAATATGAAACACATAAATGTAACATTAAAGCAAATAATGTTATTGTAATGTTGCTTTTTTTTTTCTTTTAAATGAACTGCAAACAAAACACTTATTTAAACTTGGCCTCTGATTTTTCAAGAAACATACCATCACTTTTTCCAAGCTATTCCCACAGGCAAGTGCATCCTCTATTTTTTATTTCATCTGTTTATCTATTTATCCATTGCACTTTGTTGCAGTACCCATGGGCCTGATATTGAACATGATCTTTCACCAAGGGAGGTTTTTTGTTGGGTTTTTTGTTGGTTTTTTTTTTTTTGTTTGTTTTTGAAGCAGGACATCTCCCACAGCATGACCCACAAAACCAGTGATAAAGATGTGTACATCAGGCAATATACATAAGGTTGAAACGTAAAGCATCGAAGAAAATTAAAACATGAATACTAACCTATACATGCATATAAATATACATAATTATTTCATACTATCACAGTCAAAACTGTACTAGTACGTAGAGTACAGTGTAGAAGACTGTACATCTAAGTCTGAAGTTTTTACACATAATCACAGAATTGTCATATTTTGAAATTCTCAATTTTTTTTAAAAGACCTGCAAGCCATTAACTGTGGCCCTTGACATTGATCTATCTATTGTGTTTTGTGCCATTGCCTATTATTCATGGAAAAGTAATTGCTTTTGTTTTTTAAAATAATTTCAAAAAAAGCTGAGTTTTAAAGTCACCAGTGACTATTTCACAAGCAGGAGCTTTCAATTAACCATTAAACAAATATGCAAGTGTATTTTTCTGATAAAAAAAATCCCATAGTTCACTGAATTCAGACAAATACTGTATATTATGAATCGACCAACCACATGATTGATGAAATGATGCGTGAAACTAGAGGCAGAGGCAAAATAACCTACTTGAACCCAGGAAATTTTCAGACAATAATCATTACCAGTTTTAATTAACTTCAACACAAAAGCAGGGGCTCCTTCTGTTTCAAGTTAATGAAGCTCAACACACAGACACTACAATTAGAGACAAAGCATAAGTCTAAAGCAAGTTGTATCTTAGGATTGAAATAATGAGCTTGGTATTTTAATTTTGTAGTCAGCAATTATGTGAGATTCAGAAACAAAGAAACAATACATGCAATCGAAATGTTAAGGTACCAGTGTAGCCGGATTTCACTCAGTATCTTTCTTATAAGCTAAAGGCAAGAAAGTAACTTTTTCGTACAACAAGCAGTATGTACAATACTCTGGAAATATTTCCACTGTGATCATCTAAGATTTACTCACTTTCATACTACACAAGTCAGAAATGTGACCTCATCTAAAGCTATGAACTGCTCAGTGACTTCTATCTTGCCTTTCTCATATATATTCATTAAATCTTTATCTATAATACTGTTATTTCCATTTAAAATTATTGTTGTGTAGCAAAAAAGCGTCTCTCCCACAAAAATGAATAAACCTAGATTACTTCCACCCTTTCCAATAATTTGCCTATTCCTAAATACCAGGTTGGAAGAATATACGACCTTTAACTTAATCTCATCACCAAGCACCTCCAAAAAAAAAAAAAGCACAAAAAGAGAAAAGATGGTCTGCCATTTATTTCTCCCATTTATAGTTTATTAAACCTAAAGATAATAGGAAAAAGGTGGAAAAAAGCAGAGAATGTCTGGGCTGTAGTATCAGATATCACTGCTTATTACTGGCTATCTGCCTAGTAATCATAAATCCATAGGGTAATATTCTAAAATCTTTTGCTTTTCAGGTAGGTGTGAGCCAAAAAGAAAAAAAAGTTTAATTTTCTACGAAGAGCAGAAAACAGCAAGCACAGCACAATTGGGTACCAGGATGCATAAATATTCCTGATTACAAACCCTTTCACATAAAGCAAACAGGAAGAGTTTGAAGCTAACAGTGTGTACATCATGCGAAAGGTATCTCTGTCCCAAAAGATAGATATCACATAGACTATGAATGAACTGCTCCAATAAATTATATTATTCCTCAGAGGGGAAAGGAGAGCAATGTTATAAACAGTGACTTCAGAAAAGTGAGAACAATAGGGCATTGAATTTTGCAAGAGTGAATTAAGGATCTTTTTTTCCTGGAGGAGAGCTCAGTATCATTGACCAATGAGCCTTATAAATAAAAACATTAACTCCAGCAGTGCCTGCTCCTCTAAGCACCTTAGCATCTTGTCCCTTCCACATATCAGAAACTAAATGTAGATACAAAGTACATACAAGTAAATATAGAAATAAATAGATGTTTCAAATAGATTCTTTAAAATATACTTTCCAGACAGTTCAGAAAGGTTGTGATTCTGGCAAAAATGCACATCTCAAACACACAGCTTTGATGATAGACTGTGCTGTGTATCTTTGGTGTAGAAGTCTTAACAAATCACAAAACAACAATCTCTGTACATCACCTCCTCCTTGTGCTGTCTAATACATACAGAATACCCACGGATAAAGGAAAGCTAAGCCATAGCAGCATTTTAAAAAATGAATCTTGATAGGATCAAAATCCTTGGAACTGTCACTTTCCTTCAGCATCGCTTGAACCAAGGAGAGTAGTTTTGTTAAAACATCCCACGAAGATCTTGACAGGACTAAAAGGAGCATACAAGTAAATCTGACTCCCAATGTGAAACTGCTCAGTGCTGAGGGCAGGGCTGCTGCTGGCCAGGTAAAAAGCACAGGGCTCAGAGCTCAAGCCACTGAGTAGCTGACCTTTTCTGCAGCAGAAAGTTAAAAGCTAATTACAGAGCCTTTTCAGAAGGTGACAAGCTCTTTTTTTTTTTTTCTGAGAGAGCAATGATCACTAATTTCTGTGCCACAAATCTTGACAAGCAAGTCAAACTATTGCCTGCCATGAAGTGATTTTTAATCCCAAATTCCTGTTTGCTACCACAATACACCAGACATTAAGCATTGGTAACTCTGACTTCATCTTGCACAGTCTCTTCTCCTCCTCTCTGGCTCTTTAGCTGCTTTCTTGGTTAGTTAGAATTGGAAATTGACAGTTCCATAAATGTCTACTAGAGACATGTTTTTAAATGCATCAGCTTTATCTGCTCTGACAATGATAAGACAAGTTTCTCTGAGGTTTATGGCAATCTCAAGGAACATATGTTTTTCAATAACATTGTGATATTTTTCCTCATCTCCTATGCAGCGTTCACTCCCTGCACATACTTGTTTTGCCAAACTTCTCTAAAACCCATATTTAAATGGTATTTGAATGTTACCTACTATTATTCTCTCTGAAGGTTTCTTTTGTTTTATAATGAAGCTTATGTCAGGCAGCTTCTTACTGTTTATATAATTGCCTAACCTGACACAGAGGAGGATAGAGGAAAGAGGGTTTTGCCTTTTTTTTTTCTTTAAAAAAAAAGGAAGGAGCTGAAAATGGTTTCTCCATTTTAGCCTCACTATAAGCAAAGGTAATGGCTTTAGAGAGACTTGCAAAAAGATTACTGTCAGTACTCTTGAATCACAAAGATATTAACACTTAACAGCTTTGCCTTTACACATTATTTAGTTATTTCTCCTTCTCCAGCCTCCTCTCCTGCACTTTACAGTCTTCTGACACCTGACCTTTTACTGCACTGTGTCTGCTTTCTTCTGCATCCTCCACGCTCTTCCTTTCACAAACCTCAGTTTCCCTTTGCTTCATTTAACTTGTCCTGACCACTCTTACATCCCTGCCCAGACTGGTGGACCTGGCCTCCAGGAACTGCTCACCTTCCCAAATGCCAGTCTGCTTTGAAACACAGGGAAAGTTGCCGAATTCTCAATTATAAATTCTGGCACACTTGGATCACATGCTATTTTGACCATGTGGAAATGCAATCACATTGGCAGAGGCTATTCTGGTTGGGCAGTTTTGGAAGGAATGCCAGGCATTTTGAAAGAGGACGTTTTTTTGAAGGCTGAAGTGAAGTTCTTGCAAAATTACACTAACTCTCAGCTTGATATGACAAATCTCAATCTAATTATAAGGCTGCAGTATTAAGTATTGTTATTGATTTTCTGCTAAAAGTTCATTTCATAATGTCTCTCTTTTTTGTTCGTTTCTTTCTTTTTTTTTCCTGCTTGAAAGTGAGCATATCTGTTTTCATATGACTAGCTCCTTCTGGGGCATCATTATGCCTTTATCTGAACATTATCCTAGCTTATTCCTCTATCTGTTCTACTGGAATAAGTTAAAGAATTGCCTTACAAAAACAATAAAATTCTGTGTTGCAAACACCAAGTTTTATCACTATTTTAATGAGAACTTATGTTTTACTTATAACCTTAACCTGTGAATTTATGTGAATATGCAAGAATCTCAGCTTTGCTTTCTTTTAAACATGTCTCTAATTTTTATAAGATGCTTACGGAGAGTATTAAAAAAGCAACCTGGAAATACTTAATGATTTGAGCATGGGAAAGGAAAAACTGTATATATGTATTATACGTATGTAAATAATTTCTGTTCCATCTTGTTATTGCTGTTAGATCTGACCTGTGACTCAGTTTTGGAAAATACATTCCTTTTTTGCAGAATTGTGCCAGAGAGGAAAAGTCTTATACTGCAGTTGAAATCCATCCTCTGAATCAAGCAGAACAGAAACTCAGACTAGGGCCTCTGAGATCCAAACCAACTGCCCCATCCATCAGGCTTTTCTGAGCCGAGTGTCTCACAAACTCTTCTGCTGCAGTTGTTTCACATCACATAAATAATTTAATATTCACTAGAGAAGCAACTTGAACAGGTTTCTCATATCCTGAGAGCTCCACCTACTTGATTATGAGTTATTCCAAAGTGGAGGTTTCTCCTGCTTTGGGGTATCTCAAAAAAAAAAAAAGCTTTGGGGTATCTCAATGTTTAATCGGAAAACTTGAAATTTTGAAAACCCTCATGGGATGAGAAAGCTATTTTCTTCTCATTTCTGGTAGCAAGCAAACACAATAAAGGGACAAATAAACATAAAAGGAAAAATCTCAGGAAGACAAAATTATTTGATCAGTAATACAGTTCTTTGACAATTCTAGTTTTCAAATTTCTGTAATTATTTACAGCAGATATCACCAGGCAAAAAGCACTGTGTCCATATTCGATGGGTAGAACTGAATTTATATTGTGTTCTTCAGTACACACTTCAGATACTGATTGCTATCACAAGAGATGTAGGCAGGAATAAATCCAGAACTGAAAACTACTTCTGGTAGCTCTTTAATGAGACTAACCTGCTAAGGGTACCAAAGGGTACCAAAAGGATGAGTCCTGTAAGTGCAGTTAGAGGAATGAATCTCCAGAACTCTGTGCCAAACTTTCTCAGAAGCAAAGCACGTTATTTGCAGTAGCAAATTCAGCAAAGGAACTGGCAGCTGTGATCTGTCGAGCCCCATAGATGGATAGAAGAACTAGCCAACTAAACAGGCAGAGTATTACTATTCTTTTTGATGGCTTCCTTATATAGGGCAGAATGGCACCAAACAATTTTTTTACAGCAGAAAAATTATGAATTAGCTGAAAAATTAACTCCTGCATCTCTGCTTCTGAAACAGTTAAACTCCACACATTTCTGTGCTTCGCTACCAAACTCACTCCTTGTCAACAGAAGTTATGAACATACATAAAAATAAAATAGTTCTGTAATTTACATTTGATTTTTTTGCAGTAAGAGAACTTAGAAATTCTTAGAAAGATACATGTGTGGAAGGGAGAAAAGTAATGGAAGTTATCCACTTACGATAATTGTTTTTAAAAGCCAAAATTTTCCCTCATTTCTCAAAAAAAAAATAAATCTACAAAACTGCAAAGTGAAAAAACCTAATGAAGTTTATCATTAGAAGATGAACTCAAATATTGCTAGCCTTTTTTTTGTTCCTGGTTTCATAAACCTTGTTCTCTTTTTCTGTTCACTTACCACAGAGGCAGAAAACAGATAAAATCTTGGAGATTAAAATAATCCAAAAGGTGCACAGCCCCTCTTTCCCTGTACACTCCTTCTGATACTTAATCCCTGCCACACATGCAGAGTGAAAGCGATGTGCAAGTCTTCCTCTGAAGGTTACCTTAAAAGTGCATCAATTCTAGAGAATTCTTAACCAGTAACATCTGAACTCACTGATGTCTCGATAGGTCCATAGTCATTTCAGTTTTCCTTTTCCCAACTTCAGCAAATAAATAGGAAAGAGCAGACAAGCTAAAGTGCTCTCCACTGAAAGGGCTTATCCTTAGAGCTAAAAATCTGGACGTTAATTTGTTGCAGTTCTGGTATTAGAGGAGTTGAGAAGTCCTTAATTTGAGCTCACATAAATCAACAAGAATAATAGTAAACTAAGAACTGGAATGCTGAAGCTTTTTTCTTTCAGAAAAAAGTATACAAGTATTTTCTGAAAGAAAAAAAAAAAGGAAAAACTAAAACTGAATAAAGACTCTAACAGATGCTTTTAGCATTTAAATGTGTCCTGTTGTGCCCCGTAGTTCACTAACTCAGTAGACACTCATGCTTCTATTCCCTTTTTCCTTCCTCTTAGCCCTCAAACTGCAGTGGAAATCTTAAGAGTTTGGGGCTTTGTTGTTGCTGTTGGTTTTGAACGCCATTCCGAATTCTGTGCTCACTGTCTTTCCTTGATCTCCCTTATCTTTTGATCAGTGCTGAAAACTTTGAACTGTCCAGAACACTCAGTAACAACAAGACTTCCTGGCAGCATTTCCACATCAGAACTGTATCCAAATTATGCTTTCAGTTGGATGCACATAACCATACAGATGACACTTGTGATCCTGCAGCAGTTTAAGAGGAGCACAAAGACAAACCCCTTGAGAGCAGGTCCCGAGGTCCTGTGTAAGGCACCTCAGGGAAGTGCTCTAGAGGCAGATTTTACAATAGAATAATCTATAAAGTTTCCAGGTTTTCTAGCTACTTCTGCAAGAGTTTCACAGGGCAAAATTAACAGTTTAGATTGGTGCAGGTTAAGGATCTCTTCCCTGCGGCTTCTTACAAGCTACAGGTATATTGTCCATATCCCATTCAAATATAGCTGAGAGCTCTTTGGTCTGCAAAATATTTCAAAGTCTAAACAGGAATTTGGACTGCCAGATCTCAGATTAGGTTTTCAGGCTTGGAGTTTAGAGGGATCGATTTCTGATCGAAAAAGTAAGCAGCTGGGATAAATAATCCATAAAACACATCAAACTTCAGGTGTTCCACGGCTATTTGAAATGCACTTTTCAGATAGTCATTTCAGCCATTGGTTCTAAGTGCTTTAAGTCCAACAGACTTCCCTTTTCATTGTGGATGTTCAGAACCCTTCAAGAGCTGACTTCAGTCTTGTGGACATTATTCTAACAGCCAGAAAAATATTAATATCAATAGGCTGTAAATCTAGTTCCTATGTGCCTCACTCAAAATTAGTGAGGTAAGAAATACATAAACAGACTTTTCTAAAACACTAACATGAAAGTAATGCACATGTTATAACAGGAGCTTAATAAGATTATATAGAACAGCTATTCTCAATTATCTTTTATCCTTGTATTTTCCAGTAACTGATATCAATGTAATTACCATCTATTTGATTAAATTTTAATTAAATACCAAAGCATTTAACAATCCATCATTATAAATTTTTGTATGGTATCATTATACTAAATAAACATCTAGGTCAGAATTTTTTTAAAAAAGTAGACGCAATTTTGTGTTTATTTTTAAGCTCTATACCTAGCAGTTGAATTTCAAAATCACTAGAAGTCTGGTAGCTCCCCTTGAAAGACATCAATAAGCTATCTAGTAATATTAACAGGTAAAGTATTAGACCCAGAAGGTACAGAGTTTATGAACCGGACTAATTCTGTTCCTCAGCAGTCTCACCTTTTTTAGACTTTCAAAAATCTTTGAATATGTATAAAAAAGTACATTCTTCACCTGTGTAAACCACTGGAAAAATCCTTAACTATCCATCTGCTCATTTCACAAGATATTTTTCTATAGCCAACAAATATACCCCAAGAGTAAGAATGGGATTTTCAAGGACATGAAATGCAATTAGGAATTAACAGCCAGCAAAATCTGGCAGACAGGTACCTAGCTCTGGTATAATTTTGAAAACCTCTTCCTTAAGACTCAGCCAGATGTTATAGATCTAAAAAATAAAAAAAAATTAAAAAATAATAAAAAGCAGCCTTATACCATTATTCCTTTTTTATCCCACTAAATTAACTTTAAGAGTATTCTTAAAAGAAAGTAATTCTTTCCTAAAAACTATTTGATTAATTCCCTTCTAGTCTTGTGACATAAAACTGAAATACGTTCAATGATCTGAAAGTATTGGCACTTGAACCTCTCCTATCTTATACAGAAAGTGAAGCTACCACAATCCAAAAAGAAAACATCTAGTAATTCAGGTGACATCAGCTATGCACTAGGCTTGATTCTATTAAAAAGGAAATAACCTTGCTTTTTTGTTATCACATCACACATACACAGAGAAAACTCAGCTGGAATATAAGGCGAGTGAACTAATGAACTTAATTAACACAGCGAAAATAAAAGAACTACCCTGCAAATATGTGTGTATAATGAAACCGTTCAGGAAATGAACTAGTAGTGATAACAAAACTTTGTATGACTTCCTCCTGCCACTGGAGTCAGAGGTATGAAAACTGGGTAGGAACCGAGCATTATGAATTTTTATTGATCCTAAATTTTTTTTTTTAAAGTTTGTAAGAAAAAAAGTGCAAGTTACTTTTACTGCTCCATTGAAAACTCCAGCATCAGTTCCACTGCTGAGCATCCACCTCCTGAGATTATTGAAAACCAGAATTAATACAACAGTATAAGAGATCTTCTTCTCAATCTGTTCAGAAGGTAACAACACTCAATGCATTTCTATTCTAAGAGCTTGGATACAACCACATAAACAGTACGATATTATAGAGGACTCAGGTGCCAACACAGACCACATGCTGGCAGTTTAAGCGTGCTTTGCTACCTTGCTAGTAACTGCATAAGAAGAGCAGCAGCTGGGTATCACATCGGTGTATTTTAACACAACAAAATCCGTCGACTTTCTACTGGTCTGAGGAAATGTGGTGGGAGGAGAAAGCCCCTAAACCTATGTGGTTGCATGGGATGAATATGCAATGAAGCCTTAGGTATATGACAAATCCAGAGAAGAGTTTTCCACTTCAGAGCCTCTTCCAGAGCTCTGAACACAAACTCTGCAGCAGTGTTTCTATGAATCATAACAGGGCAGTTGGTACCTTAGGAAACGCATACTCAAGCACAAAGGAAGTAAATGATCAGGAGGCCAAATTTCAGTTAACAGCAATGATTATAAATGATTTGAAATTTCTTTTTAATAGATCACCTCCTAACAGAAGATGTTAGCCTCTTTTTAATCTTTTCCCCAAAATTTTTCTCTGGCAAACAATTAAGTCAACAAAACTAAAAGGCGGCTTAATAATCTCTTTGAAACCCATAACATCTAATACTCTTGCTGGGTCTGTGTTTGGCAGTTGGCCCCTGTATTGGTTTTTTCAATGCGTTAAAGCCACAATATCAGGAGGAATTACTTCATTTTAAACACAGGCAAGCACAGAGGCAATGCCCCATGTAAAGCAAGATTACCGATCCTTTAAGACTATAGAAATATTGTGATGAGGCAACTTGCTGGAAATCCTGGACTGAGTTAAAGGTTCAAGTATAAATAATATTTAGAAGGTCACTTCCTCTAACTTGCTAAAGCTTCAGCTCCTGGTTCACATCCCTACCAGGAAAAAAGAATCTCCCAAAGCCCAAATACTGCAGGGTAAATCTTCAGAGTCAGCTCCCACCGATTCTTAGTTTGGCCATTACTCAAAAATGCAATATATAATGCTGATGAGTTAAACATCATATCACCCATTTTGATTTATTTCTTTCAAGTCACTAGGAATTTTATTTATGTTTATAACTACAAGGATTTTATTGGAGGTGCCAATAGATTCAGTCCAGGAATAGACAGTTGAGTGCTTAGACCATTATACAGCATTACAGTATATTGATTAGAATACCTATAGAATAACTAAGCTCAAAACTAATGATGTTACTAAGAAAAATGCCCAGAAGGGATCAGGTCTAGCATAACCAAATAATATAGTTTCAGCACTGCTGAAAAGAATACCAGAAGTCTAAAAGATGAACTTCCAGTTATTATTTTCATTAAATTGGTGTTTTTTCAGTCAATAAAAATATTAATAAAATTTTATTTCTCCCTTATGTCATTTTTATGTACTGACACAATATTATCTATACTGTTTCTCAAGACACAGGTGATGTTGGACCAATAAAAAGCACAAAAGCACTTTCTCTATGTGCTTTCTGAATTTCCAGAATATCTGAGCACAAAGAGCGCAGATTGGTGCTGTGTCACATACTACTAATTCAAAGCATTTAATCCTGTCTTCCACACATCAGCCAAGGCAATACAAATGCCAAAAAATTCCTCTTTGATAGCAGAATTATATACACTGTCTATTATATACGCCTTCTGTCCCCCTCCACTTGAATGTACACTATCAAATCATTCTGGCCATTATTTTATATTGAGCAGATGGTATTATGAGATTTTTGATAAAGAACAACCATCACCCAGCAAGGGTTGCAAAGGGGTCGCTGAAACCAAGATTAACAATTGATTAGCTTTAATGGACCGTGACAGTAATAAACAACAGAGCTCTACACAAAGATTTGATTGTCCTGTTAATGCTGCTGACACAAATGGCTTTTAACTGGCTTCCTCAAAGTGTTAATATCTTCAAAGCCTCCGCAAATGAAGGACTTTGTCAAAGTGAGAACTATCCTGCAGTGAAAAAGCACTTACTGTAGACCTCTAAAAATCTTCTGTAAAGTGTGTTTCTGATTTATTCAGACAATAACTCCTATTTCGCCAAGGCTTAAAGTTCAAAAAAATAAAATGCAGTACACCTCTGCAAGGCTGGAATGTAATAGAACTCTAAAGCATTTGAATACAGAAGCCAGCGTTCATTGAATACAACAACAATACGAATTATCACTTTTAGTGAGCTCGTTTTATCCTTACTCCAGCACAGGCTGACAGATCTCAGTATCATATCCTTCTAAACTCATTTTTTTATCCTTAGTCTGAAAAGTTCACTCATTTTTTTTTTCCTTTCTGCACAGAAATCGGTAATTTGCATCATATTTTTAATACAATAAAATGTTTTATGATTACTGGAAGTAACCATAGTAAAATTTGAAAATAGAACTTGCAGATCTGTGTATCTCTTAGATTTATGTATGGGGGAAAGTCTACAGAAAAAGTCTCAATTTCCCTTAATGCTCAAGCTCAAAATTTAAATGGACATATGGGAAATATTCACAGAAGTTTTTAAAATTAAATCTAGATAGACAGAGACAAAGTAAACAAAACTCCACCTAACATGGCGTTCAAGAAACCAAGGATTTAGGAGTTCATTACAGGTAAGGAGGTATTTACTCATTGAAGTCTTGAGTAACACTTTCTATTAAACTTTCTGTTCTAGGTGAGATTACTTGGTTTCTAAATTAACCTGTTTTTTTTTAATTATGTGTCTTATTTAAGCAAAGGCTTTTCTTTTAAACATTTTTAACTGTGAGCTGCCACAGTGCTTTTCCCTCCTGTGTTATTCCTAAAGGCAACATTTTGAGACAATAATGGTATGGCTCTAAGGGCTTCTAGGTAAGAGAAAAAATGGTGTCTCATAGACTTGGATCCAAACGGAAACCATTTGCACAAATCAAGGTCATACTAATCCCATCCCTGTGGGTCCCACCCCATCTGCAATTTCAACTCTCTGTAGAACAATTCCTTGCCAGTACACTGCAACGATGAAACATGCTGCTAATTACTGTGTTTAAAAATCTTGACCTAAGCAGACATGCAGGGAATTTAAATGAAATCTCTAAAAGAGTAAAATCCACCTGCTTGGTCTCCCAACACACAAACACTAAACACGTAACCTGTCAAAATACTGAGCCAGCCTTCATTAATTCTGTTTTCTGTAATCAGCATCCTTCTGTTACTCACATGCTTGGCTTTCTACAGCAGTTCTTCAAGTAAGCTATTGTATAAACTGTTTAGTATACTCCGATGACAAATATTTAAGAAAGTAATTATTAATTACCTGCAAGTCAGCATCAAACTCATGTTTCAGGTAAGCATCTTCTGCAGCTTCAACAAGACGCTGAAAAGAGAAAAGGTGTATTTTTGAAATAATAGATAACATCTTTAAATCCAAGTATTTCTTCCAGTATAACAACAGGGATCACTTAAGAACTGTGTAATTCATTGTCACCACATGATATCTGCTGTGATACTTCACAGAATAGAAATAAATGATCCAGATTTAAAAAACAAACAAACAAAAAACAACAAAAAACCCAAAACAAAAAACAAAAAAAAAACAACCAAGGTTTTTAAACCCTCAGCATCCACGATTGGTGGTACAAAACTCTCAAAACAGCTCAATTGCTGATAAATAAATAACATCATTTTTTCCACTAGCGCTCAACACCCTGCAGCTCCCATTCCGATACTGATTTCTGGAAGAACACAAAATAAAGTTGCCTTCACATTGGACCTTATTTTGCACATAGGAACCCTTTTAAAATCTTTTTTAAAATAGCAAATATTTCCTAATAATGCACTTGGTTGCAAGCAACTGAAATTAAAAGGAATTTCTAAATAACACATCAAATATAAAAGATTAGACAAATAGAGATTAGGTTTGTTTACGTAGCAGCTTTGAAGTATTGTACATGCTACCTTAACATGGGGCATAATTACAAGATTTTTTCTGCAGAAAATATTACAGAAGTAATATTTACTGAAAGACAGTACTTGGGTAGTATTTTTTCCTCTTAATAATATTCAGAACTCCCTGTAGTAGTGTTCCTTACCACCATTATCTGAAGGAAAAAAAGGTCTTGCACTAAAACACAGCTACTTGAAAAATTTAATTCTTATAGATGTTTGCTGCAGACATTCTCTTGTGAAAAGACATTATTTCCTTTCTAAGGTTTTATTTAGGATTCTTTATAGTTTTGAATATTTTAACTGTGGAAGTAGCTTCCTAGATTTAATCTACCTGAGTATTCATATATGTACAACCCAAAATTAATCAAAGAATGATCTGTCACAGAATACTCAATATATTACTTTGATCTCTCAGACATTGGCACACGTATATTTTAAAATATTTTGTATCATTTACCAAGTGAGCGACAGGCTCTCATTAATGACACGCAGAGTGGACAGCCATGCACATGATTGCTTCCTTTTCAGCACTCTATGCACTTTTATCAAGCCCTTGGATATAAATCAAAATGGAATGGGAATCCATATTGACTTATAATTTGAACTATAATGGAAACTGAATCAAGAAAAATATTTCTGGTTGCCAATTCAGAATAAATGGTTTAACAAAAACCTGACAGTTTAAGGCAGAGCCTCATTGATTACAGGAAACATTTCTGACCACCAAAGTCTGCAATGTCACAGCCTTTCCTTACACATCTCTGTCTCATTGCATCGCTTATCCCTGGGTGAGCAAGAGCCTCTCCAAGCCCTCAGTCCTCTACTGGGCTTCTGCATCTTCCTGCAGAAGCCAGTAGGAAGGTTTTTCACACCTTTTTCCTTAGTGCAGCGTTACAGATATCCAAGATTTGATGAAAAACTGAAAATACTACTGATGCCCAGGCTGATACAGAAAAGCAAGAGATAGAAGATGAAGTCCACATTCCCAAAGCCCTATGCTGCATGTACATCCCCATCATTTGACTGAATCTTGTAGCATGTAAACCCAGCTGGTCTTAGCAAACCGTTGCGATTTAAACTGTAATTGAACTGAAATGGTTCCAACCTCTGGCAAATCAAACCTGAACTAAACTGAAAAATGTACCAGTTCACCTTCCTGCACACACACGCACGGGTCAAAGAACCCAACAGCTAACGATGCATCAAAACAGGCTACATGAAAGAAAGCCATGAAAAAATATTTCAGACACAACAGTGGAGTTTTATGGAATTGTTCCTACTGCTCCTGCACTGTATGAGCAGCAGTAAAAACAGACCTTGCAGTTTGAAGGGCTATCAAACATTAATTTACTTTTTTTTTGCATTTAGAATTTAAAAAAAGAAGTAGCAAAAACTAACTATTCTGAGGGGGAAGTCTCGCAGCAACTGAAGTGGGTTCTTAAACATTTGAATGTTTTACTTAAAATAACTGCTCTGATTCAATGCATTTCTGCAGGTGTGTGCTCCTTTATATTAAAACCATAGTTGCATTGCTACTCAGTGCACATCTAGTACAAAAAATCATGACTGATGAGTTTGAGAGAGGAAAAATTGAAAGGGTCAAAAAAAATTCTTCACATACAAATGAATACAGAGAAAAGAGAAACATGATTTTCTTTCTATGCTGAAATATTTACTTACTCACCGGAAGAAAAATTATTCTAGTATTTCATGAGATACCAGTTCCTAGATATTAGTACCTAGTGGGCTAGAAAAATAATTCATGACTTCTTATATAGTTTGTATTGATCCCAATGTGTTGCAATTACATTTTTGTCTCTGTGAAATAAATTTAAACTAAGATTTATCCCCCATCTAAGAAACAGCTAGAGAAGCACAAGGTGAGTAATAGTAGAAATATCTGGTAAGGAGAGCAGATCAGAAATGAAAAGTACTGATTGATACTTTATTGATTTATTCATTAAGATTTCAGTTGTCACATTTTTTCTTTAAAAAAGAAGTTACGTACATTTCAGCAACATTCTCCACAGAACAAAAAAGTAAACAATCTACTGACATGTATTTTTCCTTGAAGAGGTAGAAACAAAGATGTACGCACATAACATGCTTCACCCTCACAAATCTAATAACCAAATTAAAATTTTGACACACTGAATGTAGACAACACATACATATGCTGGATTTTCTAATGTAACAGTCCTTAACCACAATTTGCTTTAAACACCTCAACACCATTATGAAGGAGGCTGTGAGAAATCTGGAAGAACTACAGAAAACTCAAGCTAGTAATAACCCACAAAATGACATATTAGTGGATATACACAGATGATATCAGAATGAACAAATTGTATACAAATGTTTGGGGTTTTTTTGTTGGGTCATTTCGTGGGGTTTTTTGGTTGTTCGGGGCGGGGGCGCAGGGAGGGGAAGGGTGTTTGGTTTTGGTTTGGTGTGTTGTTTTTTTTAAAATAGAAGTCCCCAGAGAGATGAAGCATGATGGAAGAAATTCCTTAACCCTCTGGAGGCAAAAATACAAACCCACATACTGCAACGTTTTTATATTGAGGCCAAAAATACCTTTTAAAATATTGTAATGACTGAACAGTTATCTATCAATGATTCTCAACATTAGCATGATTAGCAATTTTAACGTAATAGTTTATAATGACACTCTTAATACAAATGCCAATATATTTTCATTTGAGTAAACATGCTCTAAAATCATTGCTGTAGCAAGTAAATGCTTACCAAGCAGTGGTTATCCTGAAAGGAATTGGGAGTGATCTATATGTGTTTACATGGAATAAATTATGACCACTGAGTGAGCATTGTTAGAGTTACACCATTAAAGGGTCTATATTTTAAAAGTATTTAGCCCTACATGTGGAAAGGTGTTGCATGTGCATGCACAGACCAGTCAAGAGCAGCACACAATCTTTAGGTAAAGAACAGTTTTCACATTCTATGGCACAGTTCAGTTGAGGTTCCTCCAGTGAAGAACTAATCCTTATAACTTTCCCAATAGGTGTAAATATTAGAAAGATTAACTGTCTTATCCAGCATATCACAATATAGCATGGATGAAAACAGGGCATCAACCAGGAGAAGAAAAGCAATGTCTGTTTCCTCTCAATAACATTTAAAAAAGAAAAATCACCGAGCACTGTGCTATCTCTGAATACGATAATTTTCTTAGCAAATTATACTTTAATTTCAGTGAACTGATATTCCCAGATAAATTTTCATCCAAGTTACGTTGTTACAGAGATATCAAAGGAAAGAAGAATGAAACAGAATGGATGAGGGAAAAATAGAATCCAATAAAAAGTTAAGGGAAAATGAAACAGATGGGCAAAAAGGTGAAAATAAATGAAGAGAATAACAATTTGAAGGAAAGACATGACACAAACGTTCATAGCATCGAATACCCATTATAATTTCTGAGATCTTTACACGTGCCTTGTATGGGTTTCAGGTTACTTTTCAATGATTCTTTTTCATTACAACCCTGTTTTGAGGTCAGATTAAACAAATTCATAAGCATAACAAAGTTTGAAACAGTTTCTAAACAACTGAACAGCAGAGGGTCACCAACCTTTATCCATAAATGCTGAATGAAGTTATGTTCCTCTTTCCCTCTCTCTTCAGCTACCTTGAAGAAGCACACTTCTATTTCATCATTTCCTTTCAATCTTTCTAAGATAAATCAACTGCTACACATAAAACCAGAAATGCTGCTAGAAATTGCTCTTCTCCAAACCAAACTGCTAAAAATTTTAAGAAAGGATAGAAGAATGCTCTACCTTAATTATAATTAGTACCAACTAAGCACTGATACTATTCACAGTCTATAACATTAATAGTTTATATTTCATAAGCTTAATATGATAAAATTTCATTTCAAAATAGAAAAAAAAACACTAAAACAGAAAATTAAAGATCTACTCTCTCAATTGTAGATGCTCATTCTTTACTCAGTCCCAGACTCATGCCTCACTACTACAAAAACAACCAAGAAGCACAGCTTCAGTTCTGTTGGTTAAAAAATGTAAGCTTGTCAGCAACCCTCCTAAGAACATATTCTTTCCAAACTCATTAGATTATGCCTTAACATTTCTTTCAGTACATTATGTGAGTCTTGCCAGTTTGAGCTGTTACCTACATATTGTTTGGTGCAATGCAGAATTATCATTTTAGGTCTATGAGAATTTCAATCCAGAGAACGCCCGATAAGGGCCATCAACTCTGACCCTGCTCTGAGCAGTGGGATATCATAGTCTTTTTAAAAAAGCATAAACAAACCCGTAGGAAGCTCTTACATCCCAGCATCAACGCTAGCAACCAACAGCAAAAAATAGCCCTGTACCCTAACAAACTTCCTCATTGTTTTCCTGTGGCATCAGTTTGAGGTTCACCTCCTCTGCAAACTTTGTGTATGTCTTCAAGGTTGATTTGAGATGTGTTTTGTAAATAAAAAAAAAAAATAATTAAAAGCCATTCTTATTAAAAAATAGCAAAAAGTCTAAACCCAAGAAAGTCCTATTAATATACTGCACTGAAAGTTTGTCTTA
This sequence comes from Limosa lapponica baueri, assembly GCA_002844005.1. Classification (NCBI taxonomy): domain Eukaryota; kingdom Metazoa; phylum Chordata; class Aves; order Charadriiformes; family Scolopacidae; genus Limosa; species Limosa lapponica. Next base: position 235,751 of record KZ505710.1, on the reverse strand, counting down.
AAAAACAATACGTAAGAAAAAAAATCCCAGGAATTTATGTAACTTTAAAAGCCTGTCTCCCAGACTCCTATGTATTGATTTGTAACAGGGATTTCTATCTTAATCAAATGTAAACAAACTTTGTCAATAAAGACAGCAGGTAGGAAAACAACAGAAAAGTAATCCCTGTTTTTAAGATCTTATTTCTGTCATATTTTGTAGCAAGTTTTCTGGTACATTACCAAGCAAAACCCAGCAGTACTGGATGTACAGAAAATACTTACAACTACCAATAGTTACACTTCTTCAGGTGACATATTCAGTGCAATTTTAATAACCTTACTATTGAGTTGAACATCCACTTTCCAATCAAAATTTATAGTAATTGAGCTATGAACATGCCAAAAATATTTCTTAAAGTGTAGCCAGATAACTATTTAAAACATAGCTCAGCAGTTGAGTATATTCCTGAGAGAGAAACCAGAACTTGTGTTTCAATCATCACAGCAATTTTCTTCACTGGCTTCTTCATGAGAATCCTATGCTGTGCATGCGGGAGCACTCAGTAACGGATTACCAAACTTTAAAAACATTACCCAGGTACCTTCCTATGACTTCCCCATTTTGGGGTTCATCTCAGAAGTGAAAAAGGGGTATCCTTTCCAAGAAAGCTGTAAGGCTGCAGGTGCTTTGAAAAATTCTGAAAAGGTAGGGCTGTACTTTGGGAAAGAATAAGATTTATTAGCATTAAGTAAGCTTAGGTAATATTCTGGCATGGGTGGTAATTCTGCCGCAAGTCCTCTTTACTTCCATCAGAGTTCTGGGGTTTGCTTCTTTCACAGTTCATTTAGTGGAGAAGGTAAAGAAGCCAGCAGAGAATATTGATGTTGTTCATCAGTATCCTCATTATTTCTTATGCTTGAAAACAGTATCGCATAACATGGCAATGAATGCACCAATGTGCAAATAGGTCTCTTGGTCTCACTATTTTGTTGCAAATAGCTTTGCACATGTTTGCTGTAACCAACAGAGAAGCAGTGTGGGTATCGGAGACTGATGCTGACCTTGGAGGAATATTTGCTGCCATCAGAAACACATGAGTTTTTAGGCAGGCCAATGACAACAGACTTGCAATTAAGCCGGTTTTATCCTTGAGATTTGGGAGGAGGGGTGGGGGGAAACAGACAGTTTTTTCACAAAGCCGAGCAGCATATTTTACTTTCCACTCTGTTCTCCTCAGCTACGAGGTATTTTCTAGGAAATTCTATCACTACAATTGCTGTTGCTGTGGCTGAGATGCACTGAAAAATATATAGCTCCTGTTATCTCGATATTAGAGTTCCTAGTGCTTGTAGCTTAAGACAGATACAATCTTGCAACTAATGACATACAAAAAAAATGACTGGGCTATGACTACTATCAAATTCCACTAGAACAACTCACTAGGCAATGCTCAGTCACAGTAAGTGCTGCATCAAAGCACAATCAAAGCAAAAATTATAAATAAAAGATAAAAATAAATTAAAAGCCTAGCAATTATTGTAAATAACTTCAATTATCCACTTATATTCATTCAAGACTGGCAGATTTTCAGGGTGATCGTTGTTAGAGTGCTAGCTGGTTTTTTTGAATCAACATAAAGAGTTCAGCTTGGCAAAGAGCTGGACAAACAGAAATGAAACTGTAGATGGACTAAAGTACATGGAACTCACACATTGCATAAAAGTGGCTAAGACAATCCTGGAGTAATTAGATGCATTTCTAACTTAGCTAGGTCAACACTATATTTAGTTATGGCATCTGGAGATTGCCATGGCATGGAAGGAAGACTGCAGATGAAGAAGGTAACACATTTGTCTTGTACTGAGTTCTGCTGTGCTCGATGATGTACAAAGTCAGTATCTCAGATACAAAATATGCAGATTATCAAATCTGTTCCTACCATGTTATTATGTCTACCACGGAGCAGAAAGGAATGGTGTGCTAAATAAGGTTTTACTCCATACTTTTAATTCCGTATGTCCCAGCCATCAAGGAATCCATTTAACTGCAGACACAACTTAAAGCTGTTTCAGGTCTATCTAAAATGTGATTCGCCTGCCTGGGGTACAACAGCACCAGCTCCTCCAGCCACCTCTCCTACCTCAGGACCAAGGGGAAGTTTCTTCAGCATTTCACACCAATCGTGTATTCATCCAAAGTTGAGTAACTCTCTGGAAATACCTTTATGTCTCTTTTTAATTCCACTTGCAACATGACAACACAACTCATGAAGTTTTGCTTTCAATGAATAATTTGCAACTGGTACCTTGCTCTCTTCCACATTAATTAAAAAATCTATTTACAATGTTACTTTGTAAAACACCTTCCAAAATCAAGCTGGTCTGTGTACGCATCTAAATGTGCGTACACATATTTTTATACATATTTATTCAATACTAACCTGTAAGTATCACTATGATCCTTAATTCCTATCCCTTGTACAGAAATCACTAGATTAAAACATCTGTTTTATTAACATTTTTCACACATTTAAGCTATCACAGATCACACTTTTTACCTGACTGTCACAATCACTAGCCTGTTTGGAAAATGTCAGACTGTTTTTCTGCATTTGAGTACACTGACAACTTACACAACATCTACGCAAAACAGTTTGCCCTCTGCTCTGACAGCTTTCAATGCTATTGCTGGAAGCTTGGCCAATATTGCTGAGGAAAGATTTGGGTAACTGTTTTCATGGAAATTCATTTAATTCAAAATTCTCCATTGGTAGGATTTATCTCACCTAGCCTCAGCTATTTCAAAGTTTATCAACTCTCTATACAAGTTAACTAAACATCCTTCATATGTAGAGAAAGAAAACTCCAAAGGTGCTGCTTGTCCCATTCTAAAATAGCTTGTGAGATATGGGAAGAACTTTGGAGCTTTTCCTTCACTCTTTTCTTCCTCAGATATTTAACTTTATACGAATGAAGTTAAGGGAGATGAATCCCATACCATATGTGCAACATAAATGAGCTAAAGAAAAATGGAAATATTCCCATGCCCTCTCAATAGGGAAAAGGAGTCTTGAGGCAACACTTTGTCCTGACAGCAGTCCTGGGACTAGTTGAGGTGTTTCTGTTCTGTTTACATTTAGAAGCACCAAGTGAAACCAATTGTCTTTGTTTTGTTCCCTCACCTCTGCACTAAGGTTCAATCCCCCAAGTTAATTCAAATTCAGCTTGCAATTTGTGGTCCAGTTCAACAAAATCAGCTATGATATACGGCCCTTGTTCCAGTTTCCAACCAGATTACTATCACACAACAACAGCAAACAACCCCTCAAGATTTATTACTCAAAACAAAGGTCAGTTCCAGAGTTTGCAGGGACTTATTTCTGTTGCCTAGCCCAGCACTCAATCACAAGACACTGAGCCTTGTCTTGGCTTTCAAACGAAGACATGAAAACAGTAGGTATTACTCTCTCTCAAGTGAAGTCAATTGGACTGTTGTTTTTCACTTCCCACAGGGTCAGAATTTCAGTTGCCAATAAATTAAAAGGAAACTTTAAAAAAAAAAAAATAAAAGGAGGCAAACTGAGTTTTCTACTAAAACCTTCATAACTCTCTATTGTGAGCAGAATTCTCTAAGCTTGATATTGAGGCGAGTATTATTGTGAAGATGTGAAGAAGTGGTTCATAAAGTAAGGGGGTGGTATCTTTTCAATACGTAGAGCTAGTTTAAAATAGGGATACAGTGATACTGTAACAAATATTCCATCTCAAAATAACTATCCTGAGAATTTAAACAAATCAGTATTAGCATTGTTATATTTCTATAGTTTTACAGCAAAAACATTACACTAAAAAGTTCAAACACAATTATGGATGCAAAGCCAAACTAAGCTAGGAAATGCCAGAATGAAATTTCCTCTAACTTCAGGCCCCGTATTCTAGTATCATTTTGTCCACATGATGTTCCTTGGTTAGAACGCTGAAAAATACTAAGACCTTTGCAGTCCTCACTAAGAGTGGTGGCAGCTGGTATCCATTTCTATATCTATCAGTAATGGATTTTGCAAGCATTCACTCAAGACTTAAAAAAATCCAGTGTTACATCTCAGGTTACATAGGTACAGATTCTTTTACACTTCAGTGTTGCAAGGTACCCAATTCTGCCTTCAAACGTAACCACAGCTTAACTCCTGTTCCTTTCCTATCTGACCATGCCCCTAAACCTGCTCCTATTTCTTTCCACATCCTGAGCTCATTAAGCTCATACTGCGTGTCCCAAACTCCAATGCTAAGATTTTTCATACTACTCTCCACCTCTTCTCTAGCACCTACCAATTATTCTTCATTCTTCTTCCTACCAGCTTTGGCGTCCAACGCTGCCAAGCATGCTCATCACCAGTCCTTTCCACACCCCTGCTGATACCTAATTCCTCACTGTGCCAACCTGTATTTCCAGTTTTCCCTATTCCATGTACAATCTCATTGATCCCACCCAGAGTATCTTGTACTGTTTAGATTTCTAAATCCCAGCACAGTCCAATCCTGTTCCCTTTATCTCCTTAAACCATTTCATTATTCTCCATTCTCTGTTCTCCTTGTGCCAATACCTTCACCAGCCTCTCCTAAACCCATCAACAGACCCCCTTAGCTGCTAACCCTTCCATTTTCCAGTGTCCTAACATGAACACAGAGAGAGATGAGACAAGAAATCTCTCTCCTAATAAATATCTCCTTAATCTCCCTTCCGAGTCTAGAAGGCGCATGGATTCACTGTCAGTGCCTCAGGACAGAAAGACTTTGTTTCCCCTGCCTGCTACTGGCTCAAGCCATAAGAGACTAATGGTGCAACTGCCGGAAAGTCTTGTTCAACCACATACTGAAAAATCACAGTGCAAAGAATTTTCAAAGATTTCACTTACAGACAGTTTTGCTCTGATACATTTCTAACGGCCATATGCCTCTATGTGCAGAGATTCCAAATGATAACAACTTGATCCAGCTGGAACAGATTTTCAAAGAAAATCTTGTGTGAAGGCCACATCCCTGCCAATTTCAAGTTGCTCCCAAGCATAGGAGTGTTACAGAGTTTTAATGAAAAGAACATCAGTATTATTTTTTAAAGAGTAAACCAATGCATTTCCCCCCTAGTTTCTTTCTTGGAAACAGCTGAAGTTCAAAGATAAAATTCCCAGCCTTTTTGGTTTCCTGTACTGTAGTTTATCATTCTGAAGACTTGACTGCTGTTGAAGATGCTGGAATTTATTACAAAAGCAACTTTTCAGACTAAGTGATAATTTAGTATTTAAAAATCTTATATATTTTGGTATGTCTAGTAAGAAAAAAGGCTACATTGAAGCTCTCTGGTCACACATTTATCTAGTTAATTCTGGGATCTTATGTCCACACTTAGAAACTAGACATTGGTTCCATGTACCTAGAAGGATTTTCTGGTATACTATGAATTATTGCTGAAGTCACAGAATAATACAGGGATATCACTTTTCCAAAACCATGTTTATATACAGACTTACGTGCCTATATATAGGTACAGACTCCATCCCATTTATTCATTTTTTTTAAGATTTTTTTTTTAATAATAGTCAGTATTTTTTTCTCTATCTTAAGAACAATAATAAATTGTCCTTGTAATTAAAGGAACATTTGCAAATTCCCAAACCCAAAGGAAAGGCTGCGCTGCATAGTTAAACCCTTATCTGCTTTACTTTGTAAAAGTAATAAGTTTAAATCCAGTGGGTGTTTTGTTTTTTATTACAAAAACTCTTGTAACTTGTATTGTCCTAGTAACTACAAGACTGATATACTTTCACCTCTTAATTAGTTTTTATCACCTGAAATGGTCAGCATTTAATTATCATAGGTAGCTTTATTTGGAAAACAAAATAAAATATGCAACACAGCACCTCATTTCCATTGTTTGACACACTGCTAGATTTTGCTATGACCTAGGGAACTCATTTCATAGAACACTCCCATTTTTCTTAATAATTTTTTCTCTTGACTGTCAAAATACTTCTAAAATGCACTTGGGGAGCAATAGCAGCCTTCACATAGATAACTAACACCTGCAGGTTCAAAAAGTGACAACTGAAGACTGCAACCAAGCTGACAAAACCCAATACCTTATGTTTGCAGAGGCAGTGACTAAAATATAAACAATAGTTTTTCACTTATTTTGGATTGTAGGAGAATAGTGAACCACCCCATGCTGCTGGCAAGGCTGAATGACTCCCTCACCCACCACCACAGGCTCTTCAGCCATACATTTATCTACAAACAGCAAGTGTACTCCAAACTTCAAAGCCCTAACAAGGACAAAAGCACCCAGGTTACTTATGCTGCTACAAGCAGTTTTAAGTCCCAGTCAACTCCAGTCCTGAGAAACGTGCAAACCACTTTTTTTTTCCCCAACAAACCATGAAGCCCTAAAGACCTGTAACTTCTATCTTCTCTGTTTTTCCAATCTACAACCCACACACTAATGTAGGAGAATCACAAAAATGAGAGATGCGAAGGAAAAAGGAAAGATCTAAGCTAGCTCTTTGGTTCCATATGGAGGCAGATTTCCCTTTTATTAAATCCTTATTCCGTGAAATTGCCTACGCTTTGCAGGCTGAAGCCTCTGTGAACACCTTGACTTTGTACACTCCAATAAATCTATACCAGGTGCTGGCAATAGCATGGCCAAAGCCAGGTATGAGAATGGGCGACAGCTCCTCCAGCTCAGGGTTTGTGGGGCAACAACAGGAGACTGCTTTGAACAAACATGTTGGGCCAGCCCTACACCTTACCTTAGTGTTACCCCACTGACACCAGTGGAAGGGGTTTATGATAGAACTCGTGTATTTGTGCAAAGTTAGATCGTGAAATTTCTCATCCATTGGTTATTAAATCTCTTGGGTAATCTCTCTTAAAGACTCAGGTATTAGACTTGGATTTAATAATGTCTTTCATGCCCATTCAGCAGTTACAACGCATTCCAGAGTAATAAACTGAAGAAATTGATTTGTAGTATGTGTCTTGAAAAATATGTAACACTACTGAAATGGAGATGAAAATACACTGAAATACATTTTCTACAACAAAAACATTATAATTATTGTTTTTACTACACCAAGATACAAAGATGAGTCAAACATGCTCAGTAATTAGGCTTTCATCATAGACCCTTGAAAAAATAAACACTGAATTAAAATGAAGAACACTTCTGTGTAACACTGAAATGGTTCAGAATGTGTTCTCACCAACTGAATTTTTTCTATTTCTGTTAGATGACACAGTCCATATAAGTCCATAAACTATATAAGACCTCAACTACATAAGTAGCAATAAATAGTAATAAAAATTGCAAAAAATGACAGAGCAATGACTTCTTTGCATCAGAAAATTTCTCAGTGGTCTACTCTAACTACTGGTAGAAGATCCGAAATAAGAATTGCTTGAAAAGCCTTAGGAGAAAGATTCAGTGCAATTACAGAGAGACTACATAGAGATAGGTCATGTATAATAAACACAAATATTCATAAAAGAAATTACAGCTCAGTTTACACTCTTCTTTCCATGGGTCTGTACAATCTTCAATTGCTTAAGAGCAATTCACCTACCACACTTTCAAATTCCAATACATTGGTGAGTTCTCCTAAAATTTCTTAGTTCTTCTCATTTTTAACTCAAGAACAAAAGGTCATTAACAAACATTGGCATGTTACTAACTTTCCCAAGCTTTTTAGACTACTCAGATATTTCCAGAACTATTAAGAACCCTTGCTTTAGCACAGGTCTGACAGAGCCCTACCAAAAAGCCCATCCTCTCTGCACAACCTGCTTGCCCAGAGAGCAGACAGGCATCTCCAGCATTTGACTGCAAGGAGGTACCAATACAATGTTACCTGAGTGCAGAGAATTTTTCCAAGTTTTGCTCTTCCTTGATCAGTTTTTAAAGACGCAGCTTTTTGCAATCAAAGCCCTGACTGCAGAGCTGCTGCAAGTGGTCTAGGAGTGGGGTTTTTGCAGACACTGTGCCACTAGGTGAGGGACAACAAAGCTGACTGGGGGTCCTCGGTGAGGCAGCAAGTGATATAGATATGTGCCCTCAGCTGTGACTGCTACCTAAATGTGGTGTATGCAGTTGTATATGGTATCACTGTCCTCAGCTCTCCCCAAAAACATGCTGCAAGTTTTACCTGTAACCATAAAGACAATAATAGGTTAATATAACATTTTGGTTACTTTCTAGTCAATGGTTTAATATAGTATCACAGCTGTTTAAGTGCCTGTATTGATATGAATAAAGGTAGTTAAACACAATTACAAGGTTGGAGTCTTTCTAAAATGAATAAAATGTTTTTGCTGGATACCTTCTACAATCTTAAAGAAAAAAAAACTCAAAAGAGCTACTATTTAAAATACTAAATATTTAGCCAAATTTTTTTCATCTCTTTAGCAAAGGCTATCATGCACCATCAGATACCTTTTTTTTTTTTACACTAATTTTTAAGGAAACGAGCTGTACCTTGCTGGGATCCACCTGAACACTTGGAAAGGAAAATCAACTACTGTAGCACGAATTCTTATGCAAGTGGATTATTTCTATGCATTTCATCATGTTGATTGATGAACACAGCAACCTCCTGATCTAATGTACTAAATCGTAATAACATCTCTAAAACCTGAAATACTTAAAGCACTAACTGAATCTGAAACGTAAGTAGTTCTTGCTCATTAGCAGTCTACTTGTGAAGTGCTCTTTCCCCATCACTGCTCTCTTCCAAGACTTTTTATTTAACATTCTATGTCAAAATAAAATATAACTATAGCTATGTCACCCTTAAACTTTCAAATATCGGGTTCTTCCCCTCTATGTCTACTTAACAACTAATTTTTATTATCTAGTGTAGCTAGGAATAAATTATGGTTGCCATACATAACATTTTCTAGACAGCACAGAATTTTGGGGACAAACACTGCCACCTTTTGGCAATAGTCTATAACAAAAAAAAATGCTTGTTTTCTTATGCAAATTAATTCTGCTCTAGTAAACATTATTATAGTATTATTTTAGCAACTTATATCCAGCAAACAAACCGAAGAACAAAACATAGGGGTCAACAGAAACCAACCTGAAAAAACTCTACCTTTAAGATTGCTATATACAAGGTTTCTCAGCATAAATCAGAGCTAGTTTTTTTTTCCCTGGAGGACACTATACGTAGGTAGCCCTGGCACACAACGTTGAATACCACACAGGAAAATTAATTTGCTTAAAGATGAAGGAAGGCACATATGAATTCTTTTATGCACAATTTTCTTTTCCATGCAGCACTGATTTAACCTCTGAGTAGGCCTGCTCTGTGCCTTAGCAGAAGACCTAAAGAAAAATTATTAAATAATTAACAATTGTATGGTAATACAAATAATATATTGCCAATCCTAACTCTGGTATCTCCTACATTTTCACTGCTTGACCTTGGAAACAATGACTTTCACTTGGGATTTTGAGTGATTTTTAAATTTTTTTTTTAATAGCTGAGATAAAAAGGGGTAAAACCAAATTCTATCATACAGCAGGACAGTTACACTGGCATGGTTTCAACAGAAAGACCTTTACAGCTGGTCATGTACCTGATGGAAAAAAACATCAGGGATGGTTGAGTTACCATCCCTGGAGATACTTAAGATGTGCAGATGTGACACTTAAGGACATGCTTTACTGGTGGACTTGGCAGTGTTAGTTTAGCAGTTGGACTTGATAATCTTGAGGGTCTTTTCCAACCTAAATGATTCTATGACTCTACTCATATTGTTCTTTTGTCGTTGGAGCAAAGTAACTGTAACAGCAAGACTGAGGCAGCATCAGAAAAGGAAAGGACAAAACAGATTTCCTAGTTTATGGATTTCCTAGCCATTTGCTGATGGCAGAGGAAAAATCAGGAGTTACACTGCATTCTCACTAGAATTGTTTCATAATACTTAAAGGTGCGCACATGAATGTGCAGAAGTACCCTGAGATGACAGTACCACATCTAAGCATATCCTTATTGCCAAAGAAAATCCGCAAAAGTTATTATTGGGACCAAAAGAGCTACTGGTGACCAGCCTAACTCACAACTACCACCTTGATACAGCAAGGCAAAAGACTTACTGTAATAAAGAAATTAAGAAAGCACATAAGCCTTTGGATTCCTTCTGAGAAATGCAAAAAAATACAGGCAGAATTCTCCTTTACAGGCAACCTAAAACATGGACAGAAATTCTTTGGGGATAACTAGGAAACAGTTTGAGGCTTTAGAAGGGTACACAAAGGTCTCAGAAAATACTGGTAGCAAATGAACAAACCACCCCATGTGTATGAAATATGCTGAGAGGTCCAAAAGAGGTAAGAAATACACAGGACAAAGAAAGGGCCAAAACAGGACACGAGAGGGCCTAAGGAAACTTTTAAAAGTTGGTAAGTCAGCAGCATGAAGAAAAAAATTTAACATCGTTATTATTTTTATTCTCACAAGATACTGTAAAAGCCAGAACTTGCACAGAACAGCAGAGAAGATGAACTAAGATAGTAATAATAAAGCAAGACTAATTTGTAAGGAAATCAGTATGTGAAGAAATCATGTTAGTAAGGTTAAAGACTGAACACAGAAAAGCAGACATATTCTTGTTAAAACAAATGCAATTATAGAAAGATCAAGAATATTTTACTGAGCTTCTCAATGCTGAAATTCACAAAAGCAAACAACAATCGGCCTTTTTCCAGACAGCTGAGCCATTTGTAGAAGAATGAAATTGCGAAGAGCTTCAAGAGGCAATCAGAATACTGAGGGGTAACAAAAGCACCAGGTGTGAGTAATCTTGCCACTGAATTATCAAGAACAAGAGGGGAAAAGGAAGTCAAACACTTTATAGGGCTACTTGGTTGGTTTGTGTTTGGGGAAAATTTTCAAGCATAAAAAGAAGCGATATATGCTCTATTCCAGTTTTAAAATTTTAAAAAAAAATTAATCTACTCATTTTGCAGAAAACTAATCTCCTATTGGAGAACAGAATTTGGAAGCTTTAGCTTTAAATACTATTTTGAAAATTGGTTACACTACACCAGTATGTGAAATATGTATGTATCTTCTACAAACGTCGGAGGCATTTTTGGTTGTCTTATTGTTGTTGTGGTTGCTGTTTTTAATTGTACTAAAAACACATAATTTATCTAAATGGGAACTTTAATAGACCTCTACTTCTGATTTTTAAGAACCTGTATTGAAAACAAGTGACTAACCTCATACCATATGGAATTTCATTGATTTAACGTAATTTCAGCAGTATAATTCTGCTTTTACTAGTGGGAGTTATGAGAGCAGATGAAGGGTAGCAGAGCACAGCAGAGCCTACTACCTGTCTGGCACCATAACCATCCTGCACAGATGGAAGAAGGATATGGTACAGGCTTCCAGGCTTCCACATCACACAATTCACAGCTCTTTGGAGCAGTATGACAGTACATACTGCTTAAAAAGTATTTTGCTACTGTCAGCAGGACTTCCATACGGAGATTGCTGTGTTCCCAATGCACATATTACACCACTTGCTGAAGAATGTGCCATTTACAGTCTTTTCAGAATCATGTCCTGGTGGTCAGGCCTAATGTCTTCAATATCCTTCCCTTGATAGTTTTCAGCTGACTGAGGAATTTTTTAGGACTCTTAGATATAAAGGCTAGGCATAGGGGTGTAAGAACAGTGTCATTATCTTGGCAGCCTCTGATTTTCTATTGGTGTTGAGGTTTTGGAGTTTGGTTTTTTTGGTTGAGTTTTTCATTGTTGTTTTGGCTTTTGGGGGCAGGAGCTGAGGGTTTGTACATGCTGCTTAGTCTGATTCTCATGAGTTATCTAAGCCTCTTTTTTTTTTTTTCCAGTGGGTGTTTGGACTGTTTAAAAATTATATTCAAATAAAAATAAAAATATGCAAGATGTTTTCCATGAATCTTTAAGAAGTATGAATAATGGTTAAGTCATAAACCACTAAAAATTGCAGGGTCAATTTTATTACACAAATGTGTAACAGACCATGTAAATGGTAACTAAATTCTCAGTTTTTGGAAGTTGTGATATTGCTTTCTTCTTCAGATATTCAATACGGATTTCCAAAAGCAGACACTGAAACCCAGAGATCTCTACTAATATATCTAGGAAAATATTTCAGTTCCTTATTAACGCAGTCAAACAGTGTTTGACAAAGGATAAGCCCTTATACAGTAGTACAACAGTACAGTACTAGTAAGTGCAGTAAGGGAACACTCCCATGTATAAACATGGGTATTGATATATTAATTCAGACCACATTTTGATACAAAGGTTGCACTGACGCTTTACTATCTGATGAGATAAGGTAGATGGAAGAATAGCATAATGTCTTAATTATATTTTATATACGTGTGTTGTATATATTAACTTTTAACATCTGCAAAAAGCACAGTCACAGGAAATTGCAACTCCGACCCGTTTTCCCCCTACCCAGTTTGTGCAGGCATCAGAGAGAGATCAGTTTGATGACCTCCAAAGTAAGAAAGTTATTGTCCCATAGAATTTTACCAGGCAGGTACTTTGTCTTTAATTCTACTTTCTTGTTCTTATAAAGTGAATCAATTCAACAAAATGATCTTAAAAGAATGACTTTGAGGAAGATAGGTAGGATAGAACCTAATAGAAAGTCCCAATATGATGATTTTCAGTCCCATTCTTATAAGCAGTTTCACAGATAATGCTCCATTTATGCAGACTCTACTGGTTTAGGCTAGTTTCCCAAATAATTTACATTGTGATACAGGTTTGTACTGTTTTTAAAATTATTTTATCTCCATTTCAAAAGACTGCAGAAAAATTAAAGAAAAATTTGCCACACTAAGTGAGCCAACATAGTAACAACATTGTTTTGTTTATGATTCCCACCTCTATTTTGCTTTATGTTTACATTTTTTTCTGATGCATATCAAAGGATATGCTAATGATAAGCCATAGTGGCAGTGACAGACAACACTTTAAAGGAGAAATGCATAATTCTCTAATAACCTTGGCAGCATAGTCACCTTCCCTGAAACACACAACGCAAAGCCACTCTTTCTGCATCACATTACTCAACCTCAGAAATTAAGAAATGAATCTAAGATTTTGGTCTTTTTTCCGTTTTGGTTTTAATACATCTAGAGCTATAACTTATTTGGAAGTGTTGCTTCTTCAGAATAGATAATATTTTGTTTCAGGTTCAACTGTTAAAAGGGTAAAAAAGATACCTTTAGCATTGTAAGACAGCTAACTGTTTTCTGCAGTTATACTGATAAAGCTGCACAAAAATATCTGTTCAGCCACCTTAAATTGAAGTATTGAATTCTTGAGTTTTGCGTGGCAATTGTTATATTCAAATATTGTTTATGCATAAAGATCAAGCCTTGAAAAATTATGTGGTTTGCTCTGCTGAGATGTCTAACTATTTACATCCCCAAAGTAGTTTGGAGTCATTCACTTCTCAGATCATTTAACAGATTTTACACAGATTTCTTCCACCTCAATTAATATTGCCTAAAACATTACAAATTGTGAAATTCTTTCACCTTAAAGAGAAAACAAATATTAGAAACATTTCCAAACAACCTGCATCTAACAACTATCACCTTTACGTTATAACATGAAATACTATACTCTCTTCATTTTGCAACCAGAAAGCATATTTTATTCAGTCTGTTTTGTCTTTGCACATTATTGTAGGTAAATGTTTTAAAAAGCTTTTCTCTAAAAATTCTAATGCAGAGGAGCCCTGTGTTTTCAAGCCATATATTAATATTATTACAGTGCAACTGCAAGAATAAGAAGTTTACATATACTGACCAATTTGTGTTTAAAAAAAAAAAAATTACAGAAGATGATAATAGGTAGCAAAATAGCTTAATTTCTAACATGAATGGGCTCAAATCACACACTTCAAACCCGAATCAGGATATTATAGTACATCTGACACCACACATGAGCAGCAGCAGGTTAAGCACCAGCAGCACACTACCCTCCCACTTGTCACAAATACGCCCTTTTCCTCTTCCCAAAAGATGATACATACCCAAGTTTCTTTTTAATTTTAGTAATATTACTGGAGTTGATGTTGCTTTTTAGCTGTTACTTTTCAGTCATTCATATGCTTTTCCTACCTACGCATTAACACTGCACACAGTGGAGAGAGCAAGGACAAAGGAACGTGCTTTGTACTTGGAGTGGACAAAAGGAAAATTTGAGGCTATTTGCCACGCGTTCCTGGCAGAGTTCATTCTGCTCTTGTGAAAGGTAAACCTACCTCCCACCGGTTTTTATTGTAGAAAGCTCCACTGCACCACAGAAATGAAGCCATTAATGATGCTTTTCACACTGGAATTGCATATTCGTTCACATCCATTTGCAAATCTCCCATGGGTATTTGGAAGCTATTTTTCCTGAGTCCCCGAGTGTGGAATTCACTCGGGGATCTCTCCGGAACGGTATCTGGCAGAACCCAGATTTCTCCATCCCAGGAGTTTAGAAGGCAAGTAGTAAGTGCTCAGTATCAGCTACAAGACTACAAGACACAGTCATTCAAAAAGTTCAAATTCATCCTTTGTCCAAATGAGGATTTAGAACTTTGGGAACACCAAAGCACCACCAAGAACCCCTTGCTCTGGGTTCAAGAGAATGAGGTTTTCTGTATGAAAATTCATTCTGTTTCAGTCAAGTTCCCAGAATAAACTCCTTCACTTTGTTCACATCGCCTACCAATCAAAAGTCCGCTCAGGAAAGCCAAACATAAAATCACTTTTTTATTTTCTTTTTTTTTAAAAAAATAATCCAAACTTACGTAGGGTTACAGCAAAGGCATTTGCCTGACTTGTTAGCGAACAGCTCTGTATCACCAGGATAGCGCAGCTCCTGGACACGACAGAGTCAAGGATACAGATGCTGCCAAGTCTTTTTGGAGACCTCTGTGTTGTTGGGGTCGTTTTACTTCATTTATTTTGGTTCCCTAAGGAGGTAATAAGTAAATAAATAGATAAAGAATTCAGAGTATTTTCTGTGAGCTACCAGGATTAAATAATCATCTGCACACATGCTTTAACAGCACTGAGAGGAGCCGGTTCTGTCCAAGACATAGAAATCATTCCAATTTCAATTTCACGTCAAGTGTTAATGGAGGACCTCAGAGCAGGTGTCTGTGACCCTGCCAGCACTGCTCTGATTTCAGAGCAATCTGCCTTCCGTGGAGGCTCCCTTTCACAGTCACTTGTTGTAAATCTCTTATTCAGAATACAGGTTTGGGGACTTCAAAGCTAATTAATTCTGTCCTTTATTCTGAGAGAAAAATCACTAAGCTTACTGTCTCTGCAGCCTGACTATGGATACTGGCAAACAAAAAATCAAACAAGCTGTTCCTTCAGGTAGCGGAGGAGGTGCACTGTGGAGGGAGAAGGTTTAGAAATAGTAAGTCTTGCTCAATAAAACATAGATTAATATCACAAGTACATCTTCTGCACCTGTATTCATGGAATTACCAGCAACCAGCTAAGGAGCATGTGCAGAGATCTGTAGATCCTTCCTGGGTATAAGAGGGTTGATATCAGCCAGAGGAGAGTTACAGAGATGGAAGAGCCCACTGCTCACAAGCCTCCCTTCACAGAAGGCAGCCAGCTAAGGAAAGCAGCGCGATTATGGAAGGGAATGCTAATTCTGGGCTGGTTTATTATCTGCTTGAAGTAATGAAATGAGGCAGGGTGGCACTTCA
Source organism: Limosa lapponica baueri (assembly GCA_002844005.1). NCBI lineage: Eukaryota > Metazoa > Chordata > Aves > Charadriiformes > Scolopacidae > Limosa > Limosa lapponica. Next base: position 219,972 of record KZ505710.1, on the reverse strand, counting down.
TCCTTGAGGTTTAAGGTTTATTTTCAAATCCAAAGAAAATGAAGCTCAGGGATACTGTGAACTCAGACTGACAGATTTCACACAGCTTACCCCAAAATTAATAAATGCCTTGGTGGTATTCCTTTCTTTCTTTTTTAATTAAGTGATTTCCAGATAGAGTAGATTGGAGTATTAAAATTAAAGGCTACACCAAATCTTATTACTAGTTTTGCTGTTCTGCAACTCCAGTGAGAATTTTACCATTTCTAGAAGCTCTCTATATTTTCACTTAGTTTTTGTCTTGTTCTGAGGCAAATTTGATGCCAATTCCAGAAGATAGGGAAAGTGCTATACTGAATTAATTTCAGCTGCAATTCCTATTTCAAAGTATCCCTTTGAAGGTAGTACATGCAGCAGATTTGATATTCTCAGAACATAGGCATCACTGCATATCTACTTTGCCTGACAGGTTAAGTGAGATATTTAAGTATTCTCTCTTGATTGCAGTATTTCACATTTCACCTAAGTCCCACAAAATCCTTTGCTGTCAACATTTCACTGCTATATCACACAGTACTTATCATGACACATTCTGAATTATAAGGAACATCCACAGAGCAGACATACTAGGTATGCCCTATGGCAAAAGTCCGATTAATTGCTAAAACAAGAATAAGATCCAAAACACTGCCTGGGGACCACTTTACAACAGTATCTCTTGCAATCATCAAAGGCAAGTTTCTAGGGGAAAAAAAAAAAAGGTCCTTTATGAACCCTTGAAACCATCAGTACAAAAGCTGCATATACATCAAAATTACAGAAAAGGAAATACCCCTCAGGTTTAAAAATAGAGCTTAATAAAAACAAAAAAGCACAAAGCTGACTTTTGACAAAAATTAAACTCAATTATAAACTTGTCAGGTTTTCCGTGTGTGCAAGAAAAGAATGGCATTTCTAGCAAAAAAAATGAGATCTCTGAATACATGACAGCCAACCAGTGGGGGTTCTCATCCAAAGACCTGGGAAGCTGTGTTTATATACTTGTATTCGGGCATTACGGATCCCAGATTGGAGTTGACCTTAAAAAACACCCTCTCTGCAACAGAAATTGATGAGCTCTAAATTCTTCTTACTTCATTTTAGCTTAATTAGCTTTCTGCATAGAAATCTAGCTCCTTACTAGCAAGCTGCTGAGTCTGGGCTTTTCAGGCTGTAAGTACTCCAGAGCTAGACTATATCTTTCCTCTCCTACACCTGAGAACAGGTATGTGTGCTCAGATCAGGAAGTCCATCTAGACCAGCATTCAGTCTCAGAGGTGGCCAAAAGAAGAAATCTAAGGAAGCACAAAGTAAGAATGTAAACATATATGATAATGCTTTGGGGTACCCTGCCAAGCTTTCAGCCTGCAGCTCTGAGACTTCAAGAGAATTGAGCGCCCCCCTTAGGCATTGCACTGGAAAACAGAGCAGCCACTTGCTCTCCAATTCCTCCTACCATTTATGATGTGACTGACTCCTTTTATATACCCCATCCCTCAGTTCTCTTTTTTCCAGACTGAGGAATCCACATGTACGTAATACACTTGCAATACAGTCATTCAAACCCACAATTGCCTTTGCTTCCCTTCTCTGAAGTTCATCATTGCCTTCCTAAGACAGAAAGACCCAATCCATGTGCTGCTAAAGGTGCAGAAGAGCTGTAAATTTTGTTTTTCCTTGGCAGACAGCTTGCACAGGAATTAGGGAGTTCACAGCGGCCTTTATCATACCGGAAAACATGAAGTGAAAAGCCTCAGCATAAGCCAGAATGAGCTACCAAATCATGAATGAGGCTTTGAGTACTAAAACATGATCATATAGACTGATCTGACAATGCCTGAAGGCTGACGACTTGAGTCAGCTGGCTGCCCGTGCTACATCTCTTGCTAGGACCATAAGACCTTGGCCATCACTAAATGAAAGTTTATGATCTTTTTTGTTACATCACTCTTGCATCATGATGCCATTCACTACATCACAGTACCATTTGCACTCACCTACTAGAAACTTAAATATATATTTTGAAAAAAATAATAATCTGTGTTCAAGGCTTTCAAGTGTCTTCCCTGAGCTTATACGTCAATGAGAAATTTAAGAACTAAAGTCTGCATTCAAATAATATTTTTTTTTTATTTTATCTTCCCCACCCCCCATCATCTTGAAGGCAAAATGAGTTCATTGTTACTTTGAAGGTGGAATTCTCGCGGTATTTTTCACTTTTTAAAAACACATCTAGCTTTCCATTCACTAACATCTCAGAACTGCAGTTTTTTAAATAAAACAGTTGTTTTCTCTTCTGTGCTACCTATTTTGACATCAAAAGGAACAGAGATATTAAAAGTGCTGTTTAGCATTAATGGAGAAGCAGCAATGGGAGAGAGTACTCCTTAAGACAACTGAAGCACTGAAAAGGCTTCCCACACCCCATAAAAGGGATGGGGAGCTCTCCTGCTCTGCATTAAGATACTGAAATTTAAGACAAAGAATTGAGTTCCTTTTCAATTGTCACACATTTACCGTGTGATATGGGATATTTTAACTTATTCCAGTTTACAGCTTATAAAATAAAAATTATTTCTCTATTCCCTTCTCCTAAAAAACTGAATAGACTGGAAACTCTGAGGTTCACAACAAGCCTTGAGATCTTTAGGGATGATCAGATAGAGAAGCATCATTTTAGCAGAATGATTGAAGACATTACAAAAGCTGAGAACTTCACCTTTTCAACAATGAGATTATATTAAGTTTAAAAAGTTTAAACCAAATGTAACTTTTATTTAACATTTATAGAGGTTTTCTTCAAGACTCAAGACCATAAAGAGAACATTGCCCAACTGCCTGTGGTATAAGGTCTTAGTGGAGCACAGATTTTTTTATTTTATTTCTTTTTTAACAACTACAAAACTGTATCTTAGTATGAAATTGCCAATACCTGGGAAAGACTAAGTTTATTTACGCTAGAATTTGGTAGGACAATGGAGCACCTACTCAGAGACTGCCAAGTTATGATTCACTAAGCAGAGTCAAGGTTAGACCCAGATGCCAATAAAGATTCATTAAGTATGAAATACAATATCAGCAGTGTCTTTGTAATGACCTGAACGCTAATTTTGGCTCAGAGTACTCGAATTCCCCAATGAAAGAAAGGCAAGGGGGAACAATTTAACAGCTTTTAACCAGAAATGTGAAAACATGTGAAACATTTAAAAATATATTGGAAGCTATATAAAAGTCAGAATAGGCAAGTAATATACAACATTGCAAATTCATAGTGTTTACTTATATTTTCTTTGTTTATTATAGTGCAAAGAATGATTCATTTTCCTAGCTATTTTAATGTTATTATGATTACTGCGCCAAAACAATACATTAAAATTATTTGCATAATCTAATTCATATACCACGCCATACCAGAAAACTAAAATAGTTAGCTAACACAATAGCACCTAGAGAAAGGAATAAAAGTCATGCATAATTTGTCTATTCTCAATTCCTCATAAATAAGTAGCATGAAAAATAATTAACTAGTAGAAAAGGAAGGTTGGATTTTCAAAAAAAAAAAACAGAATTGTGTGGGAAGAACTACTGAGGTTGATATGCTCTTTTTAAAAGAAGATGGAAATAAAATAAATTAATAAATATATAGTAATAAAAAGAAAGCTTACAAAGCTGGTAGATTAATAGGTTTGTGTTTTTATTAAATTTTACAGGCTGTTTTCATGCCAGTAGGTTATACTTACTTGTTTCCTAAGAAGCATTATAAGCAACCAATAGCAAAATCAGACTGAATAAAATTTCATCCTGGGTAAAATTTTATTAGACAAATTAAATTTTCAGCCCACTTTCAATTGTAGTGCAATTAATTTCTGGATTAACAATCACCATACCATTTTCTCATTTCACTTTTTAAAGCAACAGTGCTTTGAAATACAAATATGGGAAACCAAATAACAGACATTCATAATAGGTAACGAAGTCTTTTATCTTCCAAAATACTTTCTTAAATTCAGTCCCATTACAAATAATTCCAAGTTACCATTGCAGGTTGGTCAAAATCCTCCATGAAATGAGTTGCTGGTCCTAGTAATTTCCAACTGGACAAACATCCATACCATAGTCTGTATGACCTGGCAAATATGGGATCTTTGGCAGACTGAATGCAGAGGATTAACTACGCTTTCATACCTTTCATACTACATTATTCTTGTCACCGTATATAAAGATCATAACTATATACAGCCACATTTACAGTCTGAAAAGGTGTTTTCCTTGATATTGGCATTAAGGATAACATGCAAGATATTTTGCATGATTTAAAGAAAAAACACAAACAGTTGTTTGGTTTGGGGACTTTCGGGGTTTTTTTGGGGACTTTTGAGATTTTTTTCCTTGGGTTTTTTGGGGGGGAGGGAGCAGGGGGCAAATGTTAATACTAATGGGGTCACCTGAATAATAAATTTTATATACGGCATTTTATATATGGCATCACAGGCTACACTGGAGCTTTAAACCAGCTTTTGCAGGAATACGATCAGTGAAAATAACCTTTTTGCAAGATTATTTTACCTTTTAACTGCCCTGGAAGACTTTTACTCCAACAATTTAAAATTAACCTGAAGCTTAGTGCTTATGATTTTCATTTTCTGAAGTACTTACCTCTTCACACTGGACATTTATAAACCATGAAAGAAGAAATAAAGCATATCATCTACATCAGTACCCTCAATGATTCCAGTCTTATAAGATTTGCATGAAAAGGATGGATTGTCTTGTATAGGAGCAAAACAAAAGTAGGGGTATGCTGCACAGAGCTTCTATCACAGGACTGGCACTAAATTCTCCTTGAAGAAATGCACAATGTTTACAGCTACTTATAAATTACATGTTTGAATTCTGGAACAACATTGCAGAGTTAATATTTACACCTGCAATGTTGTGCATCCGCCTGAGTCTGTGCTCTACAACATAATCAGAATAATGTAAGATTATCAACTGTCTTTTTGACATGAAGCACGACATTATACCACAATTCTTAACTTTTCTGCTGTGGAATGAAGCTATTTAAGACTTTAATCATGCATAATATATGAAAGGCATCTAATTTTGACTTAGCTCTGTCATTTTAGATGTAATATTTCAGTTATGTCATACAGAAAACCTAGATTTTTGTGTTGACTACATCCTGTATCTCTTTAACATAGGGAATCCTCAGCAGGAGCAGCTGGACTGTTATGATTTTGCAACCACATAACATAAAGTTTCTCCTGTACCTGCCATGCACTCTAATGACATACTAGCAGTAAAAACATAAGCTACAAATTTACAAATGGCAAAACATATGCCTACAAATTTACACAATAATATGCTACATTAAAATGTTTAAAGGACAGCTAAGATAGAAGCCACTAATTTGTATTACTTTACTTTTTAAACATTTTTAAAGTATGTTCTATTAGTTCATTGATCTTGTAGTAAGATCTGTGCCATCATCTGATTGTATCACCAGAGATCATGCTGACACAACTACATTTTTTCACTTGTTCCACTCCAGTACTCCCATACTTATGAGAAAGAAGTCTTACAAAAGTCAGTCTGGGTTATACCAGCATGATAAAAACTGACAAATCTTCAAAAAAACTTTCAAATCTAGTCATCAGCAAATTAATCTTTAAACGTATTGCAATAAACTCCTCTATTCCCCCTTCAGTTCCCAGACCATAACAATTCTTAATCATTTTTCATAAAAAAGTGATTTGTTTCACTAAAACTTTTCAGACATGTGGCAGCACAACAGTTAAGTAATTGATGTTTAAAAATGTGTATCAACATATGTAGACTACAAAAACAGATTGAGATAACCCAGTTCTAGACACAGGGAGTGGCTGGAACCATTCCCAAATTCATGATACCTTTCTTAGTGGATAGACTAATTATAAAACCTAATTCTACCAAACTAAACCAAACCACTATGCCCTAGTCCTAAGTACTTTGTATAACAAATCCTGAAAATTCAAGTAGCTTCAGCTACAATTGACTAGCTTAACTGGTTTCATTTCAATCATCATTTCTAGCATTCTGAGAGGGTGGAATTCTTCTTTTCAAACCCTTACCTTCAAAGTAAATACCTCATTTAAACACAAAACGTGTCTTGTGACTTTTTCCATCTCTTTCATTGTTATTGACAGTTGTAAAGTTACAGTTGTCTTTATTTCTTCATAGGAAAAGTACCTGTCCTGCAAAATCATGCACTGAAAGCAATGTGCACCGTAAGGGCTTACAGCCATTGCTTCTTTAGCAATCAACACACTCAGACAAGAAATATTGAAAGAGAAATGAAAATTATTCCTGGAATTTCACCTCAGGGTAATCACAAAACACTCACTTTGTGTTTTCTTATCCGTTCACAATGAACACAGAATTCTAATAAGATATGTTGTATTCATAAATATAACATAAAGATGAAATAAGATGAATAATTTCATAAAGATGAAATAAGAAAGGCAACGGAGACTTCATTAGGTTTACAATGGCAGAGATAAATAACTGGCTTAATTATCAGAGAAAAAAAGTATACCATCATAGTTTCAAGATACCTAAGCAGCAAGGCAATGGATTAGAATGTAAGATGAAGTATCGGATGATGAGTAACCCAGCAGTGCAAACAAAGTCGTCTTAAGCATAATTAAGAAAAAGTAGTTTAGAGGACTGAAGATAAACAGGGAAGAAAATTAACAAGTAGTCCAAAACTAAAACATCCAAGAAAATATTAGAAAAGCAAGGAAGCAGCCAAACCACAAAGGATCTGGGAAGAAAGTGGCAGACAGGATTGATGTAGCATGGAACCAGTGAAATAATGCCTCAAAAAGCCACAAAACAGTGACCAGATATTTATAATTTTTTTTTCCTTTTTTCATGGGAACACACGCTTAAAAAAAGAAAGGGAAGAACCCAAGTAATTAAATCATTTATATGAAGCTTAAAACCAACAGTTACAGTAGCTGCTGGAAGTCTATCAAGGCACTGATAATTCCTTTGGTGAAGACTGTCACTCGGAATCACCTAAAATAATTAACTAATCTCCATTCTTACAGTTTCTCAACTACAAGCACAATCTCCTTAGTCTTGAAAAATGGCAAGCAATTCTGTGAAGTGTTTGTGTGATATATTGCATTATAGTAATCAGGAGAAAAATGGAGTAATAAAATGTATTTCTACCAAGTAAACGTGTCCTCAGTAGAGAACAGGGTGCTGGGGAAAAAGTTCAAAACTGCAAACTGCAGCCAGGAACAGAATGTAAGATGCTGCTGTATTCTCACAGAGATGTAGGTATGGTTGAAGCAGGTGAACAATATTTTATTAGAATTACAGTAAAAATATACCTCTTTTTCATCTGCTCAAGTCCATCAACATTCATGGTACTCTGTAACAAAGCTGAGCTTCAACATCCAAAGAGAGAAAGGGGGAAAAAAAAGAAAAAACGCACACAAAGACCTCAGACGATTTTAAACCAAGGGCAGCTCTCTGGTTTTATGTTCACATTTTTATACTTAAAGGGTTGTGTTGATTTAGTTCTGAGGAACTTTTGCTCCATTCTTATGATGCCATACTCTATGAGTTTCTCCTGATCATTGCCCTGGGTTTGAACAACTGGTTGCCAAGCCTGTGTCATCTGCCTGGTCCACTTCTCTCTCTGGGCAGAAAAGTAAAAGCTGAAGATTCAGCACGTGGCTGTGTCTGACACTATTTAACCCTGATTTGAGCTCAGAAAACAAGATGACAAATGGGGAGAAGAAAAAAAGACAGAAACACGCAGCATTTTGTAAAATACAATATAACTTTTTAGGTAAAGATCATACCAGCTCCCAAAGAACTGTATCGTAAGCTCAGCAAACTACTTAGTCTTTCAGAAGCCCAGCATTCATCTAATAACTTTTTAAGTTCAGCAGTTCAAGATGTTTACAGAATCACAGCAATAAGTCTACGTTATCAGACCCTACAATGTCAGCATGCAAGAGACATAAGAGAGACAGCTCCAAACCTCTCTCCAGCAGTGCTCAGCAATGCATGCATAAGAAAAGAACTTAAGAAGCAGAACAAAATCTTTCTTTTTTTTTTTTTTTTTTTTTTTTTTTTTTTTTTTTTTTGAGTAAACCATTCCAGCTTATGGCAGTGAGCTTTGGAGTTAAAGGTTATCCATCAGTGTATTAATTAGCCACCTATGGACTCATCTTTTATGAATTTATCCAATCCCTTATTGAAGTTCAGTCAAAAACAAAGATCAAGAGGTTAGTGATTTAATTTCTAGATCATGAGCATAGAATTATCTAAAAGCAAAATGAAAATAACTATTCTCATTTCTATAATGATTCATAGTGACATTTAAATGAAAATTGCTTAATTCACAAATCAAGGCAGTATTTCCATTTTCATATGTCAAAAATATTTGCATTAAAATAAGATAATTTAGTCTTCTTAGACCCATCTCAAAAAAAACACTATAGAAATATTTTTCAAGTGTAAAGAAGTAAAACTCCATAAATATCCATAAACGTAACACAATTAAGATAAATGCAAAATTAATTACCCTAGAATTACTAATTTACTGGCACATTTACAAAGTGTTAAATTACTATTTCACTACAAGATATGTGAAATGAGTGATAAAAATATTATTTTCCTGACAAAGCTCAGGGTTTTTTCACTATAATGAAAAATTACAATATATTTGTAATTGTATAATTTTATTTTATTCTAGTCTGCTCGGTGTGTTAAGGAGGCCAAAATCCCCTCATTGTGCTAGCCCCAAAGGGTACCAAAACCAAAAACCCCACTGCTGAAACAAAGTGAGGTATAAACTAGCAAATTAAAATGTTTACCAGAGTTGTCCTTTAAAGTGTTCCCCGCCTGCACCAAAGATTTACCAGTTAAAGTGGTTTTAAATAATGTCTTATCTTTACACATACGAATTAAAGAATTGACCTCAGGTAACTGGCAAATTTTTTTCTGACCCATATAAAAAAATTGTCCTGCAATCCTTTTGAGGAGGTTGCAGTGTACAGCCCATGCTATGATAAATCTGGGATGTGAAGATACGTGAAATCTCTAACTGCAGTTTAAGTGCATTTTTCTGCAGCATAGCTTGCTTCTCCAGTTCCGGCTTGTTTTTAAAACAAAGACCCACAGGTACAGGGCAGTTATTACCTTTTTTCTCGCATAAAATGTTTTTGTTCCATTTTTTCATTGCACTGAAATGACCCATCAGAACTACAGGGCACAAGATTTTTCTATAATGTCGTATTTCTTTAGTGCTTTGTGCCACAATGATTGCTGAAATTTAAACTTCATAATAAAAAACAGACTCATCAATAAAACTTCAATTTATAGTATTAGTTTGGAATGGTTTATTTCTTCCACAAAATACCTTTTTTCTTATGATTTACTCAAACAGTTTGTCGTTCTGGAGTACTTGCACAGCATTGCCAGAAGCAATCATCCAATATATGCTGTGCAAGCTTAAAGGACAGAGAACTGTGTTTGGTCCAAGAATACATAGCTATATCTATTTATATGGACAGTAAAATAAGTTATAAAGTTTTCTCTATAATTTACTGTTTGTTCCCTTCAGTGTAACTAATTTTAAAACATATACAAAAGTTAATGTGGCATAATTACACGGTACTGAAATCGAGATGCCGCCTGAAACAAATGACTACACTGTTTTTGTTACTCTCAGTACATCACCAAAGACAAAGCACCAAATGACACAAGGCTTAAGGAAGTTTGAATGTGAGCTACACAATATTCTTCTTCCCAAACTTAAAATACCACAAAAACAAAAATCACATTTCTGCTTCCATACCCCCAGGGTTTTTTATCTTTGTGCCATCTCAAAACAGAAAAGCGATCCCACGGCACAGGTGTCCTGGCTCTGTACCTGCTCTTGAACAAGCACGCTGCAGAACTGCTTTAGAGAGCTCTGTTCCTCAGCTGCTCTTGCCACAAATCCTAACTCTGCAACATAAATATTTTAAGATCCTTTAGCCTGTGTACATGGAAAGAATTGCCCAGACGTTTTCATGAAACTCCACATTCAGAGTCCATCTTTGAAGCGATTTGAAATCCATTATCATGTTCTTTTAAAGCACATTTTAATCAGTAAAATCAATCAACAGCAAGGCTAGGTTTTCAGTAGGATCCTTTCCGCCCCTCCTATCTTCCCTCAAGCTGGTTGATCTCCAGTGTCAAAAACTGAAGGTAGCATCAGAATTTGAGCACTGTAAGAGTCAAGCTTCAGTGGGTTTATGTAGTTCCTGGGATGTTGCCCTTCTGCCTAGCAAATACCTCAAATCTAACAATCAATACGTGCTGTGTATGAGCCAGTTTGCCTTATTCCCTCAGAAAGTGAAAGCTCAAGTCTTTTTTCTTTTTTTCTGAAGCTCTAGATATTCAGGTTACTAATTTGAAACATTTTTGATCAGACACCTACAGGTTGAGCTAAGGAGCCCTGCTTTCTGCAGCTAACATACAGAAGAAATTTATTATCTGCAAACAGGTCGCAGGAGATGCTCACCTGCCACACTATGGAACACAACAGCAAAAAACTTTTAGCAAAGTAACACGTGCAACACCAGACTGAAGCATCTCATTTGCACACAAGTGATTAGACAACTTGCCTAAACAGCTGCGCAGTTACCACAGAGCTTAAAAAACATCAAAATGCATTGGAAGATGGTTCAATATGGTTTTAAAGACATCACTGCCACTCCCCTCAAGAAAAAAGGCAAAAAAAAAAAAAGGCAAAAAAAAATGAGTGTCCATCATAAGATCCAACTCATTCCTGTCTTCTCTCTCCTTCCTGTGCTTTGCTGTTACAAGTATTTTTCATCTCAAGCAACAAACAAAATCTTTAATAATCTAAGGGAAAGTAAGCCTCTCTTAGGTTTTTGCTTTGGGTTTTCTGGCCTGGATAATGATTCAGCCTTATAAGTAGAGGCTAGGGTAAGCCAGAAGTCTAATGCTAACAAAATTTGAGCCTTTTTCATGATAATCATCAAAATAAAGATTAGTTTTGAACATTTGAAGTTCTAGTTTCAGCATCAAGTCTGATGTTTTATTCCAGTTGCATTTCACACAGCTGTTAAAAAATAGTTCAAAACAAGTGTTAACTAAATGCTTCACTGAACTCACTCTCAAAAAAACCTGCTTTTCCAGTTAAAAAAAAAAAAAAAGTGCTAATCCTGCACTCCTGATTTACTCAAGCAGAAATTGTGACCACCTGAAATTCAACACTGCTGTAAAGAATTTCTTTACCCTCACCCTCACTGGAAGCTCTCTGGAAAGATTAGAGAGCTCAGGCACTTAAGCAGCTCACTCTTAGAGCCCATTTGGCTTTCCAGTCTTAAAGAAACTGTTTAACTGGGGAAGGAGCATGATGGGTTTATTGTATAAATCTAAAAAGCATAATTCTATTCAAATAAGAAGATAAAAGTAACTCCAGCATCCAGGGAAAACGAGATGAGGCAGAACAGCTTTTGACCCAGTAAGTGTTAAACATTCAAAAGGCGAGAGAGAAAGTAACTGTGCTGACCAGTGCTGTGTGCATTTGGAATTCATAATCAGCTGTTAGAGACAACAGAACAAATTAACTAAGCTGAAAGTATTTTCGATTACGCAGGCATCTTCCCACCTAATTACACTGAAGTCAAATAAACTCAAGAAAGGAGGGAGTGAAGAGGATAAATGGGGTATTTGCCCTCAGTTATCTGTGCAGGAGATATTCTCTCCCAACGGCGGTCTGGTGGCCGTTTAGGCTGAGCTGACATACCCGACCTATAGCAATACCCGCTGGAAGCTCTAGCACACAAAGTATGAAGAATTAAACCTCTTTAAAAATATTAAAAATACTAATGAATTCTCTTTACAGCTCTTTTTCTTGAAAGGCTTCTGAGTGCTTTAAGAGCTACTGTGGAGAAAAACTTGTAGCAGTTTCAGGTGGACAAAGACTTAAACTGCAAACAACCACCAAATTGTTTTGCCACCAGATTATTTCTAGTTCAGCACAGACACCTTTTGTGCAAATCATTTGAAATCCAGCAGTTGGGACCTGATGTACCTGACCCAACACTGGGGTGAGGCTGGACAACTGGGTAGCTAGGTGTGTTTGGGAGGCAAGCGACAAGCTCCAGGTGGCTGTAGAAAGCAGCAGTCACCCAAAGCACACCACAACAAGCCAAGGAGCATACTTCAAAAACTTGGAAGAGTCAGGCCTATACCATTTTGTTCATTTCTCAAAATGAAGAATGACACAGAGATGATAATCTCTCTCCTACTCAAAATACTGATAAATGACCATTCAGTAAATCCCTCCAGGAAAGCTATTAACAAGCTCCTCCTTACCCCTGCTCCTCGCATTCCCTCATGCTCCACAGACCGCACGGAGGAGTTTACCATCATTCACGCAACAGGAAAAGGAGGCAGCAGCTTGAAAACCGGCTCTGTACAAATGCAGGTTACCCCAAACTGAGCATTCTCTTTAAGAAGATACCTTTTTTATTATCTAAGCGTTAAATTGAACATAACCAAGGTTTCGGAAAACGGGCTACTGTTACATGAACAGCAACAAGCTATAGTGCATCTTCTCAGGAGAGTATTTATAGTCAGTTAATAATAATTACCAGTAAACACTCTAAAAGTGAGCTGACTGGACATTTTTCATTAATTTTTTATGACATATAGGTACCAGTATTTGTAAGATTTGAGAATCATTTTTATCATTCCAAAAATAGATTTGATGATATGTATATACAATATGAAATACGAATTATAGTTGAAAATTAAACAGGTGACAGTTATACAAGTAGAATTAAATTCTAATTATTATTCTTATTATATACATTACCATTTGAAGTGAATAGTTTAAATCACACTTTGAACAGCAAAGTTGGACAACATGAGTATTTTTCTTAAAATAATTAAAATATTTAAATATGCTAATACCCTAAAACAGTGATAAGAAAGAAGGATACACGAGGCTAATTTATCCTACTTCATTCTTCCAAAACTACTTTACTGTTTCTTCCTGCTGTGTGAAAAGCTATTTTATGTTGTTGATGGCAAATACTGAATGTTATGTACTTTTGCAATGAAGTCTAATACAAGAATTATTCTGTGAAGTGGCTGGTTTGATTTTTCTCTCCGCCTGTATTTTCAGATAAGTGTTCTATATTTGAATGTGCTATCTTTAAATACTTTTCACTTCTTTTCTCAGCACTGAAGATGAAACCCTCATAATCATCTCCAGCAGCAAATGCTTTTAGGTCTTCTCTGCAAGTCTTTATTTCCTCCCATTTTTTCTTAGGAGTATTTTTTCTTTTTTCTAAATTTGAACTTCCAAAAGAAATTCACTAAATTTCCTAAGACTTGCTAGACTGTGTGGACTGTTACGGTTGTTTTTTAAACATACAAACATGCCAGCATTTTAAAGGCAGCCAAAATTCAAAGCATAGTTCAAGTTGCTTCATTTTTTGTACATACTTATTTCAAGCTGTACTAAGAAAATGAAAGCTCCAAATTTGCAGAGCCATGAAAGTGAGCATTTATGAAACAGCAGATCCCTGATTTACAAAATTCTTTTACTCTAATTGAAGTCTTTGCAATGAAGGCATCCCTGAACTGTTAAAAAATAAATGATTAAGCATCAGATGAAAGATCTCCCTGAAGTTTTTGCTGGTTTCCTTTTCATTCTGTGGAAGTTAAACACTGAGAAACCCAATGCACGAGAAAAAGCAACTAAGTTTTTCAGGTTTTGCCTCCCCCACCCCACCTATTTAAAGAATAGCTTTGCTTTCTGTAGACTCAACTAACCTGGATTTTAGGAAATATAAGAGTTAGATAAAGATTTAATCAATCTACTTGGGCTCCCTGTTACAATTCAGAGAGGTCTACAGGCAAAATACCTAACTTCCATGAAATCTATCTGCTCCATTACACAGGTAGAACAGGTATGAGATAATCTGATTGTACCTTTTCCCTTCATTTCTTTTGTTTACCAGCAACGTGCCCAAGGACAGTCTGAGCGTTTATAGTGCAGCGATGTGACAGGAATGAAGACTAAGGATAAGAGAAAACTACCTACGCTCCAATAAAAAGAAACTTCTTCCCCCCCCCCCCTTTCACAATTCATAGCAGTATTTGTTTGCAAATACATTTCTTGGGAAACTCAAAGAACTACAAAGCAAATCAGCAATATGTGATCTAGCTGATCTGCACTAGAACAGGTTTGGCTAACGCTTCATTTGTCGAGGACCCTCACTGCTACACACTTGGCAAAAGTGAAGTCCAGTGGCAATAAATAAGAAAAACATTTGCCATGCCTTTAAACATCCTTCAAACTATGACTGTCAAGGTTATGTATTGTGCTCCTGAATACTCCATTGACTTTCAGTGGATTACTAACCATCTTTTCATTTTCCAGTGTAGTCTAATTTGCCAAAAAGTAAATAAAGCTCTTAAAGCATTCAGAACAGAAATTCATCACTTACATATGAAGGAGACCAATAGAACTGTGAGAAAAATTCAAACGGTACCAAAAGTAACAAGCAACAATTGCAGTTAAAATACTAAATGTGAATACAAAAATATTGCTGAAAACCTTTAATTTGTTGGCAGTAATTAACACAATTGTAGCCATCTCTCCTTTACTAATTATGTCTTTATTCTGCCATTTAGAACTATTTATAGTGACACTGGGTTGGTTCACCATAATTTCCTTCCACCCACAACCATTTATAATTTTTTCCTCCAGTAATTTTGTAAACATGGTATTTTTTGTTTCATTTCCATCTGTTGACAAAAAACAACCTGTCTTACTATATTAAAAAAAATAACAATCAGGGGTCAGAATAGCACCCATTGAGCAGCACAATGTAAAAAGTGCACGTTATTATATTCATTCTCCTTTCTTCTAATTCTGCAGATGCAAATTAGCTCAATGCGGGAACAGTGTGGATAGTGAAAACGTGTTTATTGTACATTTAGAAATACTGAGCCTAGCAAAGTAATAAGCTTTGACGTTTAAGACCTTTCTGTCTTCTATTATACTATAGGAATATGAAATGTAAATGATTATTTGCTTCTCTTCTCAAGAATACCATTCCCAATCTAGCCTTGATCAAAGTGATAGAAAATCAGAATAAAAATAAAGTGTAATAAAATACACACCGGGTATTGAAAATAGCATACATTTAAAATAGTCTCAAAATAAAAAAAAAATCAATTCAAAATTCACCTGGAACATTCCTCCCTGTTGCCTCAATTTTTCTTTAGGCACTGTGGAAAGCCATTATTTTTCACCTTCCAAGTTAACAAAGTACAATTTAAATAGTAAACCCCACCATGCAAAATTGTTCTGTCCTCAGTAAATGCTCTTAATTAGCATAATGACATAGCAGTGACAACCTCAACTTCTCCGATTAAATAGGTTTTGCAAAAATTCTCCAGTATGTAGAAATGTAAACTGGAGATTACATTCCAGCAATTCTTAATTCAACGATTATATATGAAGAAATAAAAGGTAAAAAATTATGCAGACGACTGTTATTTTAAAATCCCATTTAAAAACATAGTGGAAGGGCTATCAAACAGATTATTTTTTTATATATAACAAGAAACACCTGGCTGTGAGAAAACAGAATACACAATGGACCCGGGACACTGGCAATGTCTTGTAGTATGTTACATTTTGTTATATTTGATCTTTTATATCAAAGTAAGATAATGATACTGCTGGGAACTGTTCAGAGCTATAAGGGGCACAAAAGATCCAAAGCTTTGCAGGTCCTATGAATACCTGGACAACAATATGTTTACCCTCGATCAGCAAATAATCTACTTAGATAACCCTAAAGATTAATACTTTCACTTCAGAGTTAAATGCTCCTTCGATATATGTTAAATATACTTTCAATATAACATATTTATTCGAACCAGACTTCTTTTAAATTTGACCGAATAAAAAATATTATTTTATCTAATTCAACAGATAATCTCCCCTTTTATTCAGAATTATCTGCTTTGGTCACAGACACATACACACCAAAAAACCAGCTCAAGGGTGGGAAGACCATAGATCCAAGACTAACAAACAGAAAGGTACATTTCATTGTCTTGTTTTTAATCCTTCAACAGGTTCCCATTTGCCATATAACACCTTATCACAATATTTTTTTATCTCTACCCCTCACCCTTAAATAAACCTCTCATCATTAATTCAGGTCCATTCTTCATCACCCTTTCACTGCACTGCATTCTCCAGTCCTTTCTTATGGCTGTTTTCTCTGCTTCTCCTCAGTGAAGATACCAACTCTCTTCCCTCTGTTCCCTGAGTCTGATGACACCTGTAGAGATTTAACCACTAGCAAAAGTGTCAACAGGTTCAAATGTAGATGGAGGGGGAAGGAAAACAGTCAATAACCTCAAATGAAGAGCATGACAAAAATTATTCATTCTAAGAAGAAAAGAAGCCCCCAAATTATTATATAAAAACTTCCTTATCAATGATAACACATGAAATGACAACACCTTTCTAAAATCTGAGTTTTATTTAGTTTGTTTGCTGTGATTAAACTTTTGTTCACCGTCATCAGCTGGAATCAGCAATGTTAAAGTGAATGACTGAAATAACTCCTGGAATGGAAAGGTGTTTAACAGTGTGTAAGAAATCAATCTAATTCAGCATTTAGCGTTTCTAAACGCCACTCTCAACCAACCAGAAAAAAAACCCTACTTTTCTGTACCAATGTGTCTGATCAAATGGGGAAGAACTCAGCATTAAGTGACACACCAAAAATTATTTATATGCCAAATACATTCTAGTAAAGTACTTGTTGTAAATAAAAGCTACATTTATTGACTACAATATTTAGTAAGAATTCTTTACTGAGCTTTCTTAAATAAGACTATTCAAAGCACTGCAAAATATTCCTATAGAGAAACTTCCTTTGTTTAGGACCATTCACTCTCAGCTTTGGATTACCTGCCATGATCTCTGTGCTCATCCGACCAAGTTCGTTTTGCACTCACCAACATATCACTTTATTTTAAATAAAAATTAATTTATTGATCAGGACACAAATTTACCAGTATTTACTTGGAAATATGTGGATCCAGTACAAGTACCAGTATTTGCTTGGAAATACGTGGCTGTAGTTCAACACTTTGCTTACAAATATATGTACATATATATGCAAAAAATAAATAGGAAATTGCATCTGTTGATATTACATATATAAACCTCAATATGCATGTGTGTAAAGACATGTACCCATATGCATATACATCCTGAAAATATCCACCCAAGGGTGTTAAGACAGTGGGCTGGTATCATTGCAAGGCCACTCTCCATAATCTTTGGGAAGTCATGAAGACAGAGGACACCCCAGAAGACTGGAAGAAGGCTAGTGTCACCCCCGTCTACAAGAAGGGCTTAAAGGAGCATCTGGGAAATTATAGGCCCATCAGTGTTACTTCAGTTCCTGGCAAAGTTATGGAACTAATCCTCCTGGGGCCTATCACAAGTCACATGAAGCAAGTGATTAGGAAAAGCCAGCATGGATTCACCAAGGGCTGTTTGTGCTTGACAGACCTATGACAACATAACCTGCCCAGTTGATGAGGGGGAAGTGGTGGACATTATCTATCTGGATTTCTCCCCACAGCCTCCTCCTAGAGAAACTGGTTCATTACGGTCTGTGTGGTGGGTGGAGAACTGGTTGACAGGCTGCACCCAGAAGGTGCTGCTAAATAGTTCCTTTCGAAATGGCAACCTATCACAAGTGGGGTCCCCCAGGGATCGATACTGGGCCCAACACTGATTAATATCTTTGTAAGTGATCTGGATGATAGGATAAACTGTCCCCTGATGAAGTTTGCCGATACCAAACACAGCGGGGAAGTGGACACTTCAGAAGGCAGAGCCACCCTGCAGGAAGACCTTGGATAGGCTGGAAGAGTAGGCTAACAAGAACCTTTTGAAGTTCAACAATGACAAGTTTAAGGTCTTGTACCTGGCAAAACAAAATCCAGGAATGCAGCACAGGCTGGGATCTACCTGGCTGAGGAGCAGCTCTGTGGAAAGGGGCCTGGTGGACAAGCTCAATGTGAGTGACCAGTGTGCTGCTGCGGCAAAGCAAGCCAACAGGATGCTGGATTGCATCTACAAGGGCATCACCAGTAGACACAAAGTCATTATCCCACTCTACTCAGTGCTTGTCAGGCCACACCTGGAATACTGTCTTCAGTTTTGGTCCCCACTATACAAAAAAGATGTGGACAGACTGGAGAGAATCCGGAGAAGTGCCACAATGATCAAAGGACTGGGAAGCCTGCCATATGAGGAAAGGCTGAAAGAATTGGGTTTGCTCAGCCTTGAGAAAGGAAGGCTTAGAGGAGACCTTATCATAACTTCGCAATATTTATAGGGTGGCTACAAAAAATATGGAGACTCCCTTTTTAAAAGGAGTCACATGGCAAAGGAGTCACATGGCAAAGGAGTCACATGGCAAAGGAGTCACATGGCAAAAGAGTCACATGGCAAAAGAGTCACATGGCAAAAGAGTCACATGGCAAAAGAGTCACATGGCAAAAGGAGTAATGGGTACAAGTTACTCCTGGAGAGATTTTGATTGGATACAAGAGGAAAATTTTTCACAATGAGAACAATCAGCCATTGGAATAATCTCCCCAGGGAAGTGGTGGATTCCCCAAAATTGGACAATTCTAAGATTCAGCTGGACAGTGTGCTGGGCTATCTTGTCTAGACTGTGCTTTTGTCAAGAAAGGTTGGACGAGATGATCCCTGAGGTCCCTTCCAACCTGATAATCTATGATTCTAAGAATATCACCCTAATAGTACGTGAAAACAGTTTGAAAACTGGTGTAAAAGTCATTGGTGGAAAAAAAAATCCTTTTCTCTTCATTGCAAATGTTTGTTAAATGTAAATGTTGATATTCTACTCACTGGAAGAACGTTTGTCTGCATGTGGAATTTCATGATAAAAAGCTTTAAAGTCCCAGGTTTCTCTAGATAAACCTCACTGGCTTACTGATGCATGAATGCACTGAAATTGAATTACTGTACAACAGCAATTACTTTTCACAGTACAGTTATAATGAGAATCAGCTCCACAATGAACACCAGGTAGCTAGGAAAAGTTAATAAAAAGAAATATTTTCTATTTGCATTTTCCGCTGCACAATGGTAGTTGCCTTAAAGAAAAATAATCCTTAACACTTGATTTGCCATCTTACAAGTAAATCAACAATCATTTTTACAGGATTCTCCTTACTTGCAAGGAAACGTTAATGAAAATAGAAATTTAACTGCATAGCTAAAGTTGTAATAATAGCTTTTTGATTATTCTCTAATAACGTATTTCTCTTTCATTTTGCTTTCTTTTTCACTTCCCTCTATATTCCTTTGATATTTTTTCCTATTACACCATTAACTAGGAAATGTAAAAGCACCAAATGAATAGTTTTAATACCACCTCTTTTTCACTACCAGGTTTGTTGCAGTGGTCTTTTGTTATTGAGCATTGTCATTGTGCTCTATTCTCTTCAGTTTCAAACGACTGGAGTCACTGAAGTATCATAAAACCTTCTAAAAAAATAATTAAAAAAAAAAAATTACAGCTAACTTTAAATCAAGACTGATCAAGAACATTTCCTATGAGTGAAATCACTGAAAGTCCAGGAAAGGCAACTGAAGCAATACCACAAATGAGAGCAGACTACGCGAGGCTCTCAAAAAGATTATTTGGTTCTGGCTGTAAAATTAAACCCACTGCTGAATAACACAGGAAACATTTCCACTCATTCCACCTTATGGCCAATAAGACTTTTACCAACCCGAATGCCATAGTCTTAAAGGTAAATGGATACATCTACATTTGTCACAGCTAGAAACAAAGCATCAGCAACATTGAGTCAAACTACTCTTCAGTGGTTTTAACTTAAATCATGTCACAAACATTTCAAAATAAAATCTGAAGTTGCCTCTCTGAAATTCAATCAAGTAGGGCTGTATCAGAAAGGAAATGGTTAAAAGGAATATCTTGAACTGACATAAATCTAAGGTAAATAGTGAACAGTGGGGAGGGGGTAGGGGGGAGAAAGTTGCTTGCAAGGGTTTCCATCAGTAAGTAGATGACAAAAGGTTATATAATTGGTTTAGCACTTTCAGTTTTCCATTTATTTTATGTATCTGACAGCACAAAAATAGGACATTCTGTGATAGGATAATTGCATACTGAAGGGTAATTCAAACAGGGGATGAATACGATAAAAATCACACTGAACCAACTAATCACTATGAAAAGTGATGAGACAGAAAAGATAGAAATTCAACCAGACTATAAAGGGGGAGGAGGGAGAAGAGAGTTCAAATGTGATTAGTAGCTTCGAACAAGTTAATGTGTTTGAAAGCAAAACAAAAAAACTGAAGGCCTTTCCTGTTTCTCTATTTCCAGGTCTTTCTTCTTGACCTTTTCTACAAATTAAGCATTTTATATACTGTGGCTTTCTGAGTAGTTGTCACAGATTGCCACATCTGCAAGAACCTGAAAAAAGTATGTTGATAAAGTATTTTAAATTAAACCATGGATTTTGATGTCTACTTGAAGCTAATTCAATGAGCAGTGTAGGGCAACAATTTGGGGTAACACTGGAACATGTTTTCTGAGCACTTGGATTTGAACCCTTGCAATGGTAACCCCATTATTTCTAGGGCTGAGAGATATTTGCAAGGCACTCTTCATTTAGTACTTACTGTAATATTACCACCAGTGTATCTAAAAAATGTAAAAATATTACTCTAAATTCTAAGTTTCAGTGCTCTGCCTACAAGTTTCCACGAAAAGCTTATGTCAAAATTCTATTATTTTAGAGGCAAGGCAATGCAGTATTACTTTGTCTCAGTGTGGAGCAGAGGTCTTACGACCATAAGAGCTTTATAACTCCTATCTCACCTCTCCAGATATGAGGACAAAAGTAGGTATGATGTACCAAAGATGGAACTTGTGCAAAACTTGCACTGTACCAGAAGATTCTGTCCTTAACAGAACATAAAACACTGAGCACTGCTCACTGCCAGAACATAAAAGGTCACTCACTGCATCTCTAGCAACCAAGATTGATCACATTGTGTAATTATGCAAAAAAGAGTAACTTTATTGAAAGGTACACTAAACAGATAATTTATTTCAAATAAGTGACCCTGTCCAATCCAAGCTTCTAGCTTCCTTTCCAAAGATGGAAACCTTCCAAAGAAGGCTCTGGATTTCAGTCAGTTTTACCAGCCCTGAAATCCTTTCACACAATACTATACACATAGTTTAATTTCACAGAATTTGGGCTTATTTTCACCCAGAGCATGGTGGCCTATATTGGTCTTATATTTTTTTCCACCTTAGACAAAAATGCCATCTGTATGAAGAGACCAAACCAATTCTGAACACTCACAACCATTAGAAAACATTCACTGAAAGCTCTAATTGAGAGACAAACTGCTCTTCCCCAAGAGCACTCCACACTGATAGAACAGAGCTCCGCTTTCCTTGCGTGCAGCTTGCTGGTCACTCCTTGCTCCAAATAAGTGCTGCTCCAAGAATGTGTTTTTTCACATTATTATGATCTTAGGGCAGCAGTTTTCTCTGCTAAGGAGCAAGGAAAACAACCTCCCCCAGAGTCACTATTGCGCAGTCTTCTTGAAGCTGTTGCACACATCTTAAAGTGCAGTTTTTCTCTGAAAAACAGGCTGTAAAAATAGCATTGTGGGGTTCCATGTTTATTGTCTTTCTCTCCTTCCCTGCCAAGTGTGCTCAGTTTGCAAGCTGAAATATGTTTTACTTTGCTGCCAGCCCAGAAAATTCAACCTCTAAAACATAGCCAAATTCCTTCCTCCCTTTTGCACCATAACAAAAAACAAAAGGCTGAAGGCAAAATTGTATTTACAGTTACACAAACGGAATCCCTCTCCTTGGGTGATGCCTTAAGCTCCACAGTTGAGACACAAAGACCTTCAACTCAATTGAGCACAGAAATCCAGCTGAAATATTGTAGCTGGTGGTAAACAGAATCACCACATTGTCCTGTCAGTCTGCTGATATAGGTAATGTAACAGGAACTACTGTTACAGGCAGTCACCTAAATTTCTAGCAAAGAATAACTCAAAGTGAAAACTTCAACAGGAAGATCTGTTCTAGGACATGCATATTACAATGAACTCCTATTTTATATAGCAAAACATAGAAGTCAGAAATTTTTCCTTTTTTTTTTTATGGTAAATCTAATCTAATAGGATGCCAAAGAAGGATCAGAATGGAGATTAAAAAAAAACCCAAACCCCAAAACCTAGAGATGTACAGAAAAGCTCAATGTAGCTACTTAACAATCACTAATAAGTTGCCTTTAGAGTTCTGTAGTACTTACCACAATTAGAGGAATTTTTTTTTAGTCCCATTTGGGGCACCTGCATCTTCTTCTAGTTTTGAACTAAAGGACAGTTATTAAACTCAGAAGATTCTCTGCAATACTATTTTTATAATAGTAAGCAGTGAAATTAAGTTGCTTTGGACTGACATTTTGAAATCTAACATTTTATTTCACAACCATACATAGTTGTGTCTTACTGAATACAAGTGATACCTTACAAACTCATGGGAAACTGGTAGTCGAAACCTAGTTACGCTCTCTTGCATTTATCTACTGATGGTATAAAGAATTTAGATGTATTCTCTTTAATGCTGATTCTAAAATACTTATGAACACTTTAGCAATTCCACTTCAGCACTTTCATTCACTAGCACAGCCTAAATTATATACTTAGTTTTAAATCACAGCATGAAATAGCAGATTGATCTGCTGCTTACCCGTACAGCTTCAGACTTTTTATGAAACATTTCTTCCATATTCTTTGCTAACTTTTTCACAAGCTGAAGGCCATCAATTTCTTCTATTGCAACATCCTTCTCATATTCTTTGTATTTCTGGAAGAAAAAAAAAATAACAGGAATTAGGTAAAAGTTATTCAGAGTGAAACAGCTGAAATTTTGACAACTAATTATTAGTTTCATATTACACTTTTGCTGACATTCTTCATTTATTTGATGTTTATTTGTGTGACAGAAGGCTGCTTTGTGCCAAGATGCTGCCACAGGAACAGAACAACTGGGTTAGAACCAGAACTCCATTAAGAAAATATAATAGAAATATTTATCTCATGCACTGTAGGAAAATGATAATTCCCCTTCACAGCATTTAAATTACCCCTCCCCACAACTGATCAACAGCCAAAGAAGTAGTAAAAAATCCTCATATCCCATCCAAAAATCATTGAAAACCAATTATATGCTTGGCAATCCACTTAGCAACCTAGAATCCTCCTCCTCCTCAGCTGGACTTGTAGATGTTTATTTCACTAGGTTTATACAATACTTACATTATGAATATTTGTACTACAAGCTTATCTAGACATTCTTAGCTTTCCATACAAATAAAACCTTAAATAAACCACATAAACATGAATCTTTATCTAAATTCAAGCCGGAAAGTATCCTGTATACAATACGGATGAGCATTACCTTATGGTCTCTTTTCACAGTGTGAATAACTCTCAGACTGACTAAGCACTACAATTATATTCAAAACAATTTTTATCCTCTATTTTCTACATTTTTTTTTCTTTATCAGTGTTTACAACGAAGCTTGTAAGAATATAATATACCAAAAAAAAGCATAATATTCTTCAGAGTCAATCTTCAAAATATTTAGAACATTCCTCTTTCCTATATGACTCCACTATAGGCTGTATTCTAAGAAGTGATGGCTTTCAGTCTAGTTATCATTTGCTAATTTCTATTTAAAACATGTATGAGTTGAGATGAGCTAATCATTGCCCATTACCAAACTCATAACCTATTCACATAACTACTTCCATGATACTGTGAGGAAGATGAAAAGTATACCTGGCTTCTGCCAGCTTTATCCCTATGTGCAAAAAACATCTTCCAAACTCTAAAGAAGACTCTTGTGCAACCCACATCACTAAGACATTGACTTGAGTCAATACAATGAACTGGTATTAATAAAAAGATTTATCAATAAAATTTGCCTATGGAATTACAATTAGCTCCAAACCTAATATAACTCCAGAGAGAGAAGAAAGAATAACAGCATCAAAAACAGTGGCTCAAAGCACCTGAATGAACACTAAGAAGATCCAAACCGTGAATAAGTCAGGACCAGTCATGTCCTGGCTGGTGATGGAACGAAGGACTCTATTGTAAGTGAATGCCTGCATATATTATACCCATTTCTCCTGACAAAACTAATTTTCAGG
The DNA here is from genome assembly GCA_002844005.1 of Limosa lapponica baueri. Classification (NCBI taxonomy): domain Eukaryota; kingdom Metazoa; phylum Chordata; class Aves; order Charadriiformes; family Scolopacidae; genus Limosa; species Limosa lapponica. The sequence goes on along the minus strand of KZ505710.1, from coordinate 195,560 downwards.
ACAAAGTGACACTCTGGAATTGCTTTAATCTCTATACTTCCCTGTAAAAACTCGTGTGGATGTTTTGAAAGGCAAATATTATTTGATAAAACAGCATTTGCAGACAATTTCATATGAACTTTACAATATACAGTTGCCAGTAAATACGTAGGACACTACCTTTCTTATATTCTGCAGTTTTCCCATTTGAGTAATAATTTCCACATGATTTCCAGTTACGAGGCTCTTTTCTAGCTGAGATTTTAATATTAGTCCAAGTAATCTAAGAAATCTCAAGCAGACCACCTGCACTTTGGTCCCTGGAGGCAGCAGGGGAGATGTATTTTTTTCCCCTTCTTGGCCTGCATTTAAATGCCATAAGCAGAGTTTTGATTTCAACTCTGCAAGTACATTTATGCCATTACTAAACTCACTACTCTCCACTCCGAAAAAATTAACTACAGATAGCACAGTTATTTGTCTAAAATAGAAAATTAATTTTTTTATTTACCGGACAAAATACAAGAACACAGTAGACAACAGAGAGATAAATGTTATTGTAAGAAACAATAACTGTGATAAAATGTAGTAAATTAAAAGTAAATTGAAAACATTCCCAGCTAATTACTGATGTCAAAGTCTGTTCACATTCCACAGGATTTGAAGCTTTGGAGAATTTAAAACAAATGAAACAAAATGCAGTGTCATGAACAACTATCATATTATGTCAATAGATCAAGTACAAATTTGAATCATTTATTTCAAGCTGCACAGATCATGTTCAACATATCAAGTTCTGATAAAAATGGTTTCCTTCAGACTTGACCTTTGAGTTCTTAGAAAGTATTCTAAAATGCATCACTTCAATAGACTGTTTTTGAGTCATCAGATTTATTGATTTAAGCTTTGCCATCAAGTGAAGAAAACCAGGAGATTACTCATCGCATTTGTCTGAAAACTGAATGGTACAGTTGAAGTCAACAAATTATCTACGCACAGAGAATCACACCATATAGTCTATTAGGCTATTGTGAGAACATCTTAAAAAGTCACCCTTCTCAATTTTGAGTAACTGATGCTTTTGAAAATCGATAATAACTTTCACTCAAAATAGATGGGAATGCATTATTAACTGATAATATATCATTTTATAATTATGCTAGTTCATAACACATAAATTCATTTTTTCCTAATTTAAATGCCAAAGTTCCAACATCAAAAAAAACGGAGGAAACAGAAGATATTATTTAAATTCTATTTGAAAAGACCACACATCTGGCGCAGTGCACGTCTAGTCAATTGTTGGAAATCTTCAAGAACATTTGCAACAACCTAGGAGTATTTACTTGATCTGCAAAACCTTGGCAGCCAAGAGGTTTACATAATAAGAGGTTTACATAATATGTGTTTTACATTCAGTATTTCATTGCCATAAAAATCCTTCTATTATTTTTTCAGCCATTAGTGGAAGGTTCCAAACCAGAAGAAATTATGTGGTTGGAAAAAACACCAGCTGTTTTTAGTATCCTTGTGCTCTAGTGATTGCGTCTGGAGGGAAGAGGTGCCAGCTTAATCTATGCACTTCCTCCTAGTACTCAATGCGCATGAGGCTGGGAATTTAGATTCTATAAGCAGTTGATTTTATAATAACTATCAATACAAGAAACCCGAATCACAACACAGAGTGAAAGAACAAAATTGCAATAAAACTGCAACAAAGGACATCATCAATAACGGATTCTCTTCCTTTCACTGCAGAGGCTGTCTGACCTCCAGGCTCTCATCACTAGATTTTTACATATTAAATTGGTTTTTAATTTAAATAAATTAGCTATAACAGCAAAGACATAATTCCCTCAAAATAAATTTGAAATAGTTTTTAAATGACATTATTTCTTTTGTTTTAGTATAATCTTGAGATAACAGCAGTGTGCCACTACAGTTGCAATTAAGCAATATGTGCTTAATTCACAGCCAGTGGTAAAAAAACCAGGCCACCCTTGATACTTCCAGACTTACAAACTACCTTGTAGTACTGTTACTCTGAATGGCTCTTCTAAGAGAAGGCTTAAACAGACATTTCCCTCCACTGTAAAAAGCATGAAGTTGATGATAAAGTTTTTTTGGGTTTTTTATTTATTTAATTAAAAAAATATATTAAATCCTTACTTTTTTCCAATATTCCATAATTTTATTCCAGTAAGAGATACTGAAAAATTGTCATCAAGATTTGTAACGTACCAAGTAAAACATTTGTACTGTTAGTAAAAGGAGAGAAAACAGCCTTGACTTTGCTATAAATTAATGACTTGCATAACAAAAGCGTATGAAAAGTTAGTCACAGTTGGACATTTATTTAGATAAGTGGATTTCCAATTGTCTAAAAGATCGAGCAGATAGAAATTCTGATTTGTGGCATTATAAAAATAAAATACTTGAAATTCTGATTCCTTCTGCTTGCAAAAATCAGCATTTGTTAAGACAACAAGAACATTTATCATTTGAGAAAGCACACAAAAATACATTATTTCTTCAGTATCTGTTTTGCCAGATCATTTCACATAAGCATCAGGGAAAGACAGACAGTAATTCACTGTCAGAACTTTTAATGCTGTTCATGGATTTAAGCATGGGGCTTTTTTCTTGCATGGTAACCAATCATCTAGAAATAACATACCAGAAAACAATCTATACAAAACTCAGGTCATTTAATTCAATCATGAATATTTGACACTCAAACATCAACTCTCTGGCATGTAAGTCCTAACAGTGGCTCCCTTAGGTGCAGAAGTGCTGGTGTGGAGCGCCACGTGAGTTGATTGGCTTATTGGAAATATTTTAATTCTGTATTTGGGGTGTCATAACAATCAAGTGTAATCAATGAATGAGTCTGCAAGGCTACAAAAAGCTTACAGCTAATACAATTTGCAGCTCTTAATGTTGTTTCTGTAGTTACAGAGTCAAAAACTATGCCAGTCTTAAACAGAGTCCTGTCTCAGTCAGTTTTTAACCCCTAAACCTATGGATTTCTTCACCGATGTTGATTTTCCTACCCAAAGTAACCTTGGATTTTTAGGTAAAGACCCTCTAGAGTGCAGGGATCAGAACACTGATAATATACTACATTTTTATGCATCAAGAAAAAAAGCTTTTTCTTTCACTAATCTGTTCCTCATTGCAATCTAAAAATAAAGCTCACATTCATTTTTATGCACTTCTCATTGTATAATTTTTTTATGTTATGTTTTTTATATGTTTTTTTATTATGTTTTTTATATGTTATTAACACTACTGCACAAAATTTAAAACAAATGTCATTTATTCAGGGTGCTTTAAAAACACCTTCTCCTTTTTACATTTTGTAGGAGTTGATTTTTTTAAATTATAAACCCCAAACCTAAAATCTATGTGGAGCAAACTGACTGTAGTCACATTAGGTGCTGCTTTACACCACTAACAGTTCTGTTGAAATTAAAGGAACCATGCACAGAGCAAGGCTTTCCACTACTATCAATATATGGCTCTGAGCTTCTGAATCAAAGCTAACAATATAAATTGCTCTTGATGTGGAAAATCAATCACAGCATTTTATAAGACAGTATTACCTTAAAACAATATCCATGTTCAAATTGATGGGATACAAACTGTGAAAGTTCAAACCTTCTGTGGCTCGAGCTCTTGCGGTGCTCTACCACACTAGCACACATCCCTTCTGCACATGAGAGGCGGAGGAGTAATTCCCAGCAGAATATTTATAAATATGCAGCGCAGCCTCTAAATGCCTCATCAGAAGTGAGGGGTCGCTAATTATATACGCACTGTTGGAATAAGCCTGAATTTGAAGCCAAATAAAAAACAGCCTCCAGAATTACATGTGCATGTGAGTGGGAAACTGAGCTTTTCCACTGAGCAGAAGGGTACTCAGACGGCACTACCACAGCAGAGATATCAAATACAGATGGTGCATTCCTCTGATAGACTCATCTGTGAATCTCTCCTTAGTAAAAGATTTTGTATTTTCCCATTATCACATTGACCCTGTGGTGGTGTGTTTTTTTTAAACTGGAGTGCCACCATTATGTTGTTATTATCTGGTCCTCCTTAGTCTAAAACGCATCCAGTGGAACAACTTTAAAGGCCTTAACAAAATAAGCAATATTATGAGTTGGTTTTATTTTGTTGTTGATGGCTGGTGAGCATTTATAAACAAAATTATTTCATCCACAGAATTTTTCATCCACAGAGCTTCAAAAACTTTATAAAAGGAGTACATATGATAATCTCCAATCTGTACATAAGGATATTGAGATACAGACAAATTCAGTGACGTGCACAATGTCACACAACAGTTCATGACTACAAAGAGAACACGCTCTCCTGGTTACTCTTCCAGTGCCCTGCCCAGTCAACCACAGATAACTGTGTTAAATTCAGGTTGATCTGTATGGAAAGATGAGTCACAACGCCATATTTCTCCTCACCTTGACATTAGAAAACTCCTTGATAATTGGTAGTTTGTGTTACACCACATTACACACTCCTATTAACCTTTACTGAACCTCTTTGTGTTGATGAAATCCATCAGCAATGACCAGTGTGATGGCACACTCATTTTCTTTTCTGCAGAGAAATTTTTATTCACTTCATCAAATGACTCCAAGGAGCTCTACATTAGCTTGTCACATTTGACTCTTGCCACACAATGGTGTCTGAGGAACTCCTGCTCTCTCAAACTCCCATTTAGTTACTTCATAAAATACACTTTGAAATGCAAAATATTGAAATATTTGTTGCATACTATATTACTATGATTAGCTACTCAAAGCTGTACCTGGTATATTATAGCCAAAGATCAGCTATCCTGGGAAATTTGCTATCATCATCACACTTGACAAGGATAGTTATTGCCTTCCTTGCAAAATAATTTACAGACAATGAAGTATCTTAGAGTCATTGCAAGGGCACTATATCCTCAGCATATTTAATCTTTAAAAAGATATTTATTTCTGACTTATTTTTACCTCATTGCTACATGCAAGTGCTACAAAACCGAATCAATTAAAGTATTAAGCTGAATGGTAATCAAAACCAAACAAACTCAGTTCCTGATTTAGCAATATTTCTCTGCCATGTCTGTGAACCATGTCCACACACGATACCTCCTCAAACCTTTGCACAACTAGATATGCACAGGTACACCACATACACAGCAATAATGGGAAGAGTCTTGAACATATACCTGGTTAAAACAGCTGAGCTAGTATGGAAAGATACCAGCTGGGTAGCTACTCTACAATATAGAGTATTTCTCATCACAAAATTTAAAAGCAGCAGTTATATTGGTAATGCATAAATTATAATATTCTCTAATAAACAAAAAGATAAGGAACACACTCCAGTAGTTTCAAATGCTTGCTCTCTAATTCAGTATTTCAGTTTTTAGTCGAAGTAGTTAACGAGCCTCCACCTAAACAACTATCACCAAAAATGAGTGATCCAAATAACAATCTAGTTCAGAGATCTAATTCTAAGCATTGAGCAGAGGTCAGGAATGCTCTCACATCTTTTCCTTTAATGGAATTGCTTTGGGTCAGGGCTAACCAGAGGAACAAAAAACGCTGGAGAAGATTTGCCGCGCTGCTGCCTCCAGCGTTCAGTGGCAGAGGCTGAGAGGATTTCGGACTCTTGCAAGAGTGCCAGCTCACCATCCTTCCCGACTACAAATTCAAGCATATTGAAAATGGTTGAAAAAGCAAATTGCTGCCTTGTAAGTGCTTCTAGACATCTGAAACATCTTCCTTCACGGGCCAGCATGGGTGTTTTAAGAGCCAGTTAACCAAGACTATTAAAAACTGCTTTAGAAATATATTTTAGAGAAGCTATCTATGTAATTATATATACCTTCTATTTTAGAGGAGAACATAAAGCCCTCACTTAAACCAAAAAAAGAACATTCTGGAACTGCCCTGGAGACTTCTTTTTCCATAAAGATGTGCTTGATACTCTTGAAAACTCACTGCATTATTTCACATGAACTGCTTCAAACAACGCACAAAAAACACCATAAGTATAAATCTGCAGAATCACAATGTGACCCAGAGGGCATGTTCATCCAAGGCAAAGCCATCACTGTATTTTCAAGTGAAAGCAAGTATATCAGTGGCATGTACATCTAATCTGGTCCTCACAAAAGTCTGAGGAAATGTGAGAATGCAGTCCTTTCATCCTGGATAGTTACTCTGAGTCACTGAAGATTCCGAAGCAGGGAACCTGACAACTTACTACTTTCAACAATTTCTCAGCTAGGATGAGATACTACGTTTTCTTTTGTACACCAAACTGCATTGGTCTTCTCTGAAAGCCTTTGTGGTTACTAGAAACAAGGACAACCAAAAGAGACAGTTGCTTTGTGCTGTAAGGTCACAGCATACAGCCACAAACTAATTCTTTCAATCAGACTTTCTTTATAATGTTTTTTTCTCGTTACACTTTCTTACACCACTGTGTGTGCATCTCTCTCCCTCCCTATTGTTCCATTTCTGTGGACCTATTACTGCCTTACACCCAGCTCTTGTTCTGGTTTTATTAGACAACACTTATTTTCCACCCCAGAAAAACTAGACAATTGTCTCCCCACCTTCCATGGTTGCCCCAAAATGAGCAATAAAATAAAATAGCAACAAATAAATCTAGACACAAGGAGAGTATAGACACAAAAAACAAGACAAACTTTCACTTAGCAATACCCATGTCTTGTGGTAAATCTAAAAGCACTGCTCACCTAAAATAGCTAGCGATTATTGTTCCACAGAAAAAGAAACATGTAATCTCATCTCCTTGGGACACAAACTTTGCAATATGCAATGTTCTCTATAGCTAACATTCATTTGCCTCAATAATGCTTCTAAACCTTTACCCTTTGCATTGTGCAGAACCTTCAACATTAACTCTTCAATGGCTTTATTTCATTGTTTGTCACTATGAAGGACGTGGCATTGATCCCTGCTGCTATATCTCATCATTGCACTTTTCTGTATCCACCTGATGAAAGTATTTATATCGATTTAGGGTTTTACAGAGGTATCAGAACACTATGTATCAAAGTGGAGTTGTAGTAACAAGAAAAAGC
>KZ505710.1:176921-187727 GCA_002844005.1 Limosa lapponica baueri | reverse complement strand
GTACATTAAACAACACACACATCAAAACTACAGCCGGAGCTCTGTTTGTAGTTCTTGCTTTTTTGGGGTTTTTTTTTTTAATGAAAATTGGCTAAATAATCTACAGAATAATAGCCTTTGTATCATATCACACTCATACTATTCCATAAGCAGGTACTCCAAAACGTCACTGCAAAGAGGAAATAAACACACTGAGGAATTTAAAGTTTTGCAGAAAGGACGGTGAAGCACATCAGCCTTAATCTCAGTCCTTATTTTCCCCTGAAACTGAAAACACAAGACATGTTCTTGAAGTGTACATATTCCCTAATGATATTGCCTTCATCAAAATATATGTCAAAAACTAACTAGATTCAGACCCTCTACTTAGAAATTTGTATAGTCTCATGCCTGTTTTAGTCTTGACTTTATTTTCTCTCACAAAATAAACAAAAGACCAAACAAGAAAAAAAGGTGACTGCCAAGCTAGGGTAGATTTATTTTTGTGTACTTACATGTCAGTATTTGACCAGACTGGAAGCATTTCAACTAATCATCAGTTTAGTGCTGTTTTTGTAAAATTAAAAAAATTTTGCCCAAATTTAACAATTCAATCTGAAGCAAACCTATCTCAAGTTTAAGTGTAGGACACATTCTTTTTCTGTTATTTACAGAGGCCTCTATATGCAGTTAGTTATATCCTATGTACACAAACATGGAGATATTTATTCAGCTTTTGTCTGATTCTCAAAGGTCTAGAAAATATTTGTAATTTAGGAATTCATTACACTGCCAACAGAGTTTGTCTCACGAAGAAATAAAGCATATTACACAGAGCATCACAACAGGTCATCACCACAGTATATGGAAATAAACCATCTAACTCAAGAGCCTACAGTAGAATGCATAAACTAATACATTTATCAGAAAAAGTACGGAGCTCTTGTACTAGAAAGGACCCTGCAACAGCTTTGTTTTGCTTGGTCAATAAACCACTATTAATGATAATGTATCTATGAATTAAAGATGCATCAATCTGCATAGCAGAGAATAGAAGCCATGAATAATAGCCAAATCAATACTATGAAGTCGTAAAAAATACAGGGTGCTCTCCTTCAGGCTGTTGGTAATTAATTTACTTTTGCTCCCTTCACACATGAGAGGAAGCTAGTAGAAGAACACTTTAATCACATAAAAGTTGTTAATTAGAAATAGCACACATACTGTTATCTCCTTACTGTATCTTTTATGTTCATATGCTTATCGCACTTAAAAAAAATATTACATTATTTGTACCACACATCTAGAGAAAACAGCTTGTGTTTTTGGAGCATATGCATATACTGGCTGATATTTTTAAGTACTGCAATTTGAAAGGTTGTTTCTTAAATAAAAGATCTTGTTCTAGTTGGGACATTCATTACTATAAACAGTCTAATATCACATTTCTGCAACACAAATATGCTACTAGGGGATACAGGTATAGAAATGTTTTAAGCCTTATGTGGTTCATTACAGCATAACGGAAAGCCTTAGCACTGAAAAATTATGTTTGCTTATGTTTCGGCTCAGTTTATTTGATTCAGCTCCTCTAGTTAATTAAATAATGCCTTTTTTGCAATAAAAAAGAGACCAGGTTTAAGTCATCAGCATCTAATGGAGGCATCCCCTTCTCAGCAAATAAAAAAGATTTGGTGGTCCTGTTGCTTTCATGGAACAGCCCTAGACCAGCAAGCCTCTAGAAAAGGAAACAGGATAAAGGTCCTGGCTCTCTTGTTTTAAAAAGGGTGCCATCACTTTCTAAACAGAATTTTAATATTCATTGTGTTTGAATTCTTTTAAGTACTATTTTTGCACAAAGAAAACTCTAAATTACTACAGTTAACAGTACATTTTCACAAAGACATCGAAATTTAAGTTTCCATTTTTAAAATATATTCTTCATGATAATGTTCAAACCGCCCTCAGCAGACTGTTACTATTTCATAGCTTAATAGAAATACAGAATCTCACTAAACCTCAGAACATCAAAGCCGTGTGAATCACAGGTTACTGCTTATTGATAAATTCCTTCAGCTCACCACAAAGCAATGACCTTCCTGATGAACTGCATTCAAGCCTCTAAGACAGCAGAGTAATTAACATCTACTTAAGTTAAAATCACAAGTGGTCCTATTGAAGCAGGCAGCACTTAAAGCTATCTGTTGTGTGAATTAGGGTCCCGGTAGTCATTTCTGACTCTCGACACATCCTTATGTAGTTTTGCTAAACTCATGTCATCAAGCTCAAAAACAGCTAAATTCTGAGCCTAAGCTTGACCTTTGATTGTTTACCAGCAACTGTGGAAAAGATTCATAATGTAGGGTCACATCTCCATCTTATGAACTTTCTAAAGGAGTTTTTCTGTGAAAGAATATAACACACATAACCAAGGGCAGAACACTCTTAATTTCCAACACCGTATTTTGTCATGTTAACCCACTGAAAAATTGCAATTATTTAGATTCTTGTCAAATTCACACTCTACCCTGCAATGTAAACACCCTGAATTTACTTGCAGGTTTCCTCCTTTCACAAAAATACAATTTGTCCCCTATTATGACAAACTAATTATTACAAAGAACCGCTTACATCAATAAAATATAATTGTGGCAACTGGACATTCTGTTTGCATTTGGAGGTACAGCAGAGCCTGTGCTGCACGCCCAGGACTGCCAGAGGCATACATCTGTTTGTGCAGTTCTAGTTCAGTAGTTTAAGGAATGAAGTATCACCTCATTACAGAGCTGCCATGTATGAGTGAATTTGTGGAGCTCGCCCTCCTCACAGTCAGACAGTTCTAATCTCCTTGCAAACCGCAGTGGCAGCACAGAGATGAAGTGTTAAGCTTATCAGGCCTCATCTGTACCATCACCTACTTAGTTAAGCCCAGACCATCCATTTCTCTGTCATTTCTTTGTTCCTGAGGTGTCTGAATGCATAATAGCCACTAGGGAAAGATACAAGATATCTTTAAGGCTTCACAAGAACACCACCTACTTTTTGTTTTTTAATGCAAACTGAAAACAATTCACAAGCACCGTTTTATTCATAGGTTGCGCTACCTGCATTTTTTCTTACAGTAGAATTCTACCTTGTATCATCACAACATAACCTGTCACAATAAAGCTATTCATTTATTTTATATTAACTCTGTGTTTTCATAGAAATTCCAAACTCCAAAATAGCCTCTATTCCTATTACAGTACAACAGTTGGGAAGGGTTCTGGTAATTGAAAATCTCATAGAATAATAAAAACAGCTTTGTACTCAACCGTTTTCTTTGGGCATCGTCAAGCAAATCAAAATCAAGGGAGTTTTGTTTCAGTCACAAAATAAGGCTTGTTCTTCAGCGGCTTTAAAAAAGGCATGAAAAAAGGTCGTCTTTAATTAATTCAAAATAAAGGTGCCTTTTAACCATTTCTTTTTAGTAACACAACCCTGCTTTCAAGATCATGCTACCTTATGGATTTTTATTTCAGGAACAAGGTCCAAAACTTTACATGTGAGCAACTGCAACACTTGGCAGGAAAAGCTTGAAGTGGGCTCTAGTGAGTACTCAGGAGACTTGCCCTCAGATCTGAGTCATTCTGCTGTTTTGGGAGCATCTGAGTCAACATTGTAATCTTTTAGCAAGGGGTTTCACCACAACGGATCCCTCTTTCTAAGCACTTCCAGGAGCCAGGAACTGAGATGGACTAACATCCAAGGTTCCTAGCCACCAGCTGAGGGAGACCTTTCCACTAACCCCCAACTATGGCAGAAGGACAAGTAAACCAGTTTGATTAGGCTAATTAGCAAGACCTGCCCACCACATCACCTTCTGGTTTAACATGTCTTCCAGATCACTGTTACAGGAGTACAAATACTGCTCGTGAGGAAACACTAATGCCATTCCAGATCCAATGCCATTGATAACTATCAATCACAAATGGCAAGGAGCTATTACAGCCGTGTTCAGTCCCTCTGGTGCTGGGAACAGACAAGCAGCATGTTGCTGCTCCCTGTGCAGCCCTGCACAAACCACGCAGCAGCATTCTGATCAGATTACCTATCATTTACACCAAAACCCATCTAAAGGGATTTTGAAAATGGAAAAAGTCCTTTTGCAAGAACAGCCCTAGTCAGCACGCAACACTTCGTTAATTCATACCTACGGAGCCTGTAAGGATTCCTGAGCATTATTTATGCTTTAAAAGTATTGATGGTGCCACCTTACATCTCTAGATGTCTCCAGAACACCTTAATGAGGCCTACACTGAAAGATGCCTTAGTTGAAATGAGAATGTCTTCCAGCTTTTAAAACAAACAAAAAAACCACACTGTTCATACCAGCAATTTGCTTTTCATAAATTCTTCAAAATTCTCCTGTTCCAACTGGAGGTTAAAAGTCAAACCACAAGAATACTGCCAATCACTTCATCATTAGCTCCTTGAAAGTCGAAAACATAAAATTATATTTTTATAAGAGACAGGGAGCATTTATTGCAGTAAATTAGATAATTCTGCAATAACAGCTTACATTAAAGAATGTTAATTTGATTCCTGTCAGTTTTTCAGCTTTCTGTCAATACTGTATTTGAAATAACTCAAGGAGAAAGCATGAATTCCAATCATACTCCAGCCCATTTATATGCCTGCTTCAAAGGAAGATGTTTTGGTGATAGCTTTAGAAGAGAAGTGTGGTTGGTTGAGGCTCATTCCCAAAACAATGACTAGAAAATTACATGAACCCACTTGCTTATATAACTATCTAAAAATCGGAGCTTAGGTGCTACAAGGTAAGAAATAGCATGCACTACCTAAAAAGCCACTAGGAGCCCCAAAAAGGTGGCGTTACTAAATAAAACAGCAGAGCAGAAATTGAAAAAGATGCAGGATATCTAAATGCGCTTTTTTCTAATCTCTGGTACTCAGAAGTGAAAACATGCTTCTAGCAAACTAATCTTTTATCATATATTCATGCTTTCCAGTAAAAAGTAACGATGAGTTACCAGATATAGAATCTTTGATGACCCCGATAAATGGGAAAATATTCTCTGCTATACATTATAATCTCCTGCCAAAACAGAGTGAGGATTATCCAAGCTACCACTATGTATTTTTGAAGAGTGACTCACTTCACCGTAAACTGTTTATTTCACAATTAGTGGTTAAAGAAATCACCCATCCTCTATCACTTTTGGTGATTAACATCCCACTAAGAATACCAGCACTAGATTATTTTCTTCTCTCCATCTGGTTCTGCTGACCCAGTGTGTAAGATTAGTCTCTGGAAAAGAAAAGCCACAGGGACAGAATGAGGCATGTTCCTGTGAGGCCCTCATAAAAGTCTCTGGTTACTGCGGGATGACAAGAGGAGAAGTGCCAAAGCACACAACAGCACAGCTGACAGGAAGATAATGTCCTGATGCAACTGTTCCTGGATATTTTACTGTTATTGCTTCTGTAATCCTCATCTCTTTGTTCCGTTAATTAGCATGCAGTGGCTATAATCCTGCCCAGAAAGTCTTTGTTCCCAGATAATAATTTCACTAACAAGCAGAAACATTTTACAAATTTTATAACAACAAATAAGTGGAGGTCATAATCTGCTGGTCATCTTTGGCTTTCCTTGGAATTCTTCCCAAAGCCAATTCCTAAGTAATATTAGTTAACTACTTACAGCATATTAAAGGATCAATAAATTTAGAAAAGTTACCTGATTCCACGACTCTTAGAGCTGAACTTCTGTCTCTTGTCTATAAAAAGGTAGTAGTTCCCTCCCCTGGCTTAAGAAGTTGGAGGTGAGTATAAGGGTCATATATGGAAATAGGTTCTCTTTTTTGCATAGTAAACTAAGAGTCAAAACAAAGCACTTGCTAAGTGACAATTGGGAAGACAACACAACTCTAAGCACTGCGGCTGCCTTCCCAGCACTGCAGCAGTTTTCTGATGGAATTATTTTAAATTTTCTGTTTCTTTATTTCCTCATTTGTAAAACAAATTAAACATGTTTTACAGGCATAGTTTGATGCTGAAATTGCTATCATTCTTCAAAATCCTTGTATAGAAAGGATGTATAAACAGTTAAAATATATTATTCATTCATCCATCCACTAAAATATTTACGAAGATCTTCTGAAGATGTTTGAATTTAAGATCTTCTGAAATAGTTTAAGAGGACCAGGTATTAGCATGTATCACAGAGCAAACTGAGTAAGAATGAATAAATATCAAAAAGTACCATTAAATTTATTTCTACTCCAGTAGCATATCTTAACAAACCAGATCTTTGAAGCTGTATCTGAAAATTGAGTTCTCTTGAAAATATTTTGGTAAGTAAAAGACTAGCTTTTTTCCACAGCACACTTGCATTAGGTATACAATATTGAAGACTTATTTAATATTTCTGTTTCTTTCCCAATAATTATAGTAAGCATGTTTAGACTCCTAATTATTTAGTGTTCTTCCAGTTATGGTCTTGGCTTGTTACCCTTTTACCAGGGCTGATTTGCAATAAATAAATAAATAAATAAATAAATCTCATATTATTCCAGGTTTAGTTTCACAATTTGCATTTGAAGAAATCATCATTTTGTTCTATAATAAAACATCTTCTAGACAGGCAGCATATGCTCATGCTTCATTTTTTTTTGTCTTGTATATGAGAACTTTAATTCTTTAAAATGAGAGCTACAATATAAATCAAGTCTGAGTCAACTGTCCCTCAACAGAGGCTTTAAATTATAGAATGCTGAACTGCTACATTATTAATAATTTCTTCAGAATTTATCTATCATTTTACATATAAATATATATTGAGAGAGAGAATAAATATATCAAAACTATGCTTTGTAGTTCAAATATTGCTGAGATAAACATAATTTGTCTAGTTTCAGGCAATGGCTACAGTAAATAATAAAATTATCTGTAATATTAGGAGACAGGCAAATGTCTCAGACAAGATAAAAGATCTTACTATTTAAACTTAAAGACAATTTGAAAAAATCAGTTATTTTACCAATAAATGCAACTTTGTAATAGTCAAATAGACTTTGCAGTAGCAGTTTTTAACTCCCTTATTATTTGAGAGCAACTATGGAAAAATTAAGTCAAAAGGATTTTGGTTTTGCAGTAAAATTAGCATAAGTGAAATTTGGGGTTATAGCGAAGACAGTATTCTTAGAGGAAGAATGGTCTGGTGGTTGAGATATTAACCTTGGACTCAGAAGAATTGGGCTCAGGTCCCAGCTCTGCCACAGAGTTTTGCATAACCTTGAATTAGTCACTTAATTCCTCAGTGCTTTTGTTCTCAGGGTATTAAACAAGGATAATAATATTTCCATATTCAGCTTCACCTTGCTCTTAGGCTTAGTCTTGCAAATTAGGCAGAAAACAAAATCTGTGAAAAGCCCCCAGTAGTCTCACCCCAAAAACAGTCTGTTCCAGGGCTGAGAATTAGTTTCTGTTCTGAAGACTTGGCATCCCAAACACCTTGTAATCCCAAACACCATCCAAAATCCCAGTAACTACAGTAATAGAAACAGTCAATAATAACAAGATTCCAGCAATAATATTTATATCACATATACTGTACCTGCATAAAATGCAAAGGCTTATTACACCGATTGCTAAAAAAAAAACCTAGCTAGCTAACTTCAAATCTAATATAAAAAGTCAAAAGACAACTAAACATTTGGGGTTTTATTATGTTACTGTATTTTCAGGGGTCTTTCTGTGTACGTGTTTAAAAAGTGAAAAGAATACAGAATTTTGAGTAAAACATGAATCTGATGGAATAAATATTACTTTGCATAATTCACATACAAGGAAGATATACACAGACCAAGAAGCAACGCTCCTTATGTAGCAAGAGCACAAAATACCTGTCATTCTGAAATACTGTAATCCATTCAAACAAACATAAAAAATTCTTTCTGTGTTTATCCACCATGAAATGTTTATGCACATAATCTGTTACTCAGTTTGTAAAAATAGTTATCCACTTCTTGAGCATATGGTAAATATCTATCATGAAGCATCATAAGGACTTTATATCACTTAAAAATAAAAACAATAGTTTTCAATACAAATACCCTATTTTTATTTCCCCCGTCAACAAAGAATTCTTAAGAAATGCATTGCATAAAAATACTTTCCAACCACTACCTAACTGAAAACTGCACAACTCCACAAGAAATACAGGTTCAAATAATTGTAGTTAGAATTACAAAACATTCATTCTCTATTTAGATTCCGTAAAATCATGCACATAACAAGCTAAAGCTCTTATCAAACACAATGTCAAAGAATTTAAGCCGACTGATGAGCAATCAAACTTTGGACATTTTAAAAAGAAGACAACACTAAAAACATTTCAACTGTATCTCAGATGTTTGCAGTGGTTTGAAAGCTACGACTGTTCCTATCCATAAGCCTGCAAGAAAAAGAGAATAGAACGCACATGAGAGTGCTCACACCATCATAAGACAGGAAGATGCAGAGACATAATTTAAAATGGGAATGGAGGTGAGGTTCATGTGTTGAGCAAAAGAAAATCACGTAAATTTGGAATTCTTGAGCTTGGACTGGAATTAATTCTCCTCTTCTGGGCTCCAGTGATGGAGCATCACAAACAAGCCAAGCTTTGCATTTGAAGTTTATGTCAACTGCAGAACTCCTCAGTGGAACTACAGGTCTGTAATTCACAGTTGTCACTATTTATTCTATACATTATGGTTGCCTGAATTTCATTTGCACAAAGCATGCACTCACATACTCATTACCCATGGACCATTATGTACTTGCATAAATCATCATTTCTTTTCTTCTAAAGCAGAGTGTGCAATCCATCCTGATGGAGAAACAACAAAATCTAACTACATAAGCAATTTTCTTGTATGTCAGATTTTTCTAGTCCAAAAATAATACAGAGAATTCTACACAAACTATTTGCTTCTCCTACAAGTTCCCACTCAGAAATACAAAATGTCTAGCTATACTCAGTTTCTTGGAAATGGTAATAAATAAACCAAATTGGGACAAGAGATTCATGTATTCTACCAAAATAAACCACAAAGTTAACAGATCAAACTTTTTTATTAACCATAGGTAAAATCCTCTATGAAAATGAGGAACAGAGGTAAAGCTAATATTATTAAAACAGTTTGAAAGAAACCATTACTTTACTAACCTGTTTCGTAATGCTAACGTGGGGAGAGAGGGCAAGGAACAATAAAAAAATTTATTTAATTAGCCTAAAAAAAATTCTCAGGTAGGAGTGGATTAATCTTTTTTTAGGGTTGGTTTCTTTTTTTTTTTCTTTTCCATAAAGCTAGAGAGGAATATTATTGCTTAATGCATTAGATGCAAGTGTTCTAAATCATTTTAAACTGAAAGAAATTCGCATACAGCATATGATATGTTCCTGCAAACCCTCCTTCACCTACTTGATCAAACCGACATCAGCGCAGCTCCTACTTGTGCAAATAGTACTCACAGGACTAGGAACTGCCAGACTGAGATCTTAAATTTAAAAGCATATATAGACAGCATTAAATAAACAGTCCAAAACACTGTAAAAGCAGACGAAATATAAGAATCTCTAATGCAAGCAGGAGCAAGAATCAGACTTATATACAATATAAATGCAATACAATAAGCAAAATACTACTACAACTAAATAAAAGCTGTGAGTGGTCTAACGTGGAGCCCCAAAACCTGCAGAGGTACTGCAGCAAAACAGTACTTTACAGCACTTCACAGAGGGTTAACAGGAATATTTTATGTTGCTTTTATTTGACAACTGTATTTATATTTTATCTACCCCATTTGAAGTGTTTACTTATGGTAGCTTATGGAAAAGGCAAATGGTTTCAAAATACAGTTATCCTGTAATATCCTATAACCAAAAGAGAATTCAATTTTTCTGCTAAGACTGAAGGTGTACTAAACAGTGCCTTGATGTGATCATTATCATCAATTTCTATTAATCTAAAGATAAAGCACTTTTAGAATTCCTTACTGCGTTATGTATTTTGCAGTGTTCTATTTAATCAAAACATAAAAATCAGTTTTATCACTATTTTCAGAGCTCATTCAATAATTACAAATCGCTACTGAAGAATGTATTCTTTTTCAGGAACCGAAGCTGTACTTCCCATTCCTACAGTGCCTCCAACACCCTTAACTGGCAGTATTTGTTTGAGGACTGAAGGTCTGAATGTGTACCAAACCAGTCCTCTCCTTGAAAAACCACTGAAAATACAGATTCAATAAAATTCTAGCATGAAAATTCAGTCATCTGTATACAGACATTCATCTATATTTACTATAAGGAGCATTGATCCAGATCCAAAAAAGTGACTACATTTTACCGTGACAATTTGGCAACCATGCCTGTTCGATAAATCTGCCACTGAAATTTTTTTGTTGGAAATCAGTTCCTGCACAGGCACGATGGCTGCTTTTCAAAACATAACAACCAGGTTCATTTCCACATATAGTTTGTTTATACATTTCCTCAAATTTCCAGTGTAAATCGTCCATATCGTGCACTAAGTCTTCACATTTTCCACTCCAAAAAAAGGAGAAATGGTGAAGTCCCTGATTTTTAAAAACTACAGATGCAAAACACATCACCATACTAGAACCTGCTGCACTATTATTTTCAGCTCTAATACCAAGTACAGGAAAGAATTAAAAATTTTCAACTTATGTAGAACAGAACACTGGGCTATACACATTACCTTCAGCTATACACAGACAAATAATTGAATCCAGGAATATTCAATAGTAAACTGAATT
>KZ505710.1:153161-172811 GCA_002844005.1 Limosa lapponica baueri | reverse complement strand
TTGCTCTCAAAGACAGCCTAAAACTAAAGTTCTGGAACAAAAGAGGGGGCAAACCAGATTCCTAGTGTAGACAGACCCAATGTAGCAGAACACACCGGTGTTTATTAGATATTACAGTGCTAACATCTCTAATCACAAATAATGCCTTCTGCAAACAAAAGTTCACTCACTTATACCTATGTGGCAAATTCAGTATTTGGCATTAAATTCTTTGCATTTTATTAGTTACAAAGATTTAAGTGTTCAGCAAGACAATGCATGTAATGCAATGCAGCTACACATGGGGTAAGTCAAGCGGAAACCCACCTCATATTTGATGGGACAGCTATACATCCTCAGACTATTTTTTATTCCTTTCATATTTTCTGACATGAAGTTCTATTAATGACTACAAATACCAGCTTTGTTGTTAGACAAGCATTCCATCAATATTTTGTAAACACTTACTCAGGAAACGCCTTTTCAGCAGAAGCAGAGATTTTCAGTTACAAGCAACACCCATCTTTCCAGTCATTTTAAGTGGATCATTTTCTTTTAATGAATCCTTGTTAACAGAGATGTCTTTAACATCAACAGGAAGAGCTGAGAAATGCTAATTTAGAGCATCAGAATAAAAAAAGGCACGAGATGTTAACTAGATGGTAGGTTTAGACAAGGATCAGAACTACTAGATATTATTTCCTCTTATTGAATTTTCCTGGGTATTATACAATATTTAAAATTATTTCCTCTCTGTCATTACTTTCAGGTATATAAAGTTAAAAAAAACCCAAAACTTCAAAATTCAGCAACATAGCACTACCAACTACATCACCCACTCTGTTTTGGGACAGACTCTTTGCTTTTATTTTCATTAGGGGTCTTTCCATTGACATTACAGTCCAAATTTAGAGGCCAGGCCTGAAAACCACCCATAAGCAAACTTCTACCAGTCTCAGTTCAGCAGTTACCCCACAACGCTCACAGGAGCACGCTGGCTGCTGTCGTACTGGTGTCCACCACTACCTCTCTCCCACTGCTCAGCACTGCCCAGCCTAACCTGAGTTACAGGTTTCAAACAGGCATCATCTCTAACCCCAGTCACTACAAAAGCAACAGATGCGTATGCACGCATGAACACTCACTATGGAAGACAAAGAGCAGAGTTGAATGGTACAAGATGATGCCTGACTGGATGACATGGTTCAGTGAGATACAGTATCTATGATGTTTGTTGATAAAACTATTGAGATTATCAGTGCCTATTAATTTTGGTACTTAATACATTAGAATAGCACCACATGTTACAATGCTACTGCTCATCACTAAAGCATAAGGCATAGCACAAACGTGGAACATGTGGCACAGGGCACAGATGAGGAAGGAGAGGCCTCATGGGATCCAGAGTACAGCTCAAGACCTTGAAAAGATTTGTTGGGCAAGAAGCAAAGGTTTCTCTGTTAAGTGATATTCTTGCAAAATAAACCACCTGTGCATCTGCTTAGGGTATACACTAAAAACTTGTTGGTAGTGTTCCATCCCTGGAAGATTCCCTGGGAAGACTGTAAGACAGCAATGCAGTTACAACATTGAAACATGACGAACAGCTCACTTTAGGAATACAGCTTCCCCACCACGACCATTTTACACAACGTATCTTTAAAGCACTGAAATTGCCATCACAGAAAACCCACTGAGGTCAACCAGACAAGCAGTATTTAAAAAGATTGACCATCTCCTGTGCTGATGGTGGCTTTAAGACCAGATTTATTTTTTTTTTCCCAATAAGAGAAAAGACATGAGCCTTTATGTTTATGAAAATAAATCAGGGACTCTGTACTGGGCTCTTTACTTCTTCAAGAAGGTTGTTCCCAGCAGCTCACAACAGAAATATTACCATCAGCCTCATAAACATTTAAGTCTGCCAGGGATAGACAGGATTGTAGATTGAGAAGTGGCCAGGGATCTCCACAGCTATTTCTATATTTTCCATATTCAAACCAGTTTATCTCTACCCAGTTATGACTTCATTTTGTTAGATATTAAACAGATGCAGTAAACTTACATATGCATGGGTGCACGCACACCATGCCAGTTTACAATGAACAACCCTCACCTTCCCACTGAGAGAGAAAAGCTCAAATAAAAAAGAAGAAAATGACAAAACAGAATAGGATAAAGTTGAAAAGCTTTAAGTTCAAATATTTTAGCAGCATGAATATTCTTTAACTAAACCTAAAGCTGAAACATAACTTCCTTAAAGTAGAAGCACACAAAGTATTAAGGGGAACACAATTTTGTGAACTGTACTAATAACCATCACTACATTATCACAATAAATGTTATATTACTTAACTTCCATTACTTAATAAGCCATTTAGCCAACCATCAATAGACCATAGTGGTATGGCACAGTACATCAATATTGATGTTTCTAAATACTTTCTTTCACTGAATGTAGTCCCTATTTTTCCACCAAGGCAATTTGAAGATAACATTTTCAGTATAAACATCCATTAAAAAAATGAACTAGAATGTTGCAACATCTTAGATTAAAAAAAAAAAAATAAATATCAGCTTCCAAACATTATCTCTCATTCTGCTGTACTTTCATATACATGGATTTGGGACTTTCTCGCCTTGGTGTTACTTCTATATTTTAAAACCTTTCAATAGCTTGAATCATAAAGCCTATTTTTCTCTTGCCAAGACATGCAATTCCTTCTTCAAAAACCTGAAAGGATATGAATTTTGTCAGAGCCCTTGAGTCATGAATTCCTTTGCTTATGCTTAAAAGGGCCAAAGAATTGATCTTGTGGGGAAGAGACAAAGACCAAAAAAGCCACACCTAACATGGCACCGAGGCTGTACTGTTCCCAGGCTACACACAGCAACAAATTACTCTCTCAAAAGAAGAATGCAGGTCTTACATGAAGTGGAACAATTAATTTCACGCTTGTCAGCCCAGTCTCAATAGTGTGTTGATTTGAATCAGATATTTGTGGCGCATTACTGCATGCAGCGGACAGTCTTGATGCCTCCTGAGCAGACATATTGCAATGATGACTATCATTGTAAAACAATCCATCAATAAGAGTAATTACAGTATTGATCAAAACGGCTCGTTGTTTCGTATCAGAATCAATTCTCAGGAGTTGCCAGAAACAGAAATATCTAATGGACTATTCCATCACTGCAGCAACTGAAACAGCTAATATTCTGGAAAGCTCTTAATAATTACTCATTGACTCTAGATTTCTGCTTCAGTGGTTAACTATACCCTGCTTACTGTTGCTTGAAAGTCAGTCTTAGTGGTTGATATAAGATTCCAATGCAAATTTATAAAGTGCCAACATCTGCAAAAAAATTCAAAACCACCTTATATAATTTCACTGTGTTCTGCTAATCAGAGAATCTAATTGTATTTCTTATTACATTGTTTCTGGGTGAGAAACTGCATTCTGGATGCCGACAGCTCATTTTACAGTGGCTGCTCTTACAGTACTCTACAATAGGCAGGGTGGAATGCATTACGGCTCAGATTGTAAACAATAGAAAGCATAATACCATTAATGGGATATTTTTGTGTAAGTGTCACTCAGTGAATTACAGATGGTGTTGAGATAGCATCAGCTCTTAATGCTGCACTATAAACCCTAGAAGATATCTTCATAACATGTTCCTGTTTCGTTTCAGATTTGTCCTCACACCTAAACTGTCCTACTAGTGAACTGCACATAATTAAGGCTATATTAAAGTACATTTGCTTGCTTATATAATTTTAAATTGCCTATAAAGACATATTTAAATTAATAAATTGGCAGATTACACAGGCACTGCAAGAGACAGTATTATACCATTTCTAATAAAATACTTCTATATAACACATTAGCATTATCATCAATTGGAAATCACTAATATTTCCTCTGATGTTTGCTGAAGTAGCTTTAATTATACTCACTTTCTTTTGGTATTCATGTACCATCAATGTAATTAATTTGGAGTTTACTGAAGTGTGAAATGTTCTGCCTGATAATAGATTTCCCAGAACCTCATAACAGCAGTCGACCTTAAGCATTCCAGTTTTGCTATGGCTAAGCACAGAGGTCGAGTTCAACACTACAGTACCCTCAATGGTAAAGCAGCAGCACAGGAAATCACAGCAATCTGGAAGCCTTGTTTTTGAAATATTTTGCTGGTAAGGTTAGCATAAACATTTGGGTATCTCAATAGATGAAAAGTGAAGCTGAAATCTGGAAAGGCACCAGTGCAAACAGCATGGTTGAGTTCTGACTTCAGGCTGAAAAGAACTAGGATGGCTTCAATTTAGTTTAGTATCTTTTGCAAATCATTGAATGTCTCAGGACTGGACATAACAGCACGGAACATTTTAAGAAATGATGCTTAGGACAAAATAAATGAAATTTTGCAAAGAACAGCAACAAACAATTAATATATTAAATAACAGCCCCCATTTAGTCTGTCATTGATCATAATGGGGAAACTCCATAAGCTCATACAGGACCTATTTCACACCCCAAGGAATTTTCTTTTTTTACCCCCATGTGTAAGGGGGATATCAAGCCTTATAATAGAGAGCTCTCCATAAATACCAACACAGCGAGAACATAAAATATTTTAAGTATTTAGATATCTAAACATTTTTCTCCATATTGTTCTATTTATACTCTCTAAGTTGTGCTCCACTTAATTCCACGTTACTAATGTTGCCTTGGTTTTTTTCCCAAAGGGATTACATTTCCACACTAATGATATCATCAGAAAGTTAATCTGCGCTCATCTGAGATGCTTTAATCATTTCCTGCATCTAACAGCTGGCGAAGTCTGTCAAATGCAGTATCAAAAAAGCCCAGGAAACTTAGTACATGAGCCACCTGACACTATTACTCTCACAGTTTTGTAAAGTTTAATCAGGAAAGAACTTCAGTAGCTCAGATACTACCAAACCACTTCTGATAAATACTGACCTTTTAATATGCACCAATATAGGTTTTTAACCCTAAAATCACAAGTATGAATGACCAGCAGTTTGGACTGCTCCCATTCATCTTGCTTCGTTCAGAAAAGGAAAGCTTGGAGAAAGCTTCGCCAAATGAAGTACCTAAAATTTACAAAATTAAGTTTAAAAAATATATCCTTCAGAAATCCTGTGTGCAAAACCAGCCAAAAGAAAAGGCACATCTTCTTTAGAGAACAGCAGGTTTTTTTCTCTACTCCCCATACACACGTATTTATTCTGTGCTAATGCTGCAGAGTGTGGCTTAGTGTAGCAAGACCAGCTTTGAGAAGCCCAGACTCCAGATACAGGAATAAAGCAGCCTAAACAAAAATGTTTATTCTGTAAATTCAGGTTAAATTTTATGACAGTATGCTTTCAAACTATGACAGTAAAGAGTGTTTGTGAGATAGCTATAAATTATAGGACACTTCGAACCTACAGGGAAACTCCTGCAAAGGCAGGTCTTCTCTAAACTGAATGTGTGCACTGCACTCAGGATATACATCCTTATGTCTTTATAATTTAGACTTTTTTAAAAAGATAGTATTATGATGAATTAAAACTTTCCTTGAGCAAAAGCTATGTACAGCTGGTGAACGAATGTCATAAAATCCTTGCCCTCTGAAAATAGCTGACAGAGAAAACAGCTAATGATGCCTGAGGTGTCTGTGTGCCACCGTTAACACAGAATTAGTCCATTCTATTTCAACAAATCATGCTTTAAAAAAACTGTAATTTTAAAATGCCAGTGAGACATTGTTTGCTTGCTAAGCCTCAGGGAAAAAAAAGTAAAACTTACTTCCCTGCATTGTTTATATCACTATCATTTACGAGTACATATTAACAAACACGATTAAAATGCTGACAGTGGCACTTATTGTTGATAAAGACTAACAATGTTATTAAGCGGGAGGTTTACTTTTAGTAATTGACAATCATCATAAGATTTCACTATGATCACAAACCACCTTCACTTAAAAGCGGCAAAAGAATTCAGTTTGCTTCAACAGATTTGAAGCAACTCTTTCTGCCTCAGTGTTTCCAGTTTCTGCTCATTTCAAAGGACCAGAATTGTTCACCGGTAATTAATGCTTAGAGATGATTTCATAATGTTCCTACCTTCTGCTAGGCTGCATTTCACAAAAGGTTTGCAAGCAGGTTATAAGCCACCCATTTACCTTTTCCTACCCTAACGTTTTACCAACAGATATCAATCCAAAGCAACAGAGGCTACAGAGCTCCTTGAGGTCTCCTGTAACACATCAAAGTATATGCTCCAAGAAGCTCTCACCTACAGTCTATGCAAAGCTGTGCAGAATTTGTGAGAAATAATCAGAAAAACATTTAAGAATTCTTCGCATTTTTGGACAGACTGTTATTCCAATTAATTATCTTAGTTCTACAGATCTGATATTATAGATTGTTTCATATTATTACGTTGGACAAAACAGACGTGGTTTAATAATAAGTAAAATTTTATCTTCCCACAAGATTTTGTTGATTTAACCTTTGCTTAATGACACAGTTCCAATAGAGGCACGCACACTTATGCTGACTGCTGATTCAGATTTAATGCTGGCTAAACCAGCAGTTTATTATATACAGAAGAAGACCCACATCACTGCACAGAAGAACTTGGTAGAAACCGCTTGATTCCTTGAGGCTCGAGACACAAAACAAAATTCTGCCTTGTAACAAAAACAGCTTGTTCTTACAGGAAGACAGCACGTCTGACATCTCTCTGCTCAGCCACGGTGTAAGCAACCTGCACAGCTGAGAAACTTGCCAGCAGTACGACTGCCAGCACTGAGACCTGACTGTCCTCTTTGAAAACAAGAAGAGCAAAACTCATCTGTCATAAAATGGGCATAAAAATACCACTTATATGAGACGTAAGCTGTGGTAAAAGGTTAAACACTTGGCACAGCAGATATGACACTGTCATATCTGAGTGAGAGTATCTTCCCTGGTCTTGTTTCATAGTGCCAGGTATATCGGACAGTGACAAAGAGGCAAGACAGAGACTGCGCAGATGACCAATGCTTCCAAGAAACCAGGAAAGAAGAAAAATAAGAATTGGAAAAATAACTTATTATTCAAATATACCCAAATGCTAAAACGCAAAGCCACCAGCATTTTTTCCCCATAGTCACCATTAAAGTCAACAAAATATACTATATATAAACAACCGATACGTGTTTTTACAATAACTTTAATTACTGCAACTAGCTTTCTCTCCACCAAAAAGGGTGAGATCACAGGCACAGCAGCATGCTCTGTGTGTAAATACACACTAGATTGTGGGTACATGCCCAGAAACCTACTTACAGTTGCCTTTGAGACACAAACCACTGTGTTTCATAAGCTCTCCTAACTACTTGCAAGATCTGAGGTTGTGCACACAATTAGCCAAATATTTGAACTAGCGATAAGTTCTGCAGCGCCTTATATTCCTTCTGGTCGGTTAAACACGCTATTGGGAAACTTTTAAAAAGTGCATATATTTTCTAAAAGTATATTTATACTAACAAGTGTTAAGAAATACTTGTTCTTGGAAGACTCTTGCTTCATACACATGGAGCAAGCCCTGTTGACAAAGCCTGTTGAGTACAGGAGATATGCAGATGCACCCCCCATATGAAAATTAACTGGAAGCAGGTGCAGCAAATACAGTTGTCAGATATTGCTCAGAGCTACAAAAGACTAAAACCTATTAAAAGTTTTTATGCAGAAAAGCGAACAAGTTGTACAATATTTCATTATGCCCTGAAATTTGTTAAATACCATCTTCTAGACTCCCCTGTTTCACTTTATCCTTGTAGAAGCCTCTACCTTTTTAAGGATGGTGTACAAAACTATAAGAGAAAAATCTTTTTCTGAAGCAATAAAGAGTGGCAAGAATTGCTTTTAGGTTTTTAATACAAGGTTTCCCATAAAACACACATTTTTCTTTTTCTTAAACTGCCTGCTGGGATGATCTATTTTTTCTCATCACTCAAGCATCTAGTAAAGATGATAGCTTCAAATCATACAATTTCACTGGAACTACTGAAGTATGTATAGTATTTGGGCAGATCTGCCTATTCTATTAATTACTCTCCGGTTATTAAGGCAGCTGTTTATGTTAATGAATCAGGGGGTTATAAAATCCAATCTAAGCAGAAAGATTCTAAAAAAAATCACTCTAAAGTCAGCTTATCTACAAACAACTCATGATACAAACCCATTGCTCCATTTCTAAATGGCAATACAATTTCAATTTGGTAGTTTCAGCTCTTGTACCTGCAATTTCAAAGTTATTTCTACCCTTTCTTTCCAAGTTATATACCTTTCACTGCTGTTTACGGTGCAACAGCAGTTTCAGAATGGAGCAGCTTTTAATGCAAGCATTAAAATGTCTTTTAATGCAAATATAACCCCATGAATTTAAGAAAAAGTTCAGAATTACTGTTTTGCACTGAAGGGCAATATACTTTTCTCCTCCAATTGTTCTCAAATGCCTCAGTATTTTGAAATTTCAAAAAAACACATAGCAGCAAACCCATTGAAACTAAAATTGAAAATTCCTAAAAGTTTACAGTGCAAGACTTTCATTATCTTCACTCATTTTCTTACCACAATCAGTACAAAAATGTTAGAATTCAGGGTAGCAGTAATTTCTACTCAACCAGTCATAGCCTCATTTTCCATACTAACATTAATGCTTTCTATAAAACTTTTGAAAATTTTTTGGAATAAAACATATTACTCTCTGCCCATCAAGACCTTGTCTGTCACCGTGGTGTTCCCACTTTCCTCTTTTGGGGAAAAGGAGACACACATAAGGAACCTGGAATTTAGACTTCACTGATATCTGCAGTCCCACTTGCTTTGAGCTACAACAATAAAATTACAGTCATCAGTAGAAATAGCTTGTGGCATTTATCTGCTCTTCTTTTTACCCCTACAGCCACATGAAGCCTTTGCAGTTTGAGAGAAGCAAAAATTTTAATTTAGAATATATATTGTGAATAACCATGTTAATGTCTATGCTTTTCCCTATTATAATAAACAAATTATCTATTTAGGTTTGTAAAATAATTTTCAATGCTTATTTTCAGGGCACCATAATTTCTCTGAAGAAATTAAAGGGTTACTTTGAGGCTGACATATCTTGTGGGAACAAAATGGGAACAAAATAAAAAATATAATAAAGAACATTCCATTTGTCTTGCTAGTATGCATTTGCTACACAAAATATTTCTTGCTATGTGTATGTTGAATCAGATGTTTTAAAGAAAAGAAATTATTAGGTCTCTGAGTAAAACTGTGCATGCAATACTATTTGCAGACATGCAAGATGGAAGATTCTATGCTTCCAGAGAACTACAAGACTTGTTCATTTAAGTGCCTAATTAGACATGCCAGCATACTATTTGAGGCATTTTAGTTGGTAAACTACTGAACTAACAGTAATGCTTAAGGTAAACACTAACAGGAATAGTTAGCGAGTATCATTTATGTACCTGCTGCTATACTCTGGAAATACGAGTTTAATTCATCTTCTACACAAAAATTGCCTATGTTGAAGAGAAAACTAATAGTTGCTCACAGTGACACATAAGACATGGCTCTACAATGCATTTAATTGTGATTACATATGGATGTTTGCAGATCAGACCGGGGAAAGACAGAATTAGACTAATTCAGGACTAAATTTAGCCTTCATCTGACAGGCAAATATTCTTTTTTCCAACATCGATAGTATAGGACATGGCCAACTGAGGCGCCTACAAGCATTGAGCTGCGAACTGCAGCACACCATGCATGACAGCAAAGCTTTCCCTGCAAATTATTTTTTCCCCTTCCATGTCCAGAGCATTATGTTAAATAAGTTGTTCCATTACATTTACTATAATAAGTGTCTCCAATTCCAGTTTTTACCATGTGTGTTACTACAAAGCACACATAAAGGCAGATTAACTCAGCTAGTTGAAAGAATCTCGCTTCATCTAAAGACACGTAAGAGGATGACAATAAACAGAACTGTTTATCTTTGGACTCTCCTCAACTACATTGGCAAGATACATTCTCATGTTATTTCAGCCACTAATAATTTCTCATTTACCCATCTGACAAGTAATAAACTCACTTGTAAACTTCAGGACAGTAAACCAGAGATGCTAAACTCATGAATGTCTAATCCACTTTAAACTTTGCTTCGTGTTGCTGAGACAGCTGGTGTGCTGTGACCACTGCTTATTACGCTAATCACAATTATTTCACTCTTTCCTAGAGCGCCTGTGCTGCTGCAGTGTCCAGCTGTTCTATCTCATGTTATATTTAGACTGCACACTTCTGGGGCTAGAATTGTCTTTTCATTGCCAATATGTAACTATACACAACTGAACTCTGAGATGCTCTAAAACAAACGTGTTAAAAACTTCAATAAAACATACACAGTCTGAAAAGTTTATGATCTTCATTCTGTCTCAGATTTGTTGCCAGCATTGTTATTCATATTACGGAAGTTACACAAACAATAGACCTCTCAGTTCAGTGGCTAAATAAATTACTTCAGCTTGGGTCAAGATGAGTTATCCCTGTCTTGTCATTTCATTTTGAAAAGGAAATATGCAAGAATTAAATGCTTTGCATTTTTAGGACACCATTCCGCTACTGAATTCATAATCTCCTGGGTACAAAAAGGAAACAAAATCCAACTCTGTGTAGGAGAAAGAGACAGCAACCCCTATGTTCAGCTTGGCTAAATAAAAAACTCTTGTGACCTTTCCTATTGGAACTGCTACTGTTTGCTGCAAAAGCTGTTAGTGTTCTCCAAGGTCAAGAAAACAGGCTACAGCGTCGTGCTAGTTTTCGGTGAGATAATACACATTAGTAATATGGGAAGAGCTTCTCCTTTGTCTTCCTTGGATTTGTCAAAAGCATTTTACTTTGTCACCTTGTCGAAGTTAACACTGGAAAATGAAAACTTTAGATTTCTTAGACAGTGGCTACTAAAATCACCAGTAACAGCACTACCACAAAGGGGTTGGAAACACTTGGAAGGGCAGCCCCAAGAAGGGCAGACAGAAACCCAAGGCTAGAGATGCCCTGTAGAAACAGCACAGGATCACAGTAGCTTAATGCCCCAGGTGGCATCCCAGTCCGTCTGTTTTCCCCATCTAATCATCTTTTCAAGCCACGGGCCACTACCATCAGTCCTGAAGATTAAGTACTCACAACCCAAGCAGCCGTTGAGATCCACCCATCACAAAGGATGTTTACAACTGGAAACGCAAGAATCTGTTTGAAGCTTTATCTTTAAAAATGAGCAAACAAAAACCCTTCAGGGAAACAGCAAATGAACAAGCTACACTAAAAAAACAATTTAGCTGACAAACTCAAGCACTTGTAAACTAAGAACAGCTGCATTTACAGTTGCAAAAGCAAAAAGCATTTGAGCCTGCGTACACAAACACTTTCTGATATGAGTCTAACTGCTTGTCTGCTTCTTCATCACAGTGACTTTCAGTGCGCGGATGGTCCCTCAATCTCACAAACTAAGGTTTCAAGTGTGCAATTTTGCAATTGTAACGATGCTTTTTATGCAAAATTATTATATTTAATTGCTATTTTATTTCTATTCAGCTCTAATGTTTTGCATCAAGGAAATATTTCTATAGATGCAGCAACATTTTATAACTCCAGATGCAGATCTGAATCATTAACAGAACCTCAGAGAACCAGACACTCATTCCAACAGCTGAAAATTACTGTGAATAAAAGCAAAAGCTGAATCCTATGTACTCCTATAAACCTCTTATGAGAATACACCCCTAAAAAGACTTGCCTTTGCATCTTTGGTTTGAAAAAGAAACGCTTAGTGGTTTGATTCTACCCACTGAGATAATCTTCCACAATTTAACATGACTTTCACAGAAAGAACTTTCTACAACCTGTATGAAGGTAAATGGGTTGAATCTTCGATTTCAAAAGACAATGTGCACAACTAATCTGAGAATGTAAAGATGACCAAAAAGTGCCTTTATGCTCCTCAAATCCAATGCTCAATGTGCAAACTGAAGGTGACCTAGTTTCTGGATACTGTCTCCCAGCTCCGTGAAATAGTTCTGTACTGGTAGAACTGCAGAAAATGCAATTTTACAATTTTATACTTGTACAGTACCACAGGAAACATCAACAAAGGTACTTTGGCGAGTATTGGTGCTCTCAAGGTACTTCTGTAAAAAAAAGAACTAGAGGTTTACAAATTTCCATCCCACTGACAAAGTGACAATCAGCTCCAGCGACTTCATTATTAAACTAAAGCAAAAATCTCTGTGTTAATGAGATACATTTGGGAACTTGGGGTCAAACCCTATGACGGTTAACTCAGTGAAAAGATATGAAACATCACAAAGCA
This sequence comes from Limosa lapponica baueri, assembly GCA_002844005.1. Taxonomy (NCBI): domain Eukaryota; kingdom Metazoa; phylum Chordata; class Aves; order Charadriiformes; family Scolopacidae; genus Limosa; species Limosa lapponica. The sequence continues at coordinate 160,407 of KZ505710.1, read as the reverse complement.
CTTGAGGGGAGTTCCTCACAACATTAATTTTTAGCCTGGCAGAATAATACTCATTATAAGATCCCACAGATGAAAACTAATGTACTGTGAATTTTATACCACTTCATTATAATTCAAATGACTTTTTCTTCCTTCTTACATTTTCATTGTTTGATATACTAAAATGCCTCTGCTCCTTTTATAAAGGATAGGAATAGCATCAATGTTCATCATATAACGTATTAAATAAGTAATATTCAACAACTACATATGGCTGAATATTATTGAACTGTTATGCTACAAAATTGTCATTTCATATCAAAATATGACTTATATAGCAAGGCAAAGAAAAACTAAAGAAGCAAGTGTTCTTTTAAGGGGAAGAAAAATCAAACCTTTTATATCAGTCATACACTGTTTTAAAAATTGATTTTTATGAAAAGCATTTCAAAGAGACTCTCCAACTTCTAACATTTCTTTTCAAATCCTCAAATCTTACCTAGAAAATAAGTACATTCAGTACATTAAGTCACAGTGCAGCTTTCTGTAAGCCACTGGTAAAAATTAGCCCACTACGCATTACATTTTACACAAATTCACAGACCATCATACCAGATCAAGTACTTCTGGATACCTAATAGTTTCTTAGCACAGTAAAAAGTCGGTTTTGCTGCTGTTCAGAAACTGAAGAGACATTTTAAGGATTCGTGTTTTTTCCTCTTGAGACCTTAGCCTTCAACATAGGCTGCAGTCTATCACAAAAATATTAGCCTAATTACTATAACCATAAAATTAGGTTGACAAACTATTTTCCTATGCTAATTTGCACGAACTAAACAGTTAATTCCCAGTCTCTTAAGAATGTAAAAGGTACTTACTTTCTTCCAGTGCTACTGAAAACAAAAGTGTTTTATTATGGGCAAAACAATTTCTGTACCACACCATGAAATGGCTATTTTCTTTAATCTTTGAACTTAAGATTCTTCATACTCTATCAGTCCCCACTTTACCATGCTTACTGGATGCTCTGGGATTTTTCTGTACAAAAATACTGTCTTTTATACCTCTTCAACTGTATACAGTGGTTTTCCCTTGCTTTTCGTGAAGTATTTTTGAGCCATAAATATAAAACAAGTTTACTAAGGAAACAAAATATAATTTATCCCACAATTGCGTGCTTGCTTTCACACAGATATTTAAAGTAGGTCAAAACCTTTTAAATGAGCACAAACAACTCAGAAAATTTTCTTCCATCCTTAAGAGTCCCTGTGTGTGCTTATCAATCGAAGTCCCAGTCTACCCATGAAATTGTCTGGGAAAGACAGGATCTGGCCAGACTCTTGGTCAGTAGTACAAGATCCAGCACTTTAAAATAATTTTCAGTGCTTCCTCTAAGAGTCTGCAGAGGACAAGAGATTTGCAGTTCAGCACTCTCCTTGTACACTCCAAGTTTGCCTCTACATTCCAGCTGGTCTGACCAACACTCCACCCAGCAATGCACATCAGCATCAGTTCCTCGTCAAGTGCCAATGTTTACTGCTGTGATAGGCAGCGGTGCTTTGAGCAGGCTGCTCGTAGGCTGTGTGCAATGTTCATTTACAGAAAGAACCACTGAGTCTGGTGTAACCTGCTAACAGTTGGAAGAGAGGCAGGGGAGGTGAAGGGAGATTGCTCCTTTTTAGGTGGCCATGGGGTCAGCGAGTAGTTGAACAGAGCCGTGAGATGGTCTCAGCAAAGAGCTGATGGTCTCCAGCTTAACCAGAGACACTGTTGAGAGGAAGTCATGCTCCTCTAGTTTACAAATCCTTTAGTGAAATTCATAAGGGGAAGATTAAGCCATAGAATACACGTCAGAGTCCTACCACAACAATCTTGATAAAAGTATTAAGAACATCTCGGTGATTTTGGAGCACATCTGACTGACTTGGGAATGTCAGTGCTATTGCAAGTTAGGAGCTCAGAGACTCTTTAGAGGTGTGTCTGGGGCAGATACCATCCAGGAGGAGACAGAAGAGTCCAGGGCAGAGGAAAGCACAAGGAGGACACAAGAGAGCAGAGGGTTGAGGCAGTGCTAATGCCTGTTGAAACCCTGCGCAGCTGCCTGCCCTGTCTGCCTGCACCGCCTTTCCCTCCGACTGCACAGACCTTAACCTCCTCCACCCAGATGTGTCGGTACACCCCCTTCCCACAGCTAAATAGAAATGCACCAGCCCTTAAAAAAAGTGCATGGTCTGCACCTTTTACTTAACGGTTCTCTGGCTGGGCAGGACAGAGAAACGGCAGGTGGAGAAAAAGTTAAAGATTCAATGCCTCTGTGCCAAATGTCCAGGGGAACAAATGCTATCAGTCTGACAGCACTCGCGCCTGCTTTGATGCTTACGTCGCTACCGCTTACAGTCTGAACCAGGCAGCAAAGAGACACTTCTGAAAATATCCTCTTCTACTTAATAAAACTCCTTTTCTCAGAACTCTATTTTCCTGCAAATTCTTGAAAATTGCTTTGTTCCAATGGAAATGCCTGCTAGTGACACACAACCCTTTAAAATATGCTGACCATGTCATGAACTTCATTTGCATATTAATGGATCTCTCTCTCTCAAGGGATTAATTGCCTTCCCAACAGAATCACACACAATCCCATTTATGCAGGTTTATTCTGGCTCTGGGATGGGGGTGGGGATGGGCAGTTCGTCAACTGCAATTCTATTGTTTCAGAATTTGGGATTTCTCAGCACTTACCTTTTTATGTTCTTAAACACTTTTCAGTAATCACTGGCAGTATGAGATTGAGATAGACCTTTTAAACCAAGTTTATCCAATTCAACAATGGTTTATATTCTGCAATTACTCAACTTATGATTTTTAAAGAGGATGGCAAATTAAATCATTTGATTATAGAATTCTACAGAGTGGATAAATTGCACATTAAAAAGTAATTGATATACATTATAAATGTGAAAACTAGAAATTTGAGTACAGTGATAATCTAGAACTCCTTCCTTTGCAAAAAGATAAGTCTATTGAGACAATACGATGCTAGGTTCTTCTCTCACACAGGCTATTCTCAACTAACACATGCTTAATGAGGTCACATGTTTGTAGTCTCTCCTACAGTCAGTTAGAAGGACATTTTAAAGCACCCTCACAATATACTGTGACTGAAATTATCTAAATAGGCAGTAAAATTCATTTGTACCAGAATCCTGGCAACCATAGAATTCGCAGATTAAACTAAGTATCTACCCTACACAGCATTCATGTGATGAGAGCTCATCAGTGAATATGACAGAGGCTACAGTGAATTTCTGTTATTGCAGTGACCCGCAATACAAGAATATGCTAAGCAGATTTCAGATTCCAAAAAACCTCTCTCAACAACAACCTATTTGCTTTTCCCTTAAAAGGGACAAATGAGGTAAACTCTATTTCAGATTAGACATTAAAACCTTTTCTGTCTAAATCATTGTCATAACCTGTAATAATTCCAATAACCATGAATTTATTACAAAATTATTGGGAAAATACGTATCTGTCTCAGTTTACAATCTTTTTTTTCCCCAAAGTATTTTCCCCACTCACCCTCTGGTTCGTCCTTTCTGTAAATAGATCCAATACCAGTTGAAACACTTTTCCAAATGAACAGGCAGAATTTCTAGAATATTGTGCTTGGCACAGCTGGGAATACACTGTCTTTAATGACATTCATCTCAGTGCTTTTTGGGCCCAAGGATATGCAGATAATAATAGCAGAAAATAGTTAAAAAAAAAAACCCACCACCACTGTAATTACCATATCCTTTTCTTGCACTACTGCTGTTTCAAAGCCTCTGTCTCTGCTAGTCAGGGCATTTCAGAGGAATCAGATAGTTATAATAAAATTCTCTGCTTTTGCTGTTCTGAAGTTATCAATGACCAACTTTGAAAGACTTCAAAACAAAACCGTAAGATTTTAATCAGCTAATTATGAAAGCTTGGTTGAGGTGCACTTTGTATTTATTTCATATAGACCAGGGTAAAATTGTTAAAGAGGATGAGGAGAAATAAGCATAAAAAAAGAACGTTATTCAAGATTCTAAACATAACTCCAGCATCCCCCATGCAAAGCTCTGCACTTACTGTGCAGTCCAAGGGTGTCCTATATGGATAACGGGCCAAAGACACTGCCCCAACGTTTCAGGACAAGAATGCTTATTTTTTTGCCACGTGGGAAAATCAGGTCAAGTCATGTATCTTAAATAAAATCCTCCTTGTGAGTGCAAAAAAGGTGCAAAATCCTTTCTTTGAACACAGAAAGAGTCAACCAACAGAAACCATTGTCCTTGCTGACCCCTCCTTGATACTTTCTCCAAGCACCAGCCATCTCGTCTACTCCTCCACCATGCCAAAATTGCAACCAGTCTCCCCAAAAACACTAGCCGGTGAAGCTCTCCACCCACAGTTTAACTCTGGAGCCCAGGGATCACGTGCTTCCAACTCCAACTACTCCTTACCATTAACCTAAATCATCTCAGTGAGACCTATGGCAGTGGATAAGCTTACAAACTGAACCATAGGCAGTGTAACTACAGCAACTTGAAATAGGCAAGATGTTGCTGACACCATTTGATAGGATATAAACACTTAGACTTGAAAACTGCATATTTTCAGGGCATTTGCACAGTCAGGCCTGACTCTTTTATACATTAACTGGGATTCGCGAGTTCCTTAGAAGGATGCAAAGCTCATTTTCTCACCAAGCATCTGCAGAGGACTGAGCCAAGATTCTGGAAGGATTTTTTCCCTCTCCCTATTCAGAGAAGCAGAGCGTTTGATAGACTATTTTTCCTGCCCATTGCACTCTGTATCAACTGGGATTACTTCCATGCTTTGTAGTATGTCTCAGGATTATTATACAGAAGGAACCTAGAAGTAATTTTGTAGTCTTAAAGTAACTTTTAAGATTTACCTGAAATAAAAGAAAGAGCAGAATTTATGTGGTCAAGAGGTGGGAAGTTTAACACAATTTTATGATCTCTAGACTTTCCATGGATTAATTATCTGATTTCTCATCATAATTGTAATAGGAAGCTTTTAAATCTGATACTTTCAATATCTCAAAATACTTTCAATACTATCAATTTTATACTTTTAATACTTAGAATTTCAATACTAGAAATATTGTGTTGGGATATTTTCCTTGGTAGGAATGTACATAAATTTCATCAAAAGAATGCAAGCCAAATTCATACAACCCTTTTTGGCTTTACTACAACTGTAGCTTTAGTGAAGATTCAGAAAGGCTTGAAGCTTCTGATCAAAAAAAAAAAGCATTGCAAATCCTATTAAAATGGATTAAGAGAAACACTGCACATTGCTAAAAATATCAAGCATAATTTAAAAATCCTTCAAATGTTGCCATTCCATTACACTGATAACATTTTAGCAAAAAAATGCTAAAAATTAAGTTTAAAAAAATTTAAAGAGGGTTGTGTACCAGTTTAAACATACATTTCACGTGGACTTTGTAGCATATATCATCCATCCTACTGTCTTACAAGCCTCCATGCAGTTAATGTGTTATCACCAGCAGCTTTTTTCTGCAGGTTTCAAACTGTTCCACAATCACACATCAAAGAGTCATCTAATGTTAAAGATACAAGACTACCTACTGGCACAGGCATGGGGACTGGTTTCAGTCTGGCATTATACTGTAACTTCAGGTGGAGCAAATTTCACACAGGGGCCTCTGATCAGTTACTAAAAGCTGAGCACCCTGGGGAAAGCTAGAAAGTCTGAGGTGGATCTTTTTAACAAGATCCAGTTTATATACTGGTTTTTCTTTTTCCACTTTTTGCATTTCTATATTTACTTAGGAAATGCAACACACAATTAATAAAGACTAAAGGCAATTCTGTAATAGATTCATTTTGTTGAAATCAATTCAAGACATAGTAGGAAAGATCTTGTCTATTGTTATTTTATGTTGCTATTCCTCATGATAGTGCCTGCATGACATATTCTCATCCATATTGAACTACAGAGCATTTAATGTGGCTTTTTGGAGTCCTGCGTCTATAATATGATTATTTCTTTCAGAGATCTTAGATTTTGGGCTTTAGGTTATTTCAGGACTTGTTTTACATTGTAATTTGTTAGGACTCATGGAATACAGGTGCTTTTATAAGAGCTGGCAATGCTTGCCACTAGCTTTTCTGGGACCAAACACAGAGCTTTGTGGTGACTGTAGCCTTACAGTTACATTGGTCAGCTCTTAATCGGTTTAGTCACTAACCCTTTAAACAATTCTGCTGGGGCCAATGGGAGTGTTCAGAAAATTGTGCATTTCCATGACTGTTTATGGAACAGAATTTAATACATAGCAGTCCCAATTTTCCTCTCATTTAAGGCAGGAATGATTCAGAATATGTCTAAAGATTGGCTTACACTAGAACTCTAGACACATTAAATGTTGTTAATCAAGATATATACAATTATTTCATCACCATACACTTTATATTCTTATATAGCCAAAATCAGTTCATCCCTTAAAAATAGCCAAAGGTGAGCTTTGTTACCCTACGAAATACACTGAAAGCAGCTAAAAGATGACAATCTTGAAACACTGACTTAGTACAGTTAAAGCCAGACTACCCTCACTTTTGCTGGCTTCCCAGCTTTCAGCAAGAGAACAACTTTAAACAGATGGTGCCTCCATACTATCATCCAAACACAACATTCATTTAGATTGGCCCTGCAAACAAAACTTTAAAGAAGAGAGAGAATCGAAGGGATTCTTGCTTCCAGCTGTCCACTCAGTTACACTAGAGGGATGCTGAACAAGACATTTAAATTCAACGTCACAATTTACAGCTCAGGATTTTAATATAGGATGTAAATCATCAAGTTGCAGAGAGGCTATTGGGTGTTACTCCACTTCCTCTCTACCATCTTGCTGGGGCTGCAATTTCCAAGGAAAGCTAAGGGCAGGGGGGCAATAAACATTTAGCAACCTCAGTTTAATCTAGCACTCCATGCAAGCAACTCTTACAGTCATTAAGAGCTTTGGTCACCTGCATAAAACACAGTGAAGATGACTTTCACAGAAAGGGTGAGGTTATGCTACCTGATGACAGTTACTAACTTTTGATGGAATAATACTATATTGATATCAGATGGATCTGGAAAATTCAGTACTTATCAGAGTTAAACAGTGTCAATTAACCAGTAGCACTTGTTTAAAAGTTAAGGCATTGGGGACTCAAAGTAATAAACAAACAAACAAAAAAAA
>KZ505710.1:93171-149215 GCA_002844005.1 Limosa lapponica baueri | reverse complement strand
AATAAATAAGTGGCCATGCTCTCCGTGAAAAATGTAGAATGAGACTTCAACACATAATTGCTAGCATAGCTTTAAAACTGGTGCAGAAGTACTCTCAGAGCATGGGAAATATATTTTGCATGCTAAATAAAAACTGACAAAAGATGTATATGCCCACATTGTCAGCATGTTCCTTGCTGCCAAAAGCCAGTCTGCTGTCAAATAGATTATGTTCATTTGGCCTTTGGGAATGGTGGCATCTTAGAATTTCAATTTAAAAATATAATTAGAAGACAAAAAAAAAAAAAGAAACCCCACAAACATTAAAATGACCGGAGGAATACCTTGTATAGAATACTTAATTCAGGATTGGAATTTTTATTTTGTATTTTACTGGAAACCAGTGAAGGACCTAGAGACTGGAACATACAAAATATTATGCCAGATCTGTTTTCCTCAAAAGCTCAAGTATTTCAATGGGAATAAGAGCAATCACAGTGCAAATCAGGGCATAAGGTAAAGTACCCAACTTTACCACAAACCCACTCAATGAAGAATAGCCGTGCATACACAGACTCACGTATTATGGAAAGAAAGTGAAGAGTGACAGTTCAAAAATTAAAAAAAATAAAAGGTTTTCCATACAGCACTCTGCTTTTCAGTTTCTCCATCTAGGTGATGACAGAACTACAAGGAATGTTATCTAATAATGCAATAATTTTTTTACCTAAGAAAGCAGAGATACATGTTGAAATATGTTTTTAAAAAAACCCAGATGGCTCTAAGCAAATAACAGATTCACTTAACCAAACATTTTATTTCCTGTATCTTGAATAATTAACAAAAAAAGTGTTTACCAACAATTATATAACAGCTTTTATAGTAACACAAGGAGGAGAAAAACATTTAGCACTGACTCTCATAAATAATTCAAAAGGTTTAATTTACCATAATCATGTCTGGCATTTATCTTCAGTAAATAATGTATTAGGCATATACTGTGCACTATTTCCTACAGTAACTACTAGAGAGCATTAGGAACAAACCCATCTGTGTTTAGCATTCTGTAAATCAGGCCAGCTCTTACATGCATAAAATGATTGCTGATGAAGCCATTTACCTACGCAATGGATAGAAATGACATCTTTTAATGTTAAATTAAATAAAAATTATAGAAACTGCAACACAGATGAGGTTTTTCATATACCATAAATATTCATAGCTTCCAAATTGACACAGCATACCTCAGAAACCATAGGAACCACTCTAGCAAAAGAGTTGGGTCTTCCACATTCACTGTGCCACTGACAGGTTAATTTGCATAAGAGCAAATTAACATCTCAAAAGCCTTGTCTTTGCTAGCATTTTCAAGAAATCACCCACTATTACACTAAAACAAGTACAGCTATCTTGGCACAACAGAAATGTGAGTTCTAGCTTGGTCCAGACTCGTTTCTTTGCTTAAAGCACCCCTGTCTCAGCCCTTCCTTCTACAACAGCAGTTCCTAATAAACGGCAGCACACACACAACCACAACCAGGTTTTAAGGTTTTCCTCTTAGTTTTCGATTACTTACTATTTTGCCTATTAAGTCTGCAGTTTACTTAATCTCTTCTGAAATTTACGCATTTTCGAACAACAGAGAATTTGAATTTATCAGAAACACATCTCCCATAATTACGGAATACTCTAATGCAACTACACTCAAATTGATCAGTTACATCTTTAGTTTGTGCCTTACCTATCAGTAAGAATACAGAACACATGAGAAAATCTGCATATAAAGCAAGGATTATTTTTCTGTTAAAAGCTCACTTCCCCATTTTTTTTTTTCCCAACTTTTTGCAATATGTTTAACAGATATTCAAAATAACCTAAGCCGAAGCTTCCAAAACTCTGTGCGTTTTACACGTTTGTATGATTTTTAGTGTTGTACATGCCCAGGACTTTGTAATACAATTCTCACATTCTGGAAAATATGTGCTTAAGTATAAAGTTTTATATTAATGACTCAAGTGAAATCAAGAGCATACTTTCTCACACAAATCAAGGATTCCAGGCAGCTAAATTAAGTGATCTAATGAAATTTCACACACCTTAACAAGCGCTATCCTTGACATCTCCAAGAAGCCTACATTAAGCGTGCCATGGAGTACACTCAGCAGGATTTTCTGTATTTTTCAAGCACATTTAATTTGTTTAGACTACTTTTATTTCTTATGCATATATAATAAACACCAATACACACCACAGCCATGTATTTGTCCACTCCTCTCCTAGGCTTATTTCGTCATTTAAAGAAAGCTTTTAGTTGTGTGAAGTAGTTAGAATGTTTCACTTTAATTACAGCATATATTCTTATTCTTTTGTTGAGACTCATTTTATGAATAGTACCACTTTACATATCTCCTATGAAATGAACCAGCCTATGATCATGAATTATATAAAAGGCATTCCAGAAGGTAGAAAATGTAGAAATATTTCAAGAACTGTTGTTTCTTTCACATCATTTTACATTACTGGACTACTGAAATTAGTTTAAAAAGCCAGTACAAATTGGCAGAATAACTTTTTCTTTTGTATTTATACGTATATTGAGAGACCAGAAGAAAGTAGAATACCTGTGGTTTCCAACTGTCTCTCGGTTTCTTCAAAGCTTAGGTGGAAACAGGTCACGTTAACATGAGCCAGACCGCAAAGAACAGAGCGCCAGGACATTGCTCAGCTCAGGCCTAATGAAACCTACCACAGCTCAATAGAAGGCAAAGCCTCAATGGCAGCTCAGCAGGATGGAGAAGGCCTTCATTACTCAGCCTGTTTGAATTACAAAAAGGATGCATGAAAAAGAAGATGGCCTGCTAGTTATCCTTACAATCTCTATCCCTATTTTTTCTGCTGTTCAACATTAACATTGTAAATTGTCTTTTTGACATCAAGGCAGTAAAGTTATGTAGGACCAAAGCCAGTGTTTCCAGTGGGCTAACACACCAGATGAATGAGAACTGAGTCCAACCTATGTTAAAAACATCAGAATATTGGCATGTAATAACCACCAAACAGACACCTGTTGAAAGAAGCCTCCCACTGACAGGAAAAACACCATTTTAATTGGAAAGAAATTTTAAATATATTTGAATATTGAAATCTTTAAGTCTCCGTAAAGACATCACAGAAGGCTATTTTAAAAATGGAAATAATTATCTTCATCAGTATAATCTTCTGCATCATGTCTGGAACCACACCTACCATACCATGTTGGGAGAGATGCACCCTCATTATGAAAGAAGGGCCCTTGACAACCGACAGAAACATAAATACACATGCTCCAAAGACTCAAAGAGCAAAAAGCATACAGTAATTTACAGAGATATTATTGAAGGCAATTCAGTTTGGATGACACTATATAATTTGATCACACATAACGTCCTAAACGAGGCTTGCATCAAAGTATCTTTCAGTCACGAATCTCAACCAGCACAAAAATCCCAGTTTCTTAACCTTTACTTGTTTAGTTTCCCTAAGACAATTGTAAATGCTGGTTAAGAAACTTCATGTGGAGCTCAACTACGAAGTATTAACAGTGCAGATAATACTTCCTGTAATAGATATATTTTTCATCCAAAGCTACTATGTATAAACCCAATAAAACTGCAAACACATAAGCTACTATGTGTAAAACAGAATACAAATTACATTTGTTCATCATGCCATTTTATGAAGTTAAACTAAGACCTATCTCCAGCTTCAGCCTTCTGATCAAAAAAGGAATCACTTTCACAGTAGAAATGCCTACTGTCAATTTGTCAAGTCCAGATAAAACCCAATTTCATAATCCATGAAGAAAAGGAAAAACATAGCAGGAACCTAACAACAGAAAATTATACTATCAGGATAAATGTCAGACACTAAATAAGCGTGTCCATGAAAACTTCATGCTGTAGACTGCTGATATCTCTGAGCTACTCAAACTGAAAGACAAAGGCCCAATATTCTATGTTTAAACAGACCATAAAGGAATTAGTGATTAGAGGGTCCTTTCACTAATAGACTCTCCACCACCATGGCATTCTGTCAGTAAGATGGAGCTAGTAAATAAATGGGTGCCAAAACCTCTGAAAGCCAGGAGCAGTAGGATGTGGAATTGACCATCAATAGCACCGCTTTGGTGGAGAAAAAAGTAAAATAAAAGCCAGGTAAGAAATCTACTTGAATAATCAGTTTTCATCATTATAGTTGTCTTTAAATACGTTAATTTTACACAACAGATGCATGGTATGTAGCTCATTTTGTAGTTTTATAATTACAGATTATTTTTAGATTCGTATCATTGTACTAGAACCCATCTGTATCCCTTATCACACAAAGACCATACCTATTCATGCAACACTAAGACACCTCTAAATTACCCTTTGTCACAGAAACAGAGAAAATCTGAGGCAACTCTCTAAATACCTGCATAGAGAGGCATAAAGACTTGAAGGAGCTCTGATTCTCCTTTCAAACCCTTATGATCAGTAGAAGATATAGAACTGGAGTCCTCAAAGAGTTTGGGATTTTTTTCCTCCACAATATATACACCCCCAAATTCCTTAATAGGTAATCCACACACAGCAGCTGCTTCCTCCAAATTCCAATACTTGCCACCTATTTGTCACATCTATTTGCATCTTCTCTTAGATAGGAACATGCTCCTGAAATTCTCTCTGCCAGGATGGTTACCAATACTTATATGGAAGCTACTATACAATGAAAATTTATTTTAAAAGACAGTCCAAAGCAAAGAAAAGCAGGAATTCCCCCGCAACTGACCTATAATAATATTGTCTGTATCAGGATTAAACCATACAGCTATTATAAAATACAAATCTACCTATCTCATAAAATACTAAACTCAAACCCAAAATTCCGCATTGTATTTCTAAGGCCTTTTAGGGAAAATATTGGTTTCTGTGAATTAAATTTTTAGGAAAAAAAAATATTTTTAAAGTAATTTCGACTGTAATGCAGACTCTTGATTGAATTCACATAGTATCATGTAATTTTTTTAAAAAATACGCCTATTTTACTAATCTGAAAGCTTTTGTGTTTAAATACTGATTTATAATAAAAGTTACAGTGCAAAAAAACCAACACATATAAAATAATAACATATAAAAATAATATAATATAAAAACCTAACAATATTCTTTATGCAAATGACATTAAACAGAGATTAAGTCACTCATTTAAAATCTGAAAACAGTTACAGTCATAAGGCAATAGCAACAGAAAACGTTTCGGGGGGGGGGGAGGAACACCTCCTAGAATCTGTGAGTTGTAAGACTATGTCCTGAAGACTGAAAAAAAACTTCACCTTTTGTTTAACCCTCGGAATTCTCCAAGACGCTGCTTTTCAACATCATACACAAAGCCACAGATTGCCAAAATGTAGTTCACAGCTGTTTAACATCCTTCAACAAGAAGCATGCATCTGGAAAACTGAAGTGACATTCAAAGGTCAAATAATAATTATAACATCTCTCAGCTTCCTTTTTCTAAACTAAGTTCTCCTACAGCACCATAACTAACTTCTTTATTGTCCCCTGTACATCCTGGGCACCAAGCCGCACTTGTCAATCTGTCTTCTGTCACCTTAAAACAAATATTAAGAACAGAATTAGAACTGAGACCCAAAAAAAGTGTTCTCTATCTGCCAAAATATCAGAGTAATTTGAGTATATAATTACAGCTGGATAGCAGGAAGAGTATATTTCATTTTATTAATCCAGAATCGCAAAGTGCTATACAACTGGATTGAAGCATGAGTTCTCTTTCATGGAACATGTATGTGACAACTTACACGTACAGATAGGTGCAAACACTTTGAAGAACATGGAAATATCCTAAAGGTTTAATCTTAAATCTATCACACATTTACCTTCACCTTTTATCAGTTCTCTGTGAGCAACTCGCAAAGTTCTGTCTTAAATTGTGATCTTGCAATACAAACAGCAAATATCAGATAGAAGTAGAAAGAAAGTAGTGAGACCACGTGGTCTTTTGCCCCACAATAAATATACTGAGATTTTAGAACATGAAGTAAACTATAATAAGTAGGTAAATACTTAAAACTAATGCACTGATAATCTCTCATTTTACTCCTCACATGTAAACCACACACACGTATTCAGGTATACTTGTTAGGACACGAGGGGAGGGAAATCTGTAAAAATACTATTGCTATATTAAACCTATTGTTTATTCTTCATCATAATTACTGTTTTCTGATTTCAGTTTAAATTGTGTTAACCATTACATAGCAACAGCAGGTCGTAAATAAATGTGGTCTTACACAACTTACTACGGAGAGAGACATTAACACTATGTTAAAATGCAATTTTAGCAACTACCATAAATGCATAAGATCACAGCTATAACCCACAATATGCCTCCACGCATCTGCAAAGGCTGCTGAAAATTAACCACATTAACAATTCAGTCAGTAAAATACCTTGTGCATGTAACCAGAACTCATCACCATTGAAACAGCTCTGCAGATTGGCACTGCAAAAAGACTATACATTCTAAATGAGATTGTTTGAGTGCTCTTTTTATTATGAAATCCAATTTTATCCCTTTGTCCCATTTAATAACAAGCTTTTGACAAATATTGTCAACATTTACTATATGTGTGAAATATAAAGGACTGCCTTCTTAGCAAGACAGAGCAGTAAATGAAATTACAGAACTGATGTTTCAGTTCTTAGTTGATACTTTGCATTAAACAAGAGCCTCACACATTCTGCCTGGTTGTTTTAAGAAAGAGTGTTTAAATCGGACTGTATTAACAAAGGTGCCAAAAACCATACTCAAAACTAGTGGTGTTAACGTAACAAGGGGAGCAACAAGGATACAGTAGTGACAGGCTACTAGACATCTTAAAGAGGATGGGATTTCAAGGAACACAATTTGTGAAATACCCAGACAGATACTTTTTAGTTGGGAACATATTTCTTATATTCATTATAAGTTTGATGCAGCTGAGTTTTCTGAAATGTTTGACAGTAAATTAGCTTTAATAAATGCTGTGTTATAATACTGAACTCCTCAAGTTTCCATAGCAGACAATGTCTGCCAAATTTTCTTATTCACTATTGCAAATCTTAAGCTCTTTGATGTCTTTTTAAAGGCTTATTTTTCTGGGGAAAAAGTGGCTATTACATATAAATTGAGTTCTAATTGAAAAGTACATATACCGATTTCATGATTTTAGAGTAAGTCCTGAAAATTGATCAACTTCAAGATTAAAAACTATTAGAGCAAGTAGGTGTGATGTACTGGTTTTATCTCTAGTACTCAATCCCATCTCTTGTTTTAAAGGGACTATCTCACAATTTTTGATTGCTTAGAAGCAAGGTAATATTAGGCAAGAAGGACATATTTCCTTATTGCTTCCTTGATAGCCTAGAAATAGATCCAATGGGTAGGACAGCAAGATTAGTCACACAAGCCAAGAACTCAAAAGTTGTGGCTTTTGCCTTCCTCACTGTGTATTTTGGAGCTTCAATTCCTCTTGTCATTTTTTCAAAAACAATAAATAAATCTTTCCCTCCTGAGTATGTGATCCATGGCAGTTTTCAGAGTGCCAATTCTGCCGCAACTTTGTTCCAGACAAACAAAGCCATTAGATAACTGATGAGCAGAGCAAATCAGTATCTTCAGTTTGGCACTTCCATCCCAGAAGAGAGGGCTGAGCTCAATTATGTACCAATGTCTGTTATAACTGTAAACTGCCCTTCATACACTTTAACCACATAGAAATAATCCAATTTTAGATTATGAAAATGCAGCTACTGAGAAAATGAGAGTTTTGCTATTAGTAGTATTAGTTGTTTCTTCACGCTCTCTTCGTAGATTCAAAAGCATTCTACTCCACTGTTTCACTTGCTATTTAGAGGGAAACTTACTGTTTCTCACACACACATAAAACTAGTATTAATTTGTTTGGATGCAGGGGACTTTCCTTTTTCAGTTACTTTCTTTTATGATGATTACATAAAAGTAATTCCAATCTTCAAAGCTTATTGTAACACAAGGAAAGAAAACCAAACCTTAAAATCCTTCAGGATTTAAGTGATAATTATTCTCTTTCTTTGGTAACTTTATCACCATATAGTGGTTTTAAACATCTATTTCACTTGAGAATATCCTATTAAATAAACCACTATTTTATTTAGCAATTCATACAATGGAACAGAAAAGAATATATCCTAGTTTACACTTTTCCCCCAAAAGCAAGAATAAATGCAGTTGAGGCTGGAACAGATGCTGTGGTCTAGTCTCATTCAGTGCAGCTGTAATTATATAATTTTAGCAATTAATTCTGACTGGGGCTTTGCTCAGCTCTGACTGAATGTTCTGTGCTTGATTGTTCAGAAAGTGGCCTCGTGCGATTCGTTTCCTCTCTGCAGTGAAACATTCAGATAGCAACATTCAGAAATCCTGAAAACTCTTTAGGATTCAAGTGGTAATTTGAAAAGCACAAGCAAAACAGCAGACAGGGTTTCTACTCAAATCCTGTTAAAAAAAGAGAATGGTAGAATACGCTTCTGTATATATCAGGGTAAAACTGAACTTTAGATTTCTGCCACAGCTCAAAACGTTATCTATGAAAATGCTAGAGAAAGATGAAGTAGATGAACTGAAGAGAGTTTAAATCTCATTATTTGGTTTATGACAGTGGTCATCCAAATAACTATATTTGTTTTAATATTCAAAATATCTTAAATGAATGAGAATTAATTCAGAGAGGAACTAGCACAAGAGAATGACTTTCAAAAGTTAATGCTGTAGCAAAAGACATAAGGCTAAAATACATACTATTTTGGAGATTAAATAATTACATTAAGATCTTTCAAACAGATACGGGATCTCAACCATTTTGTGCAGTTCCTAATCGAAAGGACAGCCATGAACATTAATGATTTTGCAGCTTTTACTGAAAAATCTGCAATTTGTCTGTGAACTATTTTTGCAGTCTCAAGTGGAATGTACACTGTCCATGTTACACATCATTTCAACAACAGAGACTGCATTATGGTTTGGCTGTTGTTTTTCTTTTTTTTTTTTTTTTACTTATCAAATTCATTAAGCCACTCAGATTTCATACAGAAAGCTCCAGGAATTACAGAAAGTATGAGTATGACCCCCCCCCCAAAAAAAAAGTATTTGCAACAGAACTATTTACAGAGAATTCTACAAAGTAAAATTATGTGAAAAACTGTAAGTCATGATGATGTCTACCATACAAGGAAAACTATGTTAGAAATCTAAATTATAGAGATTAAATAGATGTGCAAAGACTTCTCTTCCTTATCAGTTGGAACATACATTCTTTACATATTACACGCCATTCTTGTCATTTGCAAGTATTATCCTTTTCATATTCTCATACAATGAGGAATTTTCCAACTCCAGAAACAAGACAATCATCTTAAGAATACTAGAAATCTCTCTGTAAAATATAACATTACATCTCTCAAGGAAGACAGCAAGAGACAGTGAAAGTCAATGTGATGCATGTGTTCCCAGAGCATGTATGGCAAGAAGATTTCTCATCCATCATACTTTCCATTATAAGTGTTTCTAAGTTAGGTTGGCAACATTCACTTCTAGTTGTCATCTCATCAAATGAATGTTTCAGATTATAAAGCTCACAGACTGGATGTGAACATATGCGCATTTCTTCCTCACAGAAGTTTAAGTTCACAGTCCCTAGTCTATGTTAACTATGGTTATAATGATTAATAGCACCACAATAATTGGTGTCCAGTGTCTATTCATCATAGGGGTTCCATTTCTTCGTGGAGTTCCTCTTTATGTAATAAATATAGGACTTTCACATTGTACCTGACAGCTTGATTAATGATGCTACAGTTAGTTTCTCATACAATAAGCACGGTGCAAGTATTGTAAGTGTCAGTTGTTCAGCCCAGTTTCAAGTCGATTTACTGCTCTTCACCATTAACAAAGGGTAAAAGAGGTGAAAAAGAGGTGTACATATAGTAAAGTGTTCTTTTAAAATTAATTTTAGCTGTACCCAGCTCTGCTATTTTAGCTATAAAGAAAAACCATAAAGAAGATACTAATACCTCAGTTAATAGTCTATTTAGCATCAAACTACATTTACTACGTATCAAAGATTTACCATATCAGCTTATATTTCTGATTTTCTTTTTTGTTGTTTTACAAATAAAAAGTAATTGCAAGCAATAAATAGTAAGGAACTGATGTGAAATGACACAAGAAACATTCAGACATAAAACTCTTAACTCATGATGCCTTTCACAGTGCTTCAGCAGGTTTCCCACACAAGTTCATTGTGGATGGAGTTCCAAATCTGCATATCCAGTTTTGGTAGTGAATCAGGCAATTAATAGTATCTTCAAACAGGTTTTCAGATGTCAATTGATTTCTCTGTGGCTAAGTAATTTTAATTGACCTTTCCAAACAGTCACACTAACAAATTATTTTATCAACAAATTTAAAAGTAATTGAACTAACAAATATAATTCACAATGACACAGCAAATTACTTGAAGTAGCAGCAGTAAGAAATAGTTTGGTGCAGTTGATAGTTGACAGCAAAAAGGCAATACCTGTTTTACTTCCTTCCTTTCATGTTTGGTAAAGATGCCACATACAGTTCAAGAGATAAGAAACACAAATAAATTATTCCTCTAGCCTAGTGTGTAGTGATCAAAGACTACTTTTACTACAACATTACCAAAACTTACAATACAAAACTTAAGTCAGACACTCTACTCAACAAGCTAACACATACGGAAAACACATTTATAATAGAAAGCAAAACAGTCAAGTTATAAATAAGAGATACAATGACACACTGTGTCCAGCACAGAAGTTATGCCCTGACTCCTGTACTGTTCATTGCCCTGAAGCAACCACAAACTATGTTTTCACCCATAATTAGCATAAACAAACAAGGTATTCTTTATGTTACCTATGAATAATCATTATGAACACAATAATAGTCATACTGGATGAACACAGTATTCACTGATACAGTGTCCAGCAGCAGATGCTTAAATAACATGCTATAAAGATGAAAGAAGTATGTGTTAATATTCTCCTGATATGTACTCCAAGGCATCAATAATCTGTGATGGAAGAACTTCAAGACAAAACTAGCATCTGCATCAATTTAATATTTAACGCTCTTTGGTAAACCTTTCCTCTGTGCACTTGTCTAATTGCTTTTTGAACATATTTATACTTTGGCATTGGTAATATCCCATGACAATGAATTACGCATATTAATCACATCTAATGGAAACAGCATCTCCTTTGTATCAAAACTTTTAACTGAATTCTCTTCTGTTAAGAGAAACTGTGATCAGTTTCTCAATCACTTCTTTCCTGCCAGCAGCAATTTTACACAGCTTTCAAACTATCCTTGCCTCCCTTTTTATTTCTTTCGTATGCTAGTCTTAATTTCATCCCGCAAAGGTGTCCTGTTCATCTCATCATATCAGAGATTTGCATCTACCTTTTCTCATTGTACTGTAACCTTGTTGAGATGGAAAATCAGCACATTTTATTCAAGATTTGAGTCCAACATGGATTAACAGCATAGCATAATAATTTGTTTCATTCTCTGTTCCCATTCCAGCAATTCTTACTGTCGTCTTTGCCACTTTTGACTTCCACTCTGCATAAAGTGTGATTTTATGGGTCTTAGGTCTTAGTTGCACCACCAAACTTGTTCTTGCCATAAATTCATAGGGAATCAGAAAAACCAAAAGAGAGATGAGAAAACAGCACATTCTCTCTTTGAGAAATTAGTAGTAGTGTAAGAGAGAGAATTTTCAGAGAGACAGAAGTTTTCCTCACCTGAAAGCTAACTACATGGAATTATTATAAAAATAATAAATTATTATAAAATTATATTATTATAATTATTATCTCAAGAGTGACCATGTAATTTGTTGAACAGACCGGTGTTTGTGTTACAAAGTTTGCACGCATCAACTCAATGTTAGAAAAAAACCACCACGATTTAGCAAGACTTAACTATAACGTAGCACTTCACTGTTCTGGACTCTGCAAGTCCAAAGAAGAAGTAGATCCATGAACTAGGTCATACTTGAATGTATTAGGATACGCTGGTGGATTGCACAATTTCTGTATTACACTGCTTTCCAATTGTAAGGCATATAACCAACTGCACATTTAAAATTGCTCTTGGTCACATGAGTATTATCCCATTTAACTATATTTCTTGAAGGAGTTATTGCTTTCAGTAGTGATCTTAAGCTCACAAAAGAAAGCTATCCACTTTTAAAATCTTTCATATTAGGAATATACTAATATATGCCATCCTAAAGAAGAGTACTGTTTCAATTTAATTTTTAAATACAAAATATGACAGATTTCAAAAATTAGAAGAGTCAAAGTAATATGAAGAGATATTTTTAAGCTCATTTGAAATTCTTTTATCTTTTCACTCACTAACTCATGCAGCTGAAGGAACCCAGTCCACAGTACAACTGAGTTGCTAGGCCTTATTTCCATTTCTATAGAGGCATAACTTGAATCCAGAAATAAATAGCAAAGGATTTGAAATAAGCATAATTTTTTTTTTTATACCCATGGTCAACATCTGAAGGGATCTCACTTCTAGAACAGACAGTAAAGAAATAAGGACAAGAGAAGATATTAACCCAAGACCAGAACAGGACAAAAGCACTATGATTATGACCAAATACAGACCGGCCGATGTGAGCAAGCAATACTGTACCCCCATGCTACAACTCAAATTCAAGGGCTGATACAACAAGAAATAAGTGATAAAGTCTGAAAACAGAGTAGTTCTTGTAAGTGTTGCTTTAAGCCATATTGATGTTCCAATAGCATGGACACTTCCCTGCCTTCTTCCAGAGATTGCATGTTAAAATTTAAGAAGAAACAATAGCAAGATTAAATGAAGCAATGAGGAAAAAAACCCAACCACACATATATATACACGCACACATTTTCTTTTTAAAGGGAAAACAGTTTGGTTTGAGTTTTAAGGACAAGAAAAAAGTAACCAGTGATTGCCCTAGGAACTCTTAAAATTGTGCTAGACTTCTTTTAGAAGTCTCACCTGACCTATTAAGAGTCCTCATATTTTTCAGCTGCAAATTCTCTGCACACATAGCATTAAAAGTTTAAAAAGCTTTTGCACAAGCAAACATTTGTTAATTTTAATCAAACACTGCAAGTTTTATCAGTTTCTAATACACAACACAGAGAACAAAAATAGGATAAAATGGCATAAATGCATTTTGGAGAAGAATGATATTTAGGGGAAAATTAAGAATCGATTCAAGGTAAGTTTTAGAAAGTCCTACTAAAGAAGACTCTTAGAAGCTTTTTCCATCTTGAATCATCCTGGAACCATGGAAATAGCATTTTGAGAACTGTTGTCCCTGGCAGAGCTCTCTGTACCTTACAAAAGATTGTTTCCATTGAAGTTTGCTCAACATGATCTCTAATTATTACAATGCTATCCTCAGATGTCTGAGCTATTTCAGTTGCTATAACAACTTAGCTCAACTAGCATATCACAGTAGACAACAGACTACTGTTGTCTCTACACAGTAGAGACAATGGCTTTTCAAGAAGAACAACATTTTATGAGAAGTTTGAGTTTAGTTATTACTGATAACAGATCCTTTTGTACACTCCAAAATGTGAAACAGTATGTCAACTACCTATATTGAAAGAAAACTTTATGGCCTAGTAAAAAAGACAGCAAACAAACATGGCTAAATCTAGCTTTGCAAATACAATTGATTTTGCAAGCCTCTTCCAAATTTGGGACCATGTGAAATGAGCTGAAACCCTTTGCTACTTCCTCAGAATTGATCCTAACAGAATGCTTTTAAATTTAATCCCTAAGACTATGGCAGAGAATGGCTGTGCTTTATATTTTTCAGTGCTTTATACTTCTCAAACACCTTCCATCAATTTTCAGAAAGTACTTTACAAACATTAATGTGCCCATATCCACAAGGCAGATAAGGAAAAAACTTAATAACTCAAAATAAATAACTTTTACAAAATCCTTCTAGCTGAAGCTGGTGTCCACTAACTGCAATCATTGCCATAACACCAACCAAGAGATTTGTGTTTTTCTGTATCAAGAGAGAACACTACATGACAAGAAGTAGTCAAGAAAGTGCATGCCCATGAGGAGAGAGAGAAAATGGGAGGGGGGGGGGGAAGGGGGAAGAAGGGGGAGTAGCACAAGGCTATACCTCTTTTGTATGTATCACCTTTCCTCCTCCTCCAAAAGAAAACAAAGAAAACAAAAACCAAAACAAATACCCCCCATCTTTCAAAGCAAAACATTGTCTCTCACATATTAAAAAAAATTACTGTAAATTCAGAGAACTATTCCATTATGCAGATGTTTCAGTACAATAAAACATCATATCCTACAGCTGAAAGACATGTACAGTCACGATTATCAGAACTCATGAATTTAAATTATATGAAAGATATTGTTTTACAGAAATTAAACTGCAAAAAGAGAAAAAGCAAGACCTGTTAATTCAACATTTTAATTTAGAACCAAAAGAATTACAACTCAAAAGTTAAATTCTGTTTAAAAAAGCAACTTATAGACCTAAATAAAAAACTCAAATAACATAGTTTGAAAATATTTAACTGTAAAATACTATTTTTAAAGATGGGCCTTTCATTTTTCAGAAGAGTTCCTTTTTTTAATTATCAGCCATACTAACAAATTAGTAAGTTTATCAGACTGCCCTCTTCATGCTTTGGATCCATAGGCATATCAGGTGTACATAATCCTAATTTATTCTTTCCACAGAAAATTTTGAAGGTTGATAACGATGATACTAAATTCTTCCTGTACCCACAGCAAAGCAATACATGTAAGAGTCAATAATTCTTTTCCTAGCAGCCTCATGAATTCAGTAAGCATTTTAGTTTCCCGAATCCAGCACAGAGTACTATGAGAAGCCAAAGGGAATGGTGGACGCAGGGGGGTGTCCACTTGCTAAACAAACCCTAGAACATCTTGGTGCATCTGGTGATGAAAATAAAACCAAACTGGGGAAGATACTCCTTCAAGATACCAAAGGGTATGATTTTATGATTTACTTCAGTTACTACATAATAGCTCATCTAAAACAATACTTTGACTGGCATTGTCTCCTTCCTGTTAATGACAATCACAGAATTTAGTAATATATAAATTATATATTTTCAATATATAATGCTAGAGGTCAGGACACTTTTCATTTTTATTCACAGGTTTTCAAGGTGAACAGCTAATAACCTACAATAAGTTAAATTACTCACTTAAGATTAATGCTATTGAGTGTAGAGTATAGCAACTTAGTGCTGTAATCCTTCATAGGATATATGGGTGAATGAACAAGATAAAAGAAACCTGCCAATGGTCCTTGGGACACACAGACACACACGGTACCAAGAAGTGACTTTTTAACCTTGGGTTTGCCCTTTGGAATAAAAAGATAGTCAGTACAGACTACATAAATGCACAGAACTTGCATTTGCTTCTGCACTTTAGATCATTTATCTAGTAATCAACAGCTGTGGATTATATCCATCCAGAGATGGCAATTCAGTGCTACACCATCAAGAGCACAATAAAGGACCTACTTCACCATTTATTTTTTTTTTAACGACTAGCCAAGCATGTTGTTTCAGTAATTCAAATAACATTTTGATCTAGCAGATTTTGAACTTGACAGAAAATTTAAGCATCTGATGCAAAATTCAGTGAAGTCACATGATTTGTACTGACTTCAGTGTCCTTGGATGAAGTCCATAAATGCTTTAAAAGGCTGTTTCTCCATTTTCTTTTAGAATGGCATTAAAAGTTTGAATAGCATTCATTGTTGTTTCTGGTTGCTGGTGTAGACAGAACAGCAGGCATTAGAACTTGTGCAAAATATCTCACATCACGTAATCTACCCTACTGTACCAGTTCTTATATTGAAAGTAAAAAGTGAAACATTCTTTTTCACACACTGTAAGTGTTCTCATACATCAAGTCATATACAATAAAAATCACCAAACATTGTGTTTGACTGTGAAAGGTTAAACAAAGCTGTATGCAAGCTACAGAGAAAATAAATATTATGTACTTGTATCTAAAATCTGCAGAATGTTAATCTTTCTTTTAATGTTCAGCAATAAACTCCAGTAAGTTTAAACACTTGATTTGCTTTCAACTACCCCAGAATGTACAGAACTAGAATTTTAGCCTTTTAAAATATTCTTTGAATTCAAATGAAGAATATTCAAATTCTATATTTCTAAGTTTATGAGAGTTGTTTATCTCCCTCATGAGATTACAGAAAAAAAAATCTGGTAAAATAATGAGATAATCTTAGCCAAACAAAAAGCCAGTCACCAATAAATATCATCATTGGTATTAAATACAAGACTCCATTTAGGAATATAAGTATTAGAAGGAGCATTCATATTTTTCAGATTACTTTGTACCAAAGATTTAAATTTCTACTACACATTTCAAAACAGTATTTTGAAAAGAAATTTTGGAGTTTTCACCATGTCATTTAAACCTGTTTTGCATACTTTTTTCACACCTTTTTCACTAATAATTCTCTTTGAACAGATGATCCCATTTTCCAATTTGTAGGCAGATATGAATACTTTCTAATATTAATTTTTTATATATTTCAAGAAGAATGTTCAAGATATCTTTCACGATAATGCAAAAACCAATGCAACCCTGGAAGACAGCAGAGCTATTGCAAAGAGTTATCGGCCAAGGCACCTGGTAGTTGTGCCAAAGTTAGAACATTAATTGCTAACCTGGAATTTAAGTCTTGTTCTCTATATGTGCCAACTAGCAACAGTATATGTCTCAGACACCACTGACTACAGAGCATCTTCTCCATTATTTGAAACAAAAATGCTGCACTCCAAGTTCAAAGTCAGTAATTTTCTTTGGAATCATATAGAATTTTAAAATTACATATCCTAGTCAAAATACTTGTGGACGGAAGTTGCCTGGAGCAGACTGCTGAAGACAATGTTTGGTTGCTTTTTGTTGAAAAGACAATTGCTGTCAGTTCTATTGCTCTCCCTCACAGTCCACTTTACAGCTCAATATCCCACTTTAAGGAAAAGATCTAACCAACTCAAGCACTGAGTTTTACAGTTGTCATCTGATGTGAAAAATATAGTTTTGCAATACCAATTTGAATATATTTTTTTTGTCACCAAAATAGTGTGACAAAGCTCAATAATCAGCCACCCATAAGTTTATCTTCTCTATTTTATCTGTCAGTATTTTTTATCTTGTAAATTTAAATTGTAAGTGCCTTCAGGAGTCTGTGCAATAACTGAATTGACTTCACTGATCCAGAATCACATCAAGGCAAACATCTCAAGAAATCTGAGTCATTAATTTCCCCAGTTCTCTCTGAAGAGTGAGAAGCTACACAAGCCTAAAGATGATGTCCAATTGACATTCCACTTAAGCCGATCTTCTTCCATTTCGTAGCTGTGATGTATTTGAACTATTTATATCAAGTAGCTCATTCACCAGCTTATACATTACTAACAGATACTTGTTTTTCTTCTTGTTTCATTACTATTTTTTAGTGAGATTACTGGTAGCAGCACACTGTGATCCTGCCGAGAACTCCCACATGCTCGCTGTTCCATAGAGTTGCTTCTGTAAAAGACATAGACTTGCCTAAAATTCAGCTCAGGAAAAAAATGTTAACAAGTTGTCATTCTTAATTCCTTCCTTCAAGGGGATCTCAGAACACGGACTTTGCAGCTCTCTAGTTATACTACATCGAGATCTCTTTCTGTAATATCACTTACTACTGTTAGAACATTTAATCAAAAAGGACAAAATAAGCATAATTTCTCCTTCCTGGGATACTGAAAGCAAATCTCCTTATGCTTGTACTTCTTCAAAATATGCAGAAATAGCTCTGTAAAAAAAAGAGGCCAATAAGAAGATTTGTGTATGTATTTTTATCATTGCATAATAAGGTGTACTGTACAAAGCCATTTTTAGTGAAGAGCAATATAGAATAATTAGAGTTTTTAAAACTCACTCTCTGGTTGATTCTACACTTCTTCACATGGAAATGTCTGGAAAAATGGCCAAATACTTTTTGCTCTATTTCTGCTTATGATACCATCACGGGGAAAGGGATGAGCTCCCCAACAGAGCCTGTTGAACTGCAATGGTATGATTTGCTAATGGCTGCGATCTACAAGTAAAACTAATGAACATAATGAAACCACACATATTCTCTGCTATTCACTGCATAAGTAATGGAAGTAATTACTTTCAAT
Organism: Limosa lapponica baueri; assembly: GCA_002844005.1. Taxonomy (NCBI): domain Eukaryota; kingdom Metazoa; phylum Chordata; class Aves; order Charadriiformes; family Scolopacidae; genus Limosa; species Limosa lapponica. Next base: position 130,850 of record KZ505710.1, on the reverse strand, counting down.
TTCTGGTCACTGCTAGCACAACATACAGGTCCTTGAAGATTGCAGACTCATTCTTATGCTGCATCAGCCTCACAGAGGAACGTGGCCACATTATCATTTGAAGAGGCCTAACAATGGTTGGGGGATATATTCAACTGCTCCTTGTATATCTAATAGGCACATTGTACGGCATCAATAGATGAAATTGTTCACATGTTTTTCTGTGAATACAAATATACTACGAGCGAGAATGTCAAACAAATTAGAGCTGAAATAACACTCGATACACAGAAAATGAATAGGAAGGACACAAACCACTCACAGAATAAAACGGACAAAGTAATAGAGTTTGTAAATGTAAATCTGCATAGTGTGCAATATAGTTAAAGCCTCTAAAAATTACTGGCAGCTGGGAGCACTACAGAGCAAGTTTGCTTAGATCCCTAGTGGTGGCAGAAAAGCACTATACTGCTGTTTGATGAACCCTACAGTAGATGCAGAACTAGGACCAATGGCATCTGGAGGGATAATGCAGAGCCCTCTTCAGCTGAAGGGGTGTCTTGGTTTGATGCAGGATTGGAGATTATTGTAGAATTCTTTGATGCCTTCAAAAGGGCCCAGCAATTCCCAAAAGGAAAGTGACTAAATACCACAGAATTGATCAAAGACATTGTGAGCTTTGTGGTTAATGCAGCTTTATGTGAGAGGATATGACAACCGAAAGTGGTTTATAGCAGAATTATCTGTAGGGACAAATGAAGATCTGATATGAAAGTTGTCTGCAAGGAAAGAGAGATTACATAGTCAGAATCACACTAAGTGATACATTAGCACATGTATCACCCAAAACTCATGGGAAATCTAACACCCCCTCACCAATTCCCCCTTTCTATTGACAATGCCCTATAATAATACTTCTTGTTCCTATGAAAAAGAAAATAAATAGATCTCCATCTATTGCATTGCACCATTTTGCTTTTACTGCTAATACCTCTCTGGGAAAACAGTTATTTTGCATAAATAACTAAATACTAGGAACTACACAGAGTTGATTCATGTCATGCACCAAAACTCTGCATAATTGTTTGGGTTTTTTTCTCTTACAGGAACCCCATTCCAAAGTTGTAACAGTTTTTGCCTGCAGCCCAAAGCAGAATGGAATAAAAGAAAAAAGTTGTTTGTTGTTTTGGGGGGAGGGAGGGAAGGTGTTGGGTTGGGGTTTTTTTGTTTGGTTGGTTTGGTTCTTTTTTTAAAGATGCCTCCAAGCTTCTCAGAAAAAGAGAGGGTAGTTTGCTTCATTCATCTCTGATTAGAAACATCATTAGAAGGGAAAAGAGGACATATTTGTGGACGTAAGATTGAAAATGCTCACTTGCTTAACCGGTAACAGCCACAGCTATTCTGGAAGTTGTATAACTATGATGGCAAATGCTATTTTTATTTCAGACTGAAATTGCTTCCTGTAGGCACAGATGAACCCAGACCGCTCTCTGTACACAAGCCATGAATCCCCATAAGACATAGCACTTTGCCACAAAGATGCATCCTGGGATCTTTGTAATGAATTAACCAATGGAAACAGGGACAAGAATTCAGACCACAGTGCAGAGAATTTTCAGGAAGAAAACATTTTTCTTCATATCTCTCGAAGTTGGAACAAGTTTTGGGAGTCTGAATCTTCAGTTATAAAGCTCCTAAACACAACTGTCAAGCAGGACACAAAACCAGCAGAGAATATAATTCAGAGGAAACTAAGGCTGTTAAACTTGGAGAGTTTAGATTTAAGTAACAGAAGTAAAATCTAGAAGTATTAGGTCATGAAGAGAAGGTAGCTTCCCTACATTCATATCCTAGCTTTTTAAGCCAATAGTTTCATGGATTAATGCAATGGGTGGCAAGAAAAGTCAATCCACAATTTTGTACCACTCAGAACACATACGTACATATTCAAGAACCGCTTAATGTGAAAAACAGGTGCTTTTTCAAATGAGAGGATTTACGAGCTCATAGGTATGTTTAGAAATACAGCACATTTTTGAGATACAATCACTGCAACTGACATGAGGATGTCTAGCAGTAGTAACTGTCCTACACAAACTAGTGATTTCGTGAGAGCTCTTCCCCAGGACCTGGTTAAACCAATGATCAAGTAACTCATTTGAAAAATGGGTTTGCCCTACAAAGTTCTAAGAAGAGCTAAGCTTCCCCAGAGTTTAGGGATCCAGGCATTTGGTTCAATTGTATGTTTTATGAAATACACTCACAAGCCAGAAGTTTGTGATCTAGTAATAAAGAAAAAAAAAAGAAAAAAGAAAAAAAAAAAGATTTCCAAATCACAAGCATGCTGAAAATGAACCCTGGATTCTAATCTGGAAAATAAAAGGCCAATAAGTAAAAATTAAGTTAATACTATTTTAAAAGCCTGATCTGAATGGAAACTTCCTCTTTCAAATGAAAAGTTTATCCACTTTATCCCTTCAAAATTTACTATTCAGATCATATGATGATGTATGAGCATTGGAAACTTCAATATTCACAGTCTTTAGAATGCAAAACTGTATCTGACCTCTCCCCTTGAAGAGCAACAAAGCTAACCCCGTACAAATCTTTAAAACATGTCAAAAAGGACTCAGCGCTATACCTTCTTAGGGTCTTACTCATGCTGCCATCCTGTGACAAAAAATAGTAAATGCAAGAAAAAACTTCCACAGAAAAACCTCAGACCATTATCAAAATACTTCTGAAAATCCTTCCCACTTTTCAAGAAGAAAGTCTTGCATTAAACATAAAACCTCAAAATACAATGCCTTAAAGGGCTGTGTAATTGCTTTATCATTTTCACAGTGATAAACTGACAGTTCTTCTAATCTCTATTACAGAAATTGTCACAAAAGGAAGAAAAACTACTAAATAGGTCAAGCTAATAAAAGCTTATTATGGATCCAGTGTGGGTTGCGTTGTGGGTTTGGTGGGGTTTTTTTCTGCTATAACAGTGTAACAAGTAAAATTTTCTTGAAACACCTTGCCTTGTATCACAGTGTCAGAGGACTAAAATGCTTCTCCTGGCTTGGTGAAATAAAGTACCCATAACACATGCAATGAGATTGAATTGGGCTCTAAGGAAAATCTACACATTAGGCTGAGCACTCCTGAAAACAGAAGCATACAAGCAGTTCCTTCAAGTCAAAGTTGAACTGAATATTCTTAAGGCGTTTTAATTACTCCTAGAAAGGAATCCTAGATAAGAGGGTTTCACTGTATTTGGGTTTTTTTCATGTGTTGACAAAGTACCGAGTTTTTTGTTTGAAGCAGGACTTGAGAGCAATGCAGGTTACCTTCAAGTATCAGCACATCGGCAGTGACACTAAAACAGAAGGAAAGGGACAGGTGGTTTAAGAGACTCAAACTGTGTATCAGGTTTTGTCTGCACCCTATAAAGTCATCAGAATCTTCAGGGGTTGAAAGGGGATCTGGGCTTAGAGGGAAAAAAAAAATAGAAACAAAATATATATATGCACAGGTGACAATTTTTTGGGAAACATCAGGACAAACTTAATGACAAGCACCCACCTTGTCTTACAGAGGTCATGATGCCAGACACCCACTGAGCATGTTCTCTTGAGAGGTGACAAGCCCTCGGACCAGATCTCTAGACAGGCAACCTGAAAATACAGCTGGAGAACACCTCTGGGACCACAGAAGGTGCCTAAGCATGCCTGGCAGCTCCATATACAGTGCAGTTCAGTAGCTTAATATGCTGCCCAGGATCTTCAGGCTGCAGGCTGCTTTCCAAAGCAGTCACTTGAATGGAAACCGAACAGATCGCAGAGCGTGCTGTTCTCCCAGCAGCACTTACGGCTGCCTGTCATAAGGCTCTACGGACACAGTCTTTTAGTCTATGTCTTATCTGAGAAGAAAGACTGGCAGTTAGCTAGTGGAGTCAAAAGCAGACTGAAACAGTCTGTAGGTATTTTCATTTGTACTGAAGATAGAAATTGCTAAATTCCACAGCCACTAGCCAGAAATAAAAAAGAAGGTAAAAAAAAAAAAAAGCACATATCGTAGATGGAAAATGCTCAGGCAACTGCAGAAATGCCGAAGGGTTTATTTTTAAAAGTTGAGACAAGATAGGTTAGCTAAGAAGTCTGGCTTGCACATGGCACTGGTTAAGGAGAACCACCTGAAAGATGGCATCTTTTACCTGAAAATTTGCACCCTCTTAGTAGGAGGAAGAGGGCAAGTTATCTTGAGTAATCAAAATAGATTAGCAAAATGTTAGAAAATGAAATATCGATCAGTGGAAAAAAAAGGTATTTTGCGTGTTCACAAACACTGTAATTTGCATGTTTGTAACTATCTCTTGCTTATTACTCCACCCAGGTGAGAAAAGCTCAAGATGGAAACGTGAGACAGTGGAATCTGAATACATGAACTTTTCAAGCAGCTTACCCAGCAAGAAGCAGGGCTGAAATTTGGGGGGTTTTTTTATCATTAATTTGATTCCAGGTATGAAGGCTTAAACTTAATGATGTCCAGGTAAGAATGTGCTCATAGACAAAGCGTGGGCTGGACATCAATGATTCGTTGCTGAGGCTATTGGTCCTACTGCGGCCAGTGCAACTAAGATTCCCAGTGTGGCTTAATACCTTCTGGCACTTCCACAGTTTTAGTATCAGCCGATTAACTAAAAGTCAACTGTTTACAAGAGGAATACACTTTCCTTTGGAGAACAAGAGAAAAACAGGGGTAGAACCATGCCTAGACAAAGAGACAAACACCTAATGTTAGAGAAAATTCTCCACGATCCCCACAAAGTTCTAAAATTAAAGCCTCAAATTCCTAATGAAAACAAGCACTTAAAGAGAAAAAAAAACCAAACCCTGACAAGTAAAAAGGTGTTTCATACAAAATATAATACTTTTTTATTCAGATACCTTAATACAGGTGGATATTGACATGCATCATTGAGTGGATGGGATAGCCACAGAAAAATGTGATTTTCATTTTTAGCAGCAAGAGACCCCTAAAGTTAAGCCATACATTAGTACAGTATTTTATATTAATCCAGGTTCTCTGAAGCTTACATTTACCTGGTTTTCCCCTACACAGAAAAAAAAAGTTTGAAAGCTAAAAATACTATCCTTTTTTACTTATTTTACCTATTACTCTTGTGGTCATTCCTCTTCAGAATATTTTGGTACTGAAAACAAACCTTAGAATAGCCTTACTGCGATAGGCATCAACAGTCCAGCTACTAAGTGATGATTATGAGACACACAGGGTTTCTCTTACAGAGATATAACGTAGGGTTAATGTAGGGTAGGAAAAAAAGAAAAAAAAAAAAAAACACAAATCAAAATGCACACGAAAAAGAAGTGCTACAACTTTTCAGAGTAGCAACAAAATTTAACTTGACAAAGATCACAAAATGACCTACAACCAGGTCAACTTCAAGAGCTAAGGACTGAGTCAAGAACATAAAGCGTCCAAAAGTTTCAGCTTATCGGAAATAAATCAAAATAACCCAACAGGCTATAGGTTTCAACTAGTCTTGCAATACCCCAAGACAGTCTTTTCCCACAAGGTTTGACTCCCAGCATACACAGAAATGCAGTAACACCACAGCCTAAGTCTTACTGTGCTGCCGTTCCCAGTTTTGGAACAGGAAAGCTGAGGGAATAAGAAATGAGTACCCAAGCAACACTCTGATCTTCAGAAACACATTTATCTACACATCTGACACACAATGGGCAGCGTATGTCAAAAAAATATGTAATAAGTCATTAATGATCAGCCTTTGATTAAAACTTTAATCCTTATTTGATTAAAGTTTTAATCAAAAAAATAACTTCCCTTTGAGCATTTGCTCTACATTCTGATCCAACAGCATTTGGGGCAAAAAGCAATCTCAGACTCACCGAGAGACATGGCCACCCATGATCCTCTGCCTCTGCACTTGGCTACAAAGCCAACCTTACAACCTGAAAACTCCCTAGTTTATAACTGTTTCTTTTTCCAGTATTTTCTCTCTGAGTTCAGCTACACACCAAACCTTAGTAGGAAGACAATTCCACAGATCAAGTTTTCTTTACAGTTTTCTATTTTAGTTTGAATGTTTAAACTGTGTACCAAACAGAATGAGAACTTTATATACCTACACCCCATAAAAACGTAATGGTGATGGGTAGACTAAGGGAGCCCTCTGGCCTCTCTCACATTTCTTACTATTTAGGGGTTTTAGTACTATGTACTCCTGAACACGTGACAGCTTCAGGCAATGCAGTTCCCTAGGCAGTAGCTAAGCACTACTAAAATACCACTTCTACATGGTACTTGATGTACATGGTTTAAGTACATAATTGCTACTATGTTCAATAGTTTAATAAACTTCGGGGGGGGGGGGAACAAACAACAAAAACAGCTAAGTAAAACTATGATCTCTTTCATAGCATGCTCTGGGGAAATAAGTTGCCCTAGAGTTTGGGTTTTTTTGGTTTGTTTCTTTTTTTAACTTTTATTTTTTAGTATGGCTCATTTTGGTTCTAATTTTCACCAAATAAGTGCTCAGCAGCTCAGCAGAGAATACAGTATCCCATAGATCGGAAGAGAACTGTAGAGGTAACCCAGACCGACAGCAAGGCCACCATGAATCTTAGCCATGCCTCCAGGCTCACCCCCAAACTGGTCAAGTCATCATTCTGGCGAGGGAGTCAGCGCCAGCCAAACGTGGCACTGACCACACTGTCCCTTTATCTTCTGTTACCTACGTACTTCCAACAATGCTGGTGTGGGAAATCACACAGGATCAAGACTTTTCATCAGAAAGCATACAGATGGTCACATGTCCTTTTTATGGAAAAGCATATATAGTTAAAGCATTCTAATGTTCTTCCACTGTCTCAGGGCAAGAAAAAAGGTCAAATGACTTTTATATCTGTATTGATAACATTGCCTCTATAGACCATTATAAGTCATATCAAACCTCAAAAACTTCTCAAGCAACTTTGATTAGATAAGTCAGATATTATGGATTTTACCTTCTCCTTCAGCTCCGGAAGTTTCAAATTCTAGTTTTGAAGCCATATTAATGTTGAATATTTACATTTTAAGCAATGGAAGCCTAGCTCCACACATTTTAAGCTAATAGAGCCATTCAAGAAAATAGGGCTAAATACTCATTGTTATTAGTTTAAAATAATACATATTAAAACAAAGTTTATCTCCCAAATGGAACATCTTAAATGAGCTAAAGGGGAGACCAATTTCTAATGGATTCAATACTTTTTTATTTTAAGAGGAAGTCAAAGTACTTATAATCCGGCTGATTAAAACATTTCCAGTGTATTTTAATACCTAGGATGTTTCTTGGTTACTGTTGGGGTTTTTTTGTATCACTGCTAGTTTTGCTGAAAAACCTTACAAAATTTCAGTGTCAAGAAACAGAAGTAAAAAGAAATTTTTTTCACATGTATAGAAAACAATTTCTCAAACACCTTAACTCAAGAATCATCTATTTTTAATTTTTTTTTTTATGCAACACCTTTTCAGTTAGGGAGTTGCAAAGAATATTTTTTATACGCAAAGGAATTTTCCTTTGAAAGGTCAACAAAGGATCCAGAAGATATCTTACAAAAAACAAAAATAAATCCTGCTCTGAGAAGGTCAGACAAGAAGGCACTCGGCTTGTCTAGTACAATGAGCCACGGTATCCAGTTTCACCTGCTGCCTCTTTCTTGTTCCTTTACTTCTGTGTGTCATAATGGACTACCATTAATACTTATATAGCACAAACAGAGCAAATCTTTCTTCACGCTTTCTCCACATTCCAGAAAGACCAGAGTATGGGAGATTTTTTTTACTATTTTTTTTTCCATGCCCAGATGAACACCACCTGCAATACAACATCTTGCTGCAGTACTTGAGTATTTTTATCTCTGCACAGGTAGAGCAATCCTTGAATATATAATTAATACATGGGAGAGTGGGGAATCTGTACAGGGTTGGGGTTTTTTTTTTTCCTATCAGCCTTTTTTTTGTTCTCCAATAATGTAGTTATCCAGGCTACAAAAATAAATAAAAAGTTTGTCCTGTAATCCATATCCAAAGTTGGAATCATGTCACAGGTCTATTTGATTTTTAAGGACTCTTTAGATTGAGGAAACGAAGTATAGACATCACAGGAGGCAAAGCTCATTAGTGATAAATTTCACAATCTCAGACAATGAGGCATATTAAAATGGCTCTATAACTTTTTATATCTTCTTTTATCTAACCTCATAATGCTTTACATTATTGTTACATAATACCAACAAATTAGTACTAGATTTTCTGAGATTTGGGGTGAGTGGAGTTTTTTTGTGGGTTTGAGGGGGGTGTAGGGGTGGTGTTTTGGACTTCTAAGGATGGCATAAGGCCATTACATGACATATCTTGTAAAATCTTTCAGTCAGTACCAATGAGAGAAAACTTAAGATGTTTGAGGGACAGGTAAATAGCTTAAAAAATGGAATTTTAAACATGGAATAATGGAATAAAAAAAAAAGAGGCATAAAACTATTGCTACTCCTTTTTAGCACAATAGTTAGCTCAAGGTCATATGATTTGTTGCACAAAGAAACCGATCCAATTATCTTCTTTAATGGCAACCATTTTCATTTAAAGAAAAAGATACTTTATATAGGGCTTTACAATTGCAGGTAGTTTTATGCATCCTCTATTCCCTTTTCCATGGAATTAAGTGTTGCTTCTTACTCTTCCTCAAACACATACATGTTATTTCAACAATATTTCAGAGCCCAGAACACTCTTCCACAAGCACAGCCTGAGTTCTTAACTGGTCCTGAAAAGGTATGTTGTAATGTGACAATCCTATTCTGCTTCTATTGTGTAAGAATATTTTAATCGCTTTTAAGACTCAACATGAATAAATAATGATGGTTACCCTTTGTCACTTCAAAGTTTTATCCAAACACAAATATAACTATTGCAGAAAAGATCCAGAAAAACAGGTTCTTGCAGGGAGAAAAAAAAAAAGATGCAATTATAGGAGAAAAAAAAAATATTGGTTTAGTAAGAAACCCACCTTTTGTACATATTACAAATTGCTTTATTTAAATCTCAAAAATTTCGCTACCATACATTCAAATACTTCTATGCTTAACCAAGTGCATGGTCACACAATATGACCTATATGCATAGAGAGGAGTAAGAATAAAACAAAGCAAGACTATGAATCACTCTTGAGAAAAGCAAATTAAATTAGAAAAAGAAAATATATTTTGAATTGGTCTTTGAACTACCTGGACTAACCTGAAACTAACACAGTTTAATTGTGGGTTTTGCAGCAAGTGGCAATAGGTGACAGAGATATTCTGAATTAATCATGCTGGAGGACTGGGCTACCATCCTCCTGGTAACGGAGCTGTAAGTACAATGGGAAGTCAAAAACAAATTTCAGAGAGCACCTTTGCAACTGTTACAGTAGACACAGAGCACCAGATACCTACTAAAACATAAAACTGAGCTAGACAATGCTGCTAGACAGAACATAAGCAGGACAGAATCGTTTGCTCAGTATCACCCAGCGGCCCTGGTGACACACAGAGTAACAGGACTTGGGTCTACGGCAGTCCCATTGCCTTATCATCAAATTAAAGAAGCCACCACTAAGAAGTTTGTAATGACAGAAACAGTATGAAAAATACAGAATGTTATGAAGGTTTTCAGAATTTTCCTTTAATTAATGTTTTCTCTCTTCCCACTCCCCCCTGCCCACCCTCTTTTGTATCCTAAACAATTCTTCCAGCTTTGGAAAGCTTGAAGAGTGGTAAATGAAAAACATATTTTCATGTTTTACTACTTTTTTTCCAAAATTTCCTTTGTCTGAAAGTATCAGTGGGGGACTAGAGATTACAGAATGAATTTAGGGCAACAGCAGGGAAAAAGATTCATTATGAACAAAAAGATAATCATTTACACTTTGCAAACAAGATCACATTCTACAATCAAGGAGACATTCTAGACTAAATATCTTCAAAAGAAAGAGGCATTTAAGAGGTAGAATAAGACTAGTAGAGATAGAGAGGTCCATGTACATCAAGACTAGGTATGTTAAGAGATAGGTGTTGGGATATTTCAAAGAACTAAGAAGGTACTAATGAAACAGAATTCATCAATATAGTTTCACTATACATATGTACATACATATATTTAAGTTAATATATAGGAGTAAATATAAAAACAGGATTAAGAAAAGTTGTATTCTGAAAAAGCCAATTATCAAATATCAGAAAGCTGAAGTGAGGGCAGAGGATTAGAAGGAGGCAGGGGAGGGGAAATTAAAAAGTATCAGAAAATAGAAGAAAAATAAATGCTTAAGACGGAAGATATGTTGTATATCAAGCCACTCTTATTAAAAAGGAAAAAAGCAATTCCTCATACATGACATAATGAAGGAGAAGAGCTAGTTCCACAGAAGGACTGCCAGCTCCTCTGGGAGGGAATGAACAGAATAATTCGGGAGTGCATATGTTGAAATCACTAGGTGAGAGAATCTTATTTTATTGTTCACCTACAATGGGATTCTATTCCAGTTACTTTTCTTTTTAGGCAATTAAACAAGGAAACAAAAGCCATTTTTCAATTCTAACCTCCTACCCACCAAGGAGAAAAAGTAAAAATCGGCAAAGTACGTACACTTTTGCAGTTAAAATAAATTACAGTTTGACTTAATGTGAAACCATCAAGGAGATTTACAATTACTCTTCGTATTTAAACCACAGCATTTTCCAGTCTAAAGAACATTGCACCCTCAAACATTCTACACCTCTTTTCTAACTGAATACAGTCTCATTACAGATAACAGTCTCATTACTGTGTATGACTATTGTGAATATGAAAAAAACCTTCCAGATTGCAGATCCAATCCTTTTGCAATTTATACAATAGTCAGCATCCTAAGTACTGGTTTAAAGGCTTGCAAGATGGTATACAATCATAGTAGACACAGACCCACTCATATAGCCCACATATATGCGGAAAATATTTTTTTACTTGCATGTACCTTAACTAGCTGCCAGTCCAGGAGCTATTCTTTTCCTCAGCTTCCTTTACATCATTTCTCATCAGCAGTCATGTCTTTAGCCCTAGATAGTCAACACAGAACCAGCTATTCTTTCACAATATTTGAGCTAATCAACACTTTATGCAAGTACTTTTGATTAAAAGCATGCATGCTGTTACCAAAAATGACCTTATTTCAGGCACAAGACTACTACAGAGGTGCCATTCATATCAACAAGCAAAGTAACTCCCATCTGCATTTGCCTTTATTGCTCCCGAACTGATGTGAATTCAAATGTTGTGGTAATTTGTTTACTCTTAAATGAGATTGAAATAATGATGTTAATCCTGCACTCATCTTGTTTTCATTCAAGTTCCTAGGCCTTTGGAAACCAATGCTGTATTATCCAGATTCCAAGACTTCTTTTTTGATAGCACTGCTACTATATGGGAAGTCACAGAAAATTGACCTGTTCAAGTCAACTAGATCAATCATTCATCAATACATACTAGTAAGTGATATTTGATGTCATTTTATTTAAAAAATATAAACAAGTAAAAAAACCACACAACCAGACCAAAAAAGAACAACCACAACAAAACCACAAACCTAAAAAGACCACACACACACACAAAAAAAATATCACCCCACAAAAGCAAATTTTACACACAAGTTGTCATCAAAACTTCCTTTTTAAACTGCAGACAGGAAGCATTATTTTCCACATCTTTATAAATATGGAATGAGATAGGTATTAGAATTGATTTGCACAAGGTCAATCAACAGGTCAGGGGCAAAACCAGGATTATAGGTTTTTTGGAGGTTTCTAAAATGAAAAGAGCATTTAATTCAATGGCACCAACTAACCAACAAACATATTGACATTTCAACCAGTAACTAAGATGTGAAAGGAGCATCTCTGCCAAATTACAGAGTTGTGCTACAATATTGAAAACTTTGCTTTGAGTGAGTGAAGTTCAAGCAACACAAGCCACAGGCTGCCCGGATTTGTTGCCCTCCTGGCTGCACCAAAAAGCCATCGTTTTTTACTCGGCTCTTGAGAGGAAGATATTCAATAGGCACAGAGGATTTGAGTGAAGAACGGGGATTTTGTACTTTTCAAGACACTATTATTTAGGTTGTGCATTTTACTGAAGATTCTTGAGAAGAGCTGAGTTAGCAGCTGTTTTTGTCTGATAAATTATGTTCAGAATAATTAGAGTTTTCAGTTATACAACTCCTGTATATTTATAAACCAAGATAAATAAACAGCATCCAATCATATAAATATGACCATACATGAATAATTCTATACACTAACATTTTAATTATTCCAGCACATAAGCATAGGTCCCAATCCCATATATAATGCTGTTTTCTACCATCCTTTTTCAGACAAAGTTCCCCAGACATCTTGTAATGCTGAGGAAGTTCTACTGAACAAACATATATTTACATTAATAGCATGCTTAAGGTGGACTGCCCAGATTAGTGTCAAGTTATGAAGGTAGTTGAACTCTATTCCTATTAAACTGGGGCTGTACACAATAAAGAACTTCAGTAGAGCAAAAGTAAAATTTTTAAAAGATGTTAAAGCATTCAAATTTTAAGCATCTGGGAAGCCAAATACAAAAGTCAGAATTATGTCATTACTAACACTCAGTTTCATTTCAGATGCTTTTCCTGAATTGAAATTTATGTTTCTTAGCACATAATTTCCTCTTAATTTTACTTCTTGGCAGAAGTTTTGAAATCATGCGGTACTCATGCATTTCAAAAATACCAAACCTGACTTTCTGACTGTGGCTTATATATTTTTAATATGAAAATGATTCACTTAATAGATTTGGCAAAAATCACTACCAGAAAACAGTTATTGACTGAATTTCATACAAATCTATTTTGCAATTGTATTAAACCACAAAGAAAAAAAATAACACTTTCTTCAGCCATTCTGCTTCTTCACTCCCAACACATTCCATTCCTCTTCATCTTACTACCTTTACGTGTCCCTCTTCTCATCTTTAGCTGTTTCTAAACAGACTGCAGTAGCCTCCTGATACCAACTCCTCCCTGCAATTTGTATTATCAGAAAGATGCTGTAAACTTGCCTCCCCCGCCATGACAGAAGATTTCAGTTTTATTTTGGAGGGAATCCTGTCTCCCTTCCCCGCCCCCTTCCCTTCCTGAACACACCATCCAAGGTACAACCAAGTGTATCAGCTGTTATTGGGGAAATAATAACCTTCTTTTTCCAATAACGTTCGCAACATGTAAAATGCAACAGTAGATCCTAATGTATTTATCCTTCCTTTTAAATGTTCAAACATCATAACTTTATGAAAAGATAATTTTAAGAACAGTACTTGTATTTGCGTAACCTTCCCCCATTCTTACGTATTAAAGTGTTATTAAGACATTTCTCATTTTATTTCTGCATATTTTTCTCCAGCTGACCAGACCCTCACTGCAGCATTATGATTACATCTGCTCAAGGCACTGAAAAAACCATCAATGGTAAAAATTTCCAGAGGAAAAAAGCAACAGCTATAAACAAGTGGGAGCACAGAAAAGGACAGAGTGAGAGAGCCTACACAGAAAATAAAATTTCTGTGGTAATTGCAATGCAGACAGAAATAATCAGCTACCCATAAAAGGATAAAGAAAATTGTTTGATTCCCAATTTAACTGCATCTGACATTTGTGAATTTGAGTATTACTGGTTGGATCTCACTTGGAAGAAAATCACAAAAGGTCAGAAAAAGTCTGACGGATCTAGATGGAAAAAAAATAGTGCAGAACTGTAGTTATGTGGAAAATGGATAATAAGAAAGAAAGACCAGGGTGGGAAAAAAAAAAGTATGAGGGGAAAAAAGAAAATGTTTGCAGAATTGAAAATTACTTTCCAATATCAGCATAGCATATCACTTTCTATTCAAAGCACAGGAAGAATTAATTCTCTGACAAGAAAGGGTTCAATTTCACTTGCCAGCACAATATAGAGGTTTATTGCCAACTACAGATACCAAATATCAACAGCAGAAATAACAGAGTTTCTATCAATTTTGTAGTTATTCAGGACTGGTACAGGAAACAATTTATCTTTTAAGTAGTGAAAGAAGTTTTATTTTAAAAGTGTGTTAAAATTAATGCTTTGTAGCTCTCAGAGCTGATCCATTCAATATACTTTGCTTTACTTCCATATCCATATGCTAAAACTGTTCTTCGCCACCTGATCCTCTCCATATGCTAAACACTCCACAAAAAGTGGTGTTCCTGATCCAAACAACTTCAAAGTTTAGAAATGTAAAGAAAAAGGCAATATTTCTAGGCCCATTTTACACAGAAAAGTTAGGCAAAGATGCCTCCATTTTGGGGGGGGGGGGGGGGGGGGGGGGGGGGGGGGGGGGGGGGGGGGGGGGGGGGGGGGGGGGGGGGGGGGGGGGGGGGGGGGGGGGAGGGGTGTGTGTGCGTATGGACCCTGCTTGTGGTTGTAACTTTCAATCCAAGGTTTCTGGCATTCTGGATGAAATCCTGCCACCACCACCACACACACCAGATTTGTGTGTGTGACATTACAGGTTAAGATAATATCATGCTTAAGGGCTTCATTGAATTTTGGCAACTAAGATTACTTGGCCTAAGCAGACCATCAAGAAAGTGATCACAGACCTAGGATAAGAAGCCAGATATATCTGAAATACAGTTTGCTGTCTTGATTTCATTAGGAAAATTAAAATCTGAGTTGGCCAACAGAAATCCTCCCATTTTCTTTCATATTCCCCACACCTACCCCGTGGAATTTTTCATGGGAAGTTCCAGGGGAATGTCAGAACTCACCTCTACTTTCACTGCTAAATTGCTTTGCAGTTGGTAGTGATAGGTGGAAGTCTGAAGTGAGTACTCAGATTTTTTGTATCGTGCCATCTATAATATCATCTTTCTTGTTGTACTTTGTTGAAGAAATGGCAGAAGATATTGTAAAAGGCACGATGTGCGTAGGGGGTAATAAATCTGTTGGATGCAGATAGTCAATGGCTGCAAGTCATAACATAAAGCTTTACTCTTAGCCTCCTACCAGTTTTCATTATCAGTGAAAATTTCTATTAATATAATATGATAGCATCATGTACAAACAGCGTGGCAGTCATACATTTTGCACAGCTGTCATAAAATGATAGTCATTTAGCTTCAAGGTAAAGCTGAAGTTTGAATATTTCTGCTTTTCATCTTTGAAGCTTTGTCACTTTAGAAGATAATTATCTAATTTTGTGACCAATGATGTGTTCCCAACACATCACATTTTAATACCCGTAGTACGTAGATCCTTCTTTTTGTGTCTTGAAAATTAGCAACTTAGCTTGAGACAAAATCTTGGGAGTATATTGAATAGCCAAAATTAAAATAGGACCTAGAGGAACAACAGGAATACTATAAGCTGTGGCCCTGACCAACGTTTTCATAATGCCTTCCAAATAGCATTTTCACAGTGCTTTTATCTAACAGGCTAGAGATACTATGACAGCATAGTTTTGACTCCTGCTTTTTAGGAAAGCAAGTCAAATCCTTGTCCGTGGATAAAAGCACAAAGCAGCTCCTTGCCAGCTACTGTAGAATAATTTAAAGTAAAAACAGATGATAAGACATAAAACCTTCTACCAGCTAACAAACTTTTTCTGTACAGCACTAACTTCATTTAAGGTACTCTGGCTGATAAAGATAATAAAAGAAAATGGCTACTGAGGCAAATGGAGCTAAAGGGTTTGGTTTAGCCCTAGATTAGAAGGGAAATTCCTGTATTACCATGACAAATTAAAAAAATCTTCTCCCATTCCCAATCAGCTTAGTGGAAATTACTCTTGCGACTTCATAATTATGAGAACAGTCACATACTCCAATTGTGAGAACAGGAGTGTCTGTGGGAAAAAGACCACCTGAATATTAAACAGCAGAGAGTTCAGTTCAACAGCTTGTACTGTTAGTGCAAACTGTTTTAAAAGAATGGGTCAGAAAATAAAGTGTTTGGGCCTGATGAAGCAACTAAAAGATGGTAGAATATTGTCTATCACTGGGGCCTAAGAGAGGCCTGCCATGACAAAGTGTCATGCCTTTCAATACCTACGAGGATGTTATGGAGAAGATGAAACCAAGGCCATTTATGGAGGTGCACAGTAGGAGAAGTGACAGACAGCAGTCATAAATTGAAATGGGAAGTTCCAGCTTAAGTAAGTAACTTTTCATCCAGAGTCAAGCACTGGAACAAAAGATTGTGGTATCTCTGTCCTTGAAGGTTCTGAAGATCAGACTCAACAAAGCCTCAAGAAATCTGCTCTCATTTCAGCATTGACCTCACTTTAAGCAGGGAGTTAAAAGACATTCTAAATCTTCTTGCAAGATGAATTATTCTTGGATCCCAGAAATTATTAAAAACAGAGTTCCATAGTGGAAAAGAGTGAGACAGTTGTACAAAGGGGAAGATGAAGGGTTTTTCCGAGAACTGGTTTTGCCCAAGGCATTAGCGCTAAACACAAAAGTCTCAGTTATAATATAAAATTAGAATTTTTAAATTCAGTATTTAGAAGAACATTAATCAGAGGAGATCTACTCAACTTGCACAATTATAGAGGAACGGCGTTAACATAATATATAATCTGCTAACTGCACAAAATTCGGGGAAACCTGTCAACTGCACCTTTTGAGTACAACACAGGAAAACATTTCATGAGGCTGCTAGAGGCTCACAATTATTTTCCACCCTTTCCTAAAAACTAAAAGCAAAGCTTCAATAAGGAAACTACTGTCAGTCATGCATATAAGCAAACTAACTAATGAAACAATCAACAGGATCCACACGTTAAGCCCTGGTACACTGAATGAATTATACACACATACTTCTCTCATTATATCCCCAATCTTATAAACTAGATTAGGTCACCATATGATTGGTTTTGTTAATGGGCCCAAGAACAACTATTTCCTTGCATCTTTTACTTCCTTAACTTGGGTGTGCTAAGATCTCATAATCTAGTTTGAAGGATAAATAGTAGTAGCTATCTTTTTAAGTGCCTCCTGTACTGCAAACTGATTTATGCAAAACATTTGACATCAGTGTCATAAGAAAACATTTCTCTCTAGAACATCTGCCCATTTCAAAACTCATATAAGCTAACTAAGGTGGTTCAGAAAGAGGACAGGAAGAGAAAGACATAGACAACAATAAAACAACATGTCAAGTTAAGGAAAGCAAAGACAAAACACAGGAGTAGGACCAAGTGCTCTGACAAAGAGAATGCCTTCTAATATTTTAGAGATTGTTTTGATCACATTGATGAAATATATTGTTTTAAATCTTTATGATTCTCTCGGGAATCTCCACAGACAGAACAAATGGCTAGAAACAACCACCTATCAAACAATTTTCTGATTAAGAATCATTGCCAGAACCTATATGCCTTGATAACTCTTTCAAACCAAACAAGCTCTACATAAAAAAAAACAAAAAAACAGACACACCAAAAATTCAGCATAAGTAGTGCTTAGGAAGAACTCTTCTCAAGAGTAAGAAGAGTTAAGAACAAAATTTACTAAATATCGACAATTGCTGATAGCAAAGCACCAGAATATATAGCAGGTACATAATGAATGAACAAGGAGTTTATGTCTAATCAGTGATTTCCTCCTCCCTCACTGGTACATCACACTGTCTTACAAACCCTAGTGAAGCTCTATTACCTGCATACTTCATAGCTACACCAAACATAAGAACATGCTGGAACATCTTGAAAAGCTAACCCTGCTGAACTCTTACAATGCAGTTGTTGGACTTCAAGTCAAATAGATGAAGACTGCTCACAAATTTAATCTGTTATATTTAATATATTTATCCTTCTATAGTTAAAAGCCATATATTTCAATAATACCATTTGAATGTATGCTTATAAAGGGGAAGGATGGAAAGCAAGCTTTCAGCCAACCTGGCAAACCTGTACAGCAATAATTACAGTGGTTTATAACTTGTTTCTGCTCTGAAAGCAGAAGGACTCCCCAGCTGTGTCTTGAGGAGATAAAGGCACAAAGCTTAACTGTGTATAGATATAGACATCAAAGAACAAATGTGGTTACTTTCATTGCTTATAGTCCAAAATAAAAAAAATAAATATAATTTTAAAAAAAGACTCCAAAAGAAAGGATTATGTAACTCGTCTTCCTAACATAAAGCAGTTCAATGAAATCTATAATCTATATAAACTGCTCTGAAAAGCCACCCTGCAAGAGTTCCACACTATTCCAGTGTTGTCTCTCAGCTAAAAAAAAAAAAAAAAAAAAAGTTTTAGATAGCAGGATAAACTAGTTCTTGCATTTAGAGACCAGTTCTTGTTTATCTACTATGGATAGAGAGAATACATTTATTCTTCTTCCTGGCTTTCTGCACGTGAAGACTGTTGTCATATTTTCTTTCAAGTGCTCACTAGTTTTGCTCAGGCACAGCTTGGCACCCATAGCACTAAATCACTGTCCAGTGAAACAGACCTAGTTCCTCTTTCTCCCTTGCCGCATTTACGTTTCTCCACGCTTTCTTCCTCAGTTCAAAAGGGAATACACTTTTTTTTTTTTTTAAAGTTTGGAGTTTTTACCCCCTCCAGTTTCTAGCTTATTTGAAGGTTATTGTCTCTTTCACACAAGGTACTTGTCTGCATCAGACATTGAAAGGTTTTTTGGAATTCAGGACTGGTTGTTCCTCTCTGTCTATACTATGTATGAATCTTACCTTTAAGGGTTTTTACAGTTTAGAACATTTCTAGTCTCATAAATATGGATTTGACATATGCTTTATCACACATGAGGTTCCCAGTCAATTCTCAGCTCTCTACAGAGATTAAAGACAGCCACATCAGCCATTTTGCCAGAAAATATGGCAGAAGTGGGGAGCAGGTAAAACGTGTCAAATCAGATGAATCTTTGAGGGTAAAACATTCCTCATCACTCAGTATATTCACAATAGCCACAGATATCAGAAGCAACAAGAACACCAGCAATCTGTGACCTCCTCTGCTGACAACTTCTGTAAATCAGCATGTTGACACATCTATAATAGGTTATGATGGGTGGAGTTGGGGGGGGGGGGGGGTGAATAGAGAGAGGGGAGAGACTAACCCTTGCTTGTAATAAGTGCAAAAGGAATCAGTGTGAAAAGCAACACAAGAGAAAACTAATTTGTGCTCCTAGCAAACAGGAAACCTCAAGGATAACAGGAAGCTAGTGCAGGAGCTCAGTCTCTCTGAGGGCATCTATACAAGATTACAAATGTCTACTTCCATAAATTAGTTTAGGAACACAAGCAACAATTCTGCCCATCTCTGCCTCCAAAACCCTTGCTAAAGTAATCTGCTTTCTTATAGGGTTTTGAAAGTATCTTCTGGGGAAAAAAAAAAAAATATGCATTTTTTTCCTGTGTTAGGTATCTTCCAGAAAATAAATTTGAACCTCATGTGCATGAAAAGAGAATCGTATTCCTATACAAAGCATCCAGCAAAGCATATTGTGTCTTCCACTACAGCAATCGCCCTCACCTCCTCAACTGCCATCTCCTTCATGCAAAGTGCCTGGCACTGGGTGTTGCTCAGGCAGTCCCGTTTTGAAGATACATTTAAAATACACACTCCCCACCTATAGGCTTGTCCAAGACTTGAATCCAGATCATTTCAAACATATAGTGAAGTCAGTGTTAGGTGCGTACCTGTAAATTCAATCCTGTTTCTCCCTTCATTCTCAAAGAGTACCATTGATGAAACGGCCTTGTTTTACCTTTGTCTCACTAAACTTATTATTTTCTTCTAAACTTGACTTCTAGCTACTATCAACTCAAGCTTAGCTCATTAAAGCAATCCAAGATTCTCTAGCTACTGTTAAGACCCTGCTAAAGACTGCATGAAGCCGACTCTCTTGTGCAGGAGGGATTTATGACAGATTAATTCTGTATTATATTATTATAGCTTTGTATTGTACTGTCTACTACTTTATTCACAGATTAAATTCCAGTTCCACTGGTTGTAACACCTGTACACTCCTGTGTGAACAAGTCAGTCTGTCTTGACCAATCACGATCTCCTCACCTCTTATATCATCACCTTCAGAAACAGCGTAGCAGTTATCAACTATAAGAATGAAAACTCCACCTGGTAAGTCCTGGAAGATCTGAGGGGAGGACACTTTCAGAAAGTACATGTCCCTGGAATTCATCACCTCTGGAAAGGCTTCCAAGACCCTTCCCAACTTCTCTCTAACTATGATTAAAAAAAAAAATTAAAAGAAAAAGACGTTTTTGCACAGACTTCCCTTTTAAATACAAATCTTGCAATGATTTTGTCATTCATTCTAAAAAAAGTTCTTAAGCTTTACAAATGAACTGGGCAGATGCTAAATAGGCTCATAAAAACATCCATGAAATTTTGCAAAAACATTAAACATAGAAAAAGCAAAATGGAACTTCATGAGAACAACATATTAATCAAAGTACTTCATGAAGACCTTTCGTTGCAGCTTCTGCAGCAACCTAAAATACAGTCCATCCTATCAATATATAATTTGTGTTGTACAATGTGTAACCACTTATTATCAGCAACAAAAAATTGTACCCTACAGAACAGTAATGACATTTGAAAGTGTAGAGTATTGATTAGCAGTTGCTTAAAAGTGAATCACCACTACAATGCGGCATCTATTCATGGCTCTACATACCTTCACTGTCAAGATAATTTGCATGGAGACTGGCTCTTTTAACCTTGAAATGTAAGCATTTTCCAATACAGGATGTGAAAACAAAGAACCATAAATGCATTAAGCAAGGGAATTAGCATTCATTTCCTTTCAAGATCTGATGTTTTCCAGTTGGATTGTCCACTCAATAATTTCCATATTAAAAGACATTATTGAAAGTGTAATGCATGTATCATAAACTTACTGAAACCATCTCATATTTCTATTACGTATTAACAATAGAACATGTTTACTTTCAATAATACAAGTAAGAGAATTATGCTGTGCTCGCAAAACCCAGAAAGACAGAGAAAATACTGCAAAATACAAAGTGCTGATGGCACAAGAGCATGAATTCACCGTGGTTTAAAACTGGGCTTTCATTTTAGTTAAGGAGAAATATAAAATGTAATGATTGACATTCAGGCAGATTTAGACTACGCTTTAAAAACATTACCAACACCAAGAAATTATTAGTCCTGCCATAACATTCAGACAGGAGATGAAAGTAAGGGCATAGATCATTCTAGATGCAGTTCTAAATTCACTGAAAGTGAAGAAAATTTTCCAATACCTTCAGAGAAGGCAGGACTTCATTACAAGGAAGGAAAAACTATTCTCTGTTATTGAGAGAAAGAGACCACACTATTGGAAGTTTGATAGCTGTGGTATTTTCCTCTGCAGATCAATACGCTACCCAAAAATTAGCATTGGATCCAGCAGTTTTTTCCACCTACCACATTAGTAGCATATGAAGGTAATGGATTTTTTTTTTTTTTGGAAAAAAAAAATTAAAATATATAAACAAAATAATTTACCATTATGTCTGTAGATAATAACAATAAATAGTTCACCAAACACACTGAAATGCTCCATAACTAGTTTGGCACAGAGAATAACCTTGTGATTTATGTAGCGCAAAGATCTGTAAGAATTAAAGGGGATGGAGGTTCAAGCTCTGCAAGTTCCAAAACATAATTTGCATTAATCATCAGAATTAAAATGATTTAAGATTCTCAGATGCATATTTCTTTTATTTCTAATGCTTGATTTTAATTCAGTGCTAGGAGACACATTTTACATAATCCAGACTTCAGGAGTTTGAATTATAACGAATTAACTCAATAGCTCTGAATTGAGTTTTTGGTATACCATTTACCTGGCTGGTGGTTTTCTGAGTTTGGGTTTTGGGGTGGGTTTTTTTTTTGGTTGGGGGTCAAGGGGATGTTGTTGCTGTTGAATCTGGGTTTTTGCAGGGGGTGGTGGTGGGTTTTTTAAAAATCCTAGTCATATCTCTACAGTTTTTTTATAATTTTTCTCCCATTTTTGATAGGAAAAAACACCAGCATTATTTTTTCAGTTTTAAAATTGATCACCTGGCAAAAGTTTAAATCGATATCCAAGGATCCAATACAGGTATATATACTTTAAACTGCATGTCTTGATCTTGCTGACCCTTCCTTCAAAGCAGTAGTTGCAGTGTCTCAAAGAAAGAAGAAACAACCCACAAAGACCAAAACCAACATTAGGCTGAATAAAAGAAAAGCAATTCATGTCAAGATGATTGGACTAAATTTCTCTAAGAATTTAAGTCACTATTATATGGTTTAAAACTAAAGATAGATGTACTGCATGAATCAGATACACCAGCTGAATGCTAATTGTTCTAAATCACCCTCTTACATTAGTTTTGCACTGACATTTCTATAGTTGTAAGAAGCTAGCAAGATACAGCACCAAATCTAGTCGGTAAGACAAAATGCAATTCTGAACCTTTAAAAATAAGAATGCTATTCTGATTGAAAAACCTGCTTTGAGAAAACACAATGATTTTGAGAAGTCCTAACGCAATGAAGAATTTGTTGAAAGGAGTAGACAGATGCAGACTGCTCAAAAGCCAGGCAGTCAGTGCTTACCTAACAGCAAAGGCTCCCTTAGACGACTTACATAAGGCAAATCTGAGACAGCCTTAAACAAGCTTGTCTTCAGTAAGAAACCTTTATGGCTGAACCGATAAATAAAAGTTTCTTTTCAGTAAGAAACTGTTCCTACATTAGCAACAAAATACTATTGATTATTCAGGACCAAATCAAGAATTATCAAAGCTCTGAACATGGGGGGAAGAAAGAGGGGATGGACAAGGGGAGTAGTCTCTCCAAAAGAAATCTGAGAAAGCATAGACCACATGCATTTTTAGGGAATCAGACAGTTCACTGATATTCAAAAAGCTTTACTGTGTAACAACTGTTTTTAACATTAACAGAAGGCACATTCTCTGCATTTTTTGCTTCCATTTTATTACTACTATTATTTTGCAACAGCATGGAACTGAAAACATAGTATTGTCACGGACACTATAATGTGAACAGCAGCATTCCCCAAAGTCTGTTCCTCCAAAATTTTAATTGTAGCAGCTGAAGTGAAGAATATTTTCCTGGCACCTAACCCTTGCTTTGCATCCTATACTTAAAGCCTGGCTTTGCCAGCGGGCTACTCTCTCACGTTCACTACAGAACTGACTAAACATAATCAGAGTGTTTTAAAAGAAAAAAAAAAAAAAGTTTAAAGAAGTGTCAAGAATCAAATAAGGCAAGGAAAAAAATTTAAGCACCCAAGAGACAATTAAAACTTGAATCAATTCTTAGGCCTCAGCAGTATTTGCTAACTAGGTGAGGAGTATGCAAGTCTCCACAGCACCAAGCAGCATCTTATTCGCTGCCAAATCTATATGACAACTGTAAAACCTCCATAAATCAGGTAATTTAGGAATAATTTTGTCCTGTTTTCTTCTTCATATTTTTTTGAACACCGAATCATCTTCCTTCGCTTTGAAAGCAAGTAGTAGAGCATTAAAATGCTACATTTTTAAGTGCTAAATTTGCCTAAATGCTTATCATAATTTCTAAAATTATTTACTGAACTATTATTATTTTCTGAGATACAGTGTTTGTATTTCATCTAAAGTCAATTTCATGAAAAATCGTATCTCACATACATTCTTAGGAGGCATAACAACATACTTGGATAAAATTATTGTAATGCAATAAAATAGTAAAACATTCAGTTAAACCACACATATAGGAGTGGGTTTTTTAAAAAAATAGTTTCAAAAAGTGACAAAAATATTCTTACGCATCTTTTTGAACCTCAAGAGGACAGCAATGCTGGTTACTCATTTGATGTTCACAGTACAGAAAGACTTAAGAATTGTAGTCATTGAATCAACATTCACAGATATAACCTGGCAAAATTTTGCTTTACTGAGTATCTTGCATAATTTCATTTGTTCAATGAAATTCTAGTATGGGTCAAATGACTCTTAAAGTGTAAAACATTTGGGCAGTAGAGAGTGTCAATCATGCCTTGATTTCAAACGCGTTCCTTTGAAAGTAGTGCTCACTGTATATGCTAACAAAATGGATCAAGTAACCTTTACATTAATTTTTCATTTAGCAAGCCTTTATTAAACTAAATGGCACTACAAAGCAGTTGGTAATTGAGAAATCTATACTGCCCAGATACATAATTATACGCACATTTTATATCTTCATTTGTTTAACGATGCTTAATTCATAGTCTGAAAATGCAGTTTCCTCCAGTAATATTAGAAGTCACACTGCTTCTAAAAGTGGACTCTTGACTTTAAAAAGACATTGAGTCTGATCACCTAGAGCTCACAGCAAATACCAAACGGATGCCTGATGCCTGGTGAGTGGGGAGGGACGGGGGGGAAAGCGTCTGCGTTTAGAGCCCTACTGTGCCATCACTTCCTCAGTTATTATGACAACTTCTGCCACTGATTTTGCATGTTGAAAATACTTGCAAATCTTTAAATTTGGTATGTTTTTATTCACACAAGTTTACAAAAGAAAGGTACTTTATAGCAATACAAAAAGATACATGTTAAAAGTCATCTGTCATCCAGGCTCATTTGCCACAATCAACAGCAAGAAATAGCAAGCTTAAAAGGACAGAGACACTTGGAATTTTAAATAAAAATAAAAAGCACCAGAGGTTTCCTAAAACTACTGTAACCAGAAGGGAAAAAGGAAAAAAGAATAGGGGATGTGACAGAGGAATAAAAGTGCTCTAAATACCTGTCAAATCTGCATTTTGTATTTCCTCTTTCATTCTATCATGAAATACCATAACAAAAGCAAGAAACAAAACCAAAATAGCTTGGAATGAACATACACTGTCCACCTTCAAAAACAGGAGCATAGATTTGTTAGTGAAGTAGAAAGGATGCTGATGAAAAGGTAAAATGAATAGCTTCCAATTACCTATAATTATAACAACCAATAGGAAGAAATCTTGGTACTTCAGAAGGAAAAAATACATTACAGAATGGATGACAGCAGTATCTACTATGAAGAACAGAAGAATGATTAAGGATCTTAAACTGATTCTTTGTGGATTTTAGCACAATTGCAGAACACAATATATTCCATATTTTTCTAGTAAACGTTGGACTATCTGTATTCGGTAGATTTAATTTTTAAAGCCATTTTAGTGCGCATAGAGAGCTCCAAAGTTAAATAAAGGTACCTCTTTGTTACGGCCCACTAAAAAATTAAAGCCTTTTAATAATACTTGATTACATACTAATTAAAACTGAAGGGTCCATCTGCTTTATAAATTTAAGGAGTTCACACAAAAATGTGATGATATAAGACTACACAGATTTCAAAGAATGTGAGCTGGAAGTCTAATAAATACTGAACGTCCAGATTTTCAGATTAAAATAAGAGTTTGCCCAATATATTGAAGCCATTGAATGGCCATGAAAGGCAATAAGAAACCTCAAGTACTTTTGTTCTTAATAGCTCTGTATTTTAGCTTTGTGAAGTTCATGTTTTGCAGTCCTGGGCATACAACACTGAATAGACAGATACTGCTAAGGAACTCATATTCCTTTAGTAATAATTAAGTCAGTTGCTTTCATTTTACATTGATATCATAAGCTTTTTATTTGAACTCCTACATCTACTGTCTGTTACATAATTTCACACACATACAAGCCTTTCAAAATAAGTGCTACAAGCTAAAGGAATAATTTTGTCCATAATCAGACCAAAAAAATTTACGTGTTACTCGGAACTAAAACTCACATCTAAAAAACCAGCAGAAATTTAACATATGGGTTGAATGAGTCTCTCTGTAGTCAGTGAATGTCTCAATGTTTTTCCATTTCCATATTGCATTTTGAGGATCACATATTAAATGCCACAAAAATTGCAGTCTTAAAGTCTTTAACATATTCCTCTTAGTCTCTCATTATATTTTTTCAGTAACTGCTGTAAAAATAAATTGTCTACAATACAGAACTTTACTATAGGTTGCGTATTTAGAGTAGACGCAGTCCTTGCTATATACCTAATACTCAAATCCGCTTTCTCATTACCCTCTACCCCAATTATGTAGACTTATACCAATTTCTCAAGTTTTTGCAATACTTCACCAGCTTATTACCCAGCTGTGCAGCTGAGCAAGAAGATAACCACATTCATTCCTCTTATCTGTAATGATGTAATACATCCCAGCACTGGGTTGAGATGATTGGGGGAATAATGGGATTGTAAAAACTGCAGAGATGACAAACAACAGTGCAGCCGCCTTCTCCTGATACAGTGAATTGCGTACATACAGCACAGGGTGAAAATAATACAATATGCACTAATTCTGCTCCTTGAAGTTAACATTTTTCATAAGCAGCAGCTGTTTCTACACAGAAACATCATCATCACAATGCAGCAACCAGATTAAATATCCGCAATCTAGGCTGAAGCCTAGACTTCAAGAAATAGAAGTGTTGGAGTTTACTTTCTAACGATAAAAAAAATAATCCAAAACCAAAAATATCAGTTTAATCAAGGACTCTCCAGATAGTGCAGTGCAATGCAAAGAGTCATCAGGGACTAGTATGCAATACAAAAATAGATCTTGGACCAAAACACGTACAGCACTGCTTTCCTATTCATTAAAAAAATTAAATCTGCCTCCATTTTTTCTGTTAAAACCTTCTTTATTACAACTGAAGAGATCCTTACCTTCTGCAGGAGCTGGGAACCTGAGTACTTGGCTGCAATAGATTTGATCTCCCCACCAAATGCTGAGGCCCAGAGCTTTACACTGTGAATTAAAAAAAATGAGACAGGAAGAAATGTAATACACATGTCATAGCAAGCAACACAGACTGTAACAGCTTCAGCTGCACTCAGAAGGATCCTAGCAATTTTGCATTAAAGAGCTCACTAAGGAACCAAAGCACAGCAAAAGATTAGCGAAGCTGTTCAAGTATGAGCACAAACTACATGCTGTGCTAAGGTAAGGCCTCCGATAAGAAACTACCCAACCTGCACTGCTTAACGAATCAACTTGTACAGAAACATGCTTTGGCATAATATAACATGTATCCATTTAAAGGAAAGAAGCAGATAAAATGGCAGAACAGTTCCAAATGATAAATTCTCACAAGTAGTTAAAATAACAGCATCAACTTCAGTAAATACAAGCACTTAAGATTCTGCGACCACATACTCCACCAACATATGTTCCTACAATAAAATTGAAGTAGTGCTGAGCATGTTATCGTCTATCACTTTAAACACAGCTGACAGAGGAGCAAAGGTGCCTTGAACAGTCAAATATTCACAATATATAAAGATAAGAACTTGAGCAGTCAAGTTCTCATCCTTGAACATGGTCCTGAGAGCAATAGCATGAAAGCACTTACACAGACAAGGGGATCTGCTGCTCCGATCCAACCACATCCACTAAAGCTGTGTTAAAAGCTGTCCAGAAGATAAAGAAAAAACCCCAAAAAGCCGGAAGAGGATTCAGATTCTCTGGCATTGTGCCTCTCTGTGCCTGGAAAGATTTGGGGAAATTCAAATAAAGCCAAATTCAGCAGCAGTGGGGTTTTGCTTCTAAAGCCTCCCACCTTACCCCCTCCACTAGAAGACTGGAAGAAATCACAGCTGCATCCTCATCCCTCCAAAGAATGACCCTTCTCTGTGTAATGGAAGGAGAGGACCAGAAGCGAAGCTCTAATGACTTGAAAACTATTGTGTCCCTGGTAACAGCAAAGCGTTTTCCAGCACTACTGCAGCCACTTGCATGTAGTTCTTTACAACTCCGCAGTCAGCAGTGTGCTGGAGTTACTTCAGTGACCTACTGCTGCTCCAAAGTGCCCTTAGCAGCAAGAAAGCAGACTATTGATTCCAACTGGGGAGGCTGTCTTCTTGCAATTACTGCTCACTTTGCAAATGGAAAGCTGCCTAGAGTTCTCCTTTCCCTCGCCGGTAACGTCCAGCCTTCATCCCAGATCAAGTCAGCCAATGCATTGGTTCAGCAGAGCAGGAGCAGCAGCCTTTTAACGGGATAGCGCGGAGGCAGAGAGGCAGGCACAGGAGGAGCTGGACCAGAGGGAGGGAGGGTGCCTCTGGATGGCAAAAGCAGAGAAAGTCTGGAGGAGCTGAAAGTGTAGTTGAGCCCTTCCAGGGAGGCGAGGAGAGAGCGCTGCACATTGCCGGGGGCTGAGCTAGGGAGGGCTCGGCGGGGCGGGGGGGGGGGGGGGGGGGGGGAGCCGTGCACACCCACCGGAGACCCGGCCAATTCAGGCAGGGCACCGCTGCATGACAAGCATCTGTCACACAGCCCGGAGAGGCGACGGATGGACGGAGCTCAGCTCTTCGCGCCGAGGGCGCCCAGCATCCCGGCCGCCGAGCCGCACCGAGGAGGGCGCGGGCAGACGGAAGGAGAGGAGCGATCCCCGCCGAGGTAGCATCGCTGATGAGCGGGAGCAGCGGGTTCCCGGAGCGAGCCCCGGGTTTAGGGCAGGCTCGCACATTTAATTGAGGCTTATATAGCACGTCCTTGTGCATAAAAAGGCAGGTTTGCTGCTTCCTCCCACGCCTGAGCGCTGCAGCGAGTCACTATCCGAGAGATCAGGACTAGCAAAGGCTTATGAATGAAAAGAAATGCAGCATAAGTAAATCAATGTGAGCTAACGGGCTCCAGCCTATGAATAAATTATTAATTTGTGCTCATAGAAGAATCCTCTTGACATAAGCAAACATAAGATTGCAAGCTCCTCCACAGAGAGAGCAGCGTGGGGAGCAGGAGGGATCGGTCCAGGTATTTTTGTTGTTGCATTTTAAAACCTTCCTTTTGCTCTTATTCTTCTCCCTCTGCTTGTTTCTCATCTTCTTCTCCACTAAATGCACAGACTTAGAATAGCAATTGAACTTTAATGTAAATAAGTATGGCAAGACCTGAAGACGATCTGAGCACGGGCTGAGTCATCCTTGCATCATACAATATAGCTCCAGTGCCCGCTCCAGAATTCTAGTTTCTTCCCTCTGTAGTTAGAATTAACACCTCAAAATATTCACTCTGCCTTTGTATACTGTTCTTATCTCATTTAACATTTTCTGTCTTGAAGCTAGATATGCAGTACCTGTATTTTTTTTCCACACTAACATTTCTAAGAGCACTGAACAGTTTGCTTTAAATATCAAAACCTCTCTTCAGCACCCGGCTGACAAAAGCTTTCTGCTTTCTCAGAAGAAACTAGAAGTTTAAAGATAGAAAGACTACCTTAGGGAAACTATAGAACAGCATAGCGTGGTACACTGCAACTTTCACCACCCACTGGCCATCCTCACCAGGAACAGTACATAGATGGATTTTCTGTCTGTATTATTAGCTTCATATGAAGGCAATAATGAGAGTTTTGTTAAAAGGGACACATTTTGTGTATTAATCAACCATTTTGAAAGTCCTATTATCTGTGCTGTTACTGTGGATTTTCTAAGCAGTGTTTTAAATATGCTGCCATGTCACCAGGTGTTCAGCCTACCTACAGGCAGAAATGTAAAAATGCACATGGCTGACTAACCGTATATAACGAATTATGTGCCCCTTTGAACATATTAGATAAACAATAGCATCTTTTCAAAACTGGGAATGAAACAGGAATCATGGACTCTCGCTACTTGTGCTGTTTAGCTTTTTTTACATGCTGAACAATATCAGGAAGGAAATTCACAAAGCTAATTTTGTGGGACTCAAACTTCATTTTTACACTAACACCAGTGCTTATCTGCTTCAAGTCAACACAGGGCACTGATGACAAATAAGAGCTCGCTTCATCCTTCCAAGAATTACTGTAAGCCCTAGAAACTTTTTGAAAGCACATACAAAGTGCCTGTGTTCCATAGGCCTGAGAAATTTAACATATATTAAAACCATCACTAATTATTGGCAAGAAAAGATGATAAAGTCATTTGTCCAACCTTGATTTTATTTACATTTATTGTTGATCTGATATGGTATTGAATGTATAATTTATGCATGTGGCATGTATAACTAGGCACTCACATCTGTTTAATATAGAAATCCTATTTCTACTATCGCTAGTCTCAGAAAAAAAAAAAAAATCACTTGAAAAAGAAATTTATACTTGGCAGTACAAGCATGGACACCTCCTTTTGTGTTAATGAACATTTGTATGCATTATGCCACAGCGTGCTCTCAGCATCTTTCATTAATGCACACTGGTTACATTTATGCAGTTGTTTCCTTCCTCTCAATAATTCAGTGAATGGAAAGCAAGCCTATACTGTAACAGTTCTTTAACACATACAAACCATACATAAACACAACAATGCTTTCTGTCAAGCTACCGTATCCTGGCCTGATCACTACTGCCTATTCCTGCTACGCAGATCTCACTGCAGCGAAGACACCAGGCTCAAAACTAACGTTACCGCATGCCCCATGTTGCCCTCATGAGGAGGATGCAGAAACTTTCCCAAGTGGGTTTGCATAAGGCCCAAGAAAAATAAATAGACAAAAAGCAGTGGTAAGTTCTGATGAAAGGTTTGAGTCTTTCATACCAGGATTATAGCAGCGTGCTTCATTATTTGGTATAGCCTTGTGATGTCCTGGAGCAAAGTTGGAAGAAACCTAAGTTTCAAAGCATAGTAGTGGATTTATATTTTGGAATTAATGTGACATTTCTATCATATCCTTATGCTGTTATAGATAACTGCCGAATCTGGAAGAATCTGTAAGTGCTGGTCCCACTAGAACAACACACATACAGATAACTGATCAGAGAAGGAAAATGTTTATGCGCTTAGCAAATTTACATTCTAAAACCAAAGTGCATGTTAGCAGTAAGTGCAGGTAGTTTACTTACACGCCAGTGGTCTTGGAAGCAGAGCTCCCCATACAAGTGTATTAAGTTGGATCACCCTGCCCCCAGCCCCTCATTTTTAAGGGATAAAAATGGCATCTAATCTCCTGCTGTGTCTTTGATGATCAAGTACAATGGTGCATTTTAGTGTCTCACAGAAAATGAAAGAAGCTGTTTTCCCCATGAAAGCAGAAATAAAATTTGGACACGTGAATCATCAAGAGTTGTAATAGAAAGTCACAGGCACGGTCACGGGCAGTTGATGAATCCCCAAAGCTTTTGCAGTGTACCATATTCAGGCAAATAACAGGGATTGGGGGGAGAAAAACAACAATGAAAAAAAACCAACCACAAAACTGCAACCAAATAAACAAAAAACAAAAACACACCAGGTCAAGGGCAAAGGATAATATGAGATACAACACAAGGGCTGTACAGAACACAGACTAAGGAAAAGTCCTGGGCATAAACACTTACAGTAACTTTACCTGACAAATTAATGCCATCATTCTTTCCTGTGTCTACCTCCACGTATATCTACCCTTATAAAAGGGTGCAGGAACAGGGTCACATTTGTATCATCAGAGCATACTTTGAGGTCTTCTGATTAGACACGTACCAAACCGTAATAAAAAGAAATTGAAAAAAGAAAAAAAGAAAAATCAATCGAGAGGCACAGAGAGAAGAGAAGAGAACATATGGTGCAGGGGAGAAGAGTAGGAGGAAATGATATAATTAACACAAATGTTTATTGTATTTCTTTTTTCAGATGCTTATCTACAATAAGTTCTAAACAGAGGAATAAATGCAGAAGGCTAAAGTATTAAAAGCCTTGCTGAAGATGCAAGCCACCTCCAAAAAAAGGAAATACGTCAGTTTATCTATATTCCACATATATTAGAAGATTCAGATACTGCAAAAATAGACAAGTCCTAACTACACTGCATGATGTGGTGTTAATACTTGCTTTGTAGTATATTCCTCAGCAGTCCTAAATACTGAGATCATAATCCTCAAATTTGTTCTCCACAGTGCCTTTTTTTGGCACTCCCTTCCCCCCGTTTTCCCTTCTCTGAAATACTTCTCTTAAGAAACGATCCCTTAAATAAAGGCAGTGGGAAGGCAAAAAAAAGGAAGTGGAGGGATATAGCAACCTCACGTAATAAACAATTTAATATAATGTCCTGTATTGAAAATCCTTCCAGCCTTTAACAATTGTATGCAACTTTTCCCTTACTTCTCTGCAAGTATTATGTTTCACATACACTTACACAAAGAAAATGAAAATAGGAGAAGTAGAGAGATAACAAAAGTCATCTCAGCTTCACAAAGCACTTTGAGATTCTCAGATGAAAGGTAAAATCTGAACATTCACGATTCATTATTTGGAAACAACCCAATGGTGGAAGGATTCACCAAGTACAGTTTGCATGCTGTGAGAACATGGCTGACTTGTTTCAAGTGAGCTGTATATCTGAGGAAGAGCAAGAGACTGCGTATTAGACCTATTCTGTAGAGACTTAATACATGTACGTGTATTCTTTGAATTTTATGAAGGTCCCATGTGTATAAATCTAAGTGTTTCATTGGTACGAGAATGCCTACTTATTGACCAATGCCAACCCACTTGCAGAGACTGAGGTCAAGTAACATTACTCACTGGATTAAATGAACACAGTTTCACATAATGGACATGAGCTAGTGACTTGTATAAATAAAAACATTGCAAAGATTCTAAACCACACCAGTATTTTGTATGCAACTTGGTAATATTATTATCTTGTTTGTGTATACTGTTCAGGTCGAATCAAACACTAATATTTCAGTTCATAAGAATATTAAGGGTATATGCAACCTACGTTTACATATACTGAAAAATCAGTTACATTAGAATGAATACAATCTCTCAAGATTTAAAAAAATACTAATATACACTCACAATTAATATGTTGTAAGTATAGAATTTTAGGTTACTGTCACGTTATCTTTAGCACACTTCAACACCAAATAAACCTCACAGTTTGCCATAAACCCCCAAGGAACACATGGTTAATTTAGCTTCTACAAAGCCTATGTTCAGCTGGCTTTAGCATCTCCACAAGGAGTTAAAATGTAAAAGAGCAAAGCATTATCACATCCCAGCCTATGAGAGCTCACACTGCATGGTAAGCTAGAATGCTTTAAGCTAATGATGTTTATAGCTAACCAAATCCAATTTCAGCAGTCCACTGTAGCTCTAGTCTGTTAGTGCCATTTTACATAAGCTTCATTTATTTTGAATTTTCAACTATTAAGACAAAGTCTGCATTTGGCTTCTTTTGAGTGTCATGCTAGGAAATGCTCTTCTCTAAGCAAATAAATTACCTTTTTACTCCCAAGGCTAGTGCTAGGTTGTAAATGTTAATGCTTTCAATGCATTCAAAATACTTGAAAACCAAAGACAGAACTTAAAAATGGAAAACCGTAATTGAGAACTCTAACATAATGGACAGAATACTACGGAAACAAACAAACCTAGCATTTTTTCCTCTTATGATACAAATGAGGAGTAAAGGTCACAACATCTTTAAGAGCTAATCTATTACTGTCTACACACTAGAATGAAACCCCTGGCCATATCTATAATGGGCTTGTGAATGTTCACCCAAACCTCGCAAATTCCTCAGAGCCACTTTAAGGGATCCTTGTCAAAGCCCAAAATACAGACTCCAAAGGTTATGAAAAGCATTGCTTTTACTTCAGATGTTGGCAGGATTAGTGACACAAACACTGGGTACCAAAAATTAAGTATTTAAGGGCGGAGAAAGAGGAGTAGTACTGAGAAGACTCTTTCAAAAGACAGGTCCTTTTGCATCACTAAATGAAGTGACATCTATTGACAGTGAGGTTAAGTTTCCAACCACTCAGCTGAAAGCACTCTGCAAACTTTAGACTAACATTTAATTATTTTAAAAGTACTGTCCTTGTTGCAAAGTTGAAACTATAACATACCTTTTGATCCAAGAAAGTGTGCTATGTTGAGTAATTATGTAAAGCTATTTAGGTATTTCAGAGGTCTGTAATTCTGTCACTCTCCAATTAATTCCTGCATCACACATAGGAATTTTGAGGTGGAAATGTGACTTTTCTGAATTCTTGAGTATCAGATCAAAAAACTGGTAGTTTAGGCAACACAGTGCTGCTTATGTTACAGAAAATGAATTTTGTGTAATTCTATTGCAGCAGTGGCTAACCTGTGATCTATTTCTGCTCTATCACTTTGGTGAGCCTTGTTTATTTATTGAGAATATTGACTGATCCTGAAAATCAAAGTTATCTCAAAAGGCTATTGGGATTAGCATACATTAAAAAGTAAACAAATTATGGTAATAAATTCCAGTATCTTGTTATATTAAAAAAATAATACATCAACATAAGAAAAAGTCCTGAAGAGGAAGGATATTAGACTGTCTTAAATATCTAATCACAATTGCAGAGTAAGGTCACCAAGAACTATCAAAAGGCAAAGACATTTCAATAAGACTAACATAATATTAGGATGCACTAAATACATTTCTTAGCTTTTCAGAGTTTAAAATTGCTTTATTTAACTTCAAATAGAGTGTATGCAATTCATTAATTGTCTTAAGGTCACAATAGCAACCTGATAAAACCTATTTAAGACTTGCTGCTTTATGCAAATCAAGTTTCACCTCTTCAGCAGCTACTGTTACTTTGGGTAAGAACCAAATTTAAGACTGCATTTTTTTCCACCAATGCAAGTGGCTGCTCGTTCTAGTGAACATTAGTTGAAACCTTGCTGCCTGCAAGCAGATGAAACAATCTATTATTAGGGCACTCCTGTAATACCCTAAATCAGTGGGAAAAAGTGGACTTGGGCATAATGAGTAACTCCAGCATCACACAGAATAATACCCTATCACAGAAAAAAAAATACAATATAGTCTCTTACTCTGGGGTTTCAAATTCTAACTTAAGTATAGTGGCCCAATTCTACTTCTATTTTAATAACATTGCTTGATATTACATACCATGGAAAGCTCAAGCTTTACCTGCTGAAGAACAGCAGATTTATTAGATTGTTGTGGTTTTTTAAAATGCATTAAAGCATGATTATGTTTAAAAGATGCAAAGTAAAAGCAAAAATTTATACCCATAAATATACTAATAAGTGTTAGGTAAAATATTTATCAGAGCATGCATTTCTATTTTACAGGCTGTTAATCCATCATAACGTCACTAACATTGCAAAAGACACACTCAGACTGCAACGCTCATTACTTTTTAATGTATCACTCCATATTAAACAATAAGACTAACAAGTTCAGGCTGTAATATAGACTCCCTTCCTATGAGTGATAAAAAATAAACCCCATTCACAAATGCCATAATACAACTCTACTTATAAGCAACCAATATTAGATACACCATAATAAATATAGAAGTAGATGCAAAATTCTGAGCCAATGTTGTTATTATTGGGTATTATCCCACCCCAATGCTTTGGGTTACTTGTTTGTTTGTTTGTTTGCTTTTTTCCTGTGCCATAAAAACCCTTTTGCTTAATCTTCAATTTGTTAATAAAATGGGGACTAATACACTAAATTTAGATAATGGATTCAATGATATTTGATCAAAGGCCAGTGACACCACTCCTTAACCAAAAAGTGATGTTTTATTAATAAATAATATACCCCATTTATCAAGGGCCTCTCAAATAAGCATTAAAAAAAAGGTCTGTGCAGTTCTCAGCCCTCCATCTCTCAGACATTACTAGAAATAACTATCTCCATTTGAATGGTGGATGAACTTCTTAACTTTCCCCAAACTGGTATTTTTGAAATTAGCAGAGGGCTACTGCAAAAAAGCAACAGGATATCTTGTCAACGTTTCACAGAAAAGCTTAAGAAATATATCAGACCCCAAGAGCTTCTCAGCATTACACAACCTGATACATAATTTGGTACTTGAAAACCAAGGCTCCCTACTTTTCCTGTAATACATTTATTGCCCCACTATCTTTTTTCCCTGCAAACCCATTGCTGTGTGTCTCTACTTTCAGTTCTCACTTTTGTCTATTGCAAATCCCACTTTTCCAGGCCACAGAATGGTACCGCCCATTTTCTCATAAAAGCATATAAGATTCCCTAAACAGCTTTCTAACTTCTTTGATCCCTAAATTCAATACTCCCAACCTTCTTTCTAAATGTAGTAAAGGCTGTTCCATCCTACATACAGACTGCTGCCCATAGACTTACTGCTGGAAGAGAGAAAGTCATCTAAATCACAGCCTATGCTCAATTCTATCTAAAATTACCATAAATCCAAACTGCAGAAGCTGCTCAGCCTCCAGAACAGGAGGTGTCAGAAATTCATGAAAAGCCTTCTTTATAAGGTGCACTGTGTTCATCTGACACTTGCCTAGTAATCAAGTGTCAAAGCTGCAAGCTCATAAGAGTACCTATTATCATCCATCACCGATCGAGACCACTGACCCACTCATCAGTGCACTGCTAATTCACTTTGGTTTTATTTCTCACCAGGGAATTTCCACCCGAGGCGTCATCTACTTACACTGTTTAAAATTCTTCCAAGCAGCTGTTCTAGGAAACTCCTTACTTTCTTTCAGGCTTTAAGATACAAAGTGAGATCTTTTCAGTTGCCAAAGGAAAGCAATACTGTGAGGTTTTTGTTGTTAAGGAAAAGAATTAATAATTATCACTGCAAGACTTCAATAACACTTCTTGTTAACAAGTTTGTGGTAGTAATCAGACAGAGAAGATATGAAGCAGCTCCAGAAATGCAGCTATCTACATATTTTCACTTAATGTGTTAACCAATACACATACTTCAGTGCATTTATATTGCAGATACTTTTGTAATCACAGTAATGATTTGATTGTTTATCACTTCCTAGATTCAGAAAAAGAAAACCTATGAGGAGATTAAAGAAGCACGAGACATCCATGTTCTATACAACTTTTATTTTTTTGAATATTAGAAATCATTGATAATTCAGCATTCTTGCTGGTGTGTTTTATCAGGATGCTGCACCATGCCCTACAAAGCTAGTACCATTCTCTCACTTCCAGAGAACAAATTTCCAAAGCCCTCAGTCCCGATGCACTCCTAAGTCAGCTTCCCCCCATCCAAACTGAGAGAGGGAATAATAGTTGGAATTACTAGCTCTCCCGCTCCTGCACCTACCCTGCCAAGAAGCAACTAAAACTAAATTTTAGGAAAGGATAGAAATACATCTATATATAGAGAGAGAGACAGAGATATGCGTCTGTTTATGTATCTGTGTACATACACATAGCACCAAGTGTAAGAGATTGGGGAGAATGAAGTTATGACTAAATGCCTTTTCTGGACATTTACTTCAGTCCAACACAAGTTATTTACATCAATAAATTCATAACTAGAAATTACAGTATTGCGTTTGTTATAAAGCTAGTGGATCTACTCTGGTTAACCTATTGCTTAACCAAACTAATTACTCCTAGGCAAAGAAAGCGAGCCCTGAAGCACAGCTGTGAAGCTGCAGATCTCTGAGGAGGTAAGTGCTCCAAAAATCAAGTAAACAAAAAACTTCGTTTCCTGAGCCAATGTTTAAAGTTATTCTGGATATAATCAGTACAAGCCTAGCCTTCACCTACCGATGCATATAGTCAATAC
>KZ505710.1:65651-87553 GCA_002844005.1 Limosa lapponica baueri | reverse complement strand
AAGCAAGCGCAATATTGGGTCGCAAAAATGAAACTGAGTTTAACTGCACTATGTCACACACAAGTCCAAGAGTTTACGTACAAGTTTTCATGCACTCACAGAAAAACAAAGTAAGTTTTTATGAGACAGTAAGATACAATAAACAATTCCTTTCGGTTTTATAAGATCTGTAAGTCTGCTGTTTAATACACGAAATCTGTAAGTCTGCTGTTTAATACACGAAACTACACAACAGTGAGAACAAGGACTCAGTTGTTTTTTGCTGGGGTTTTTGGTTGTTTTTAACAACCAGAATTATACTTTAAGAATTGGGCTACAGCTAAAATGAAGTTACTGCACACTGGAATAACAGCTGGAACTAATTCATTACTACGGATCTAAAATAACACTAGGACAAAGCCTATGAAAAGTTACTCATTGAATGGATACAGGATTGCCTATAAAAACTTTGCATAAAACGAAACTGCAGGCAGATATGTACTCTCAGCATCAGCAGGTGGCATTAGCAGAGCATATTTAACGTATTTCTTCTTAGCTGAAGCCTTAGGCTACTTTATAAAAAACTTGGTGACTTTGTGTTAATTCAGTTGTAAAGTGGCAAACAGTTGATACTAGTAATAGTTATACACCCTCAGGAGGTAAATCAAATGTGTCAGTCTCTAAGGAACAGGCTGGTAAACCTTCAGATTGAGAAAAGCTTATTACCTATTAGTGGGAAATATACAGTACTTTCCAGTTCTGACAGCTGAGTCCCTTCAGGAGGGAATTATTCTAGAATGACACTATAGAAAATGCAGAACAACCTACAAGTTAAATGTTAAATATGTGAACCATGATGCTAAAAGCAGTAACAGTGCCAATCAATACAGAGAGAGTTAGGGTAAACATATTGGTGCTTAAGCAGGAATTCACAGTTTCAACAGAAAGGAAATATCAGCTAAAACTTGTAAGGCTTTGAAGCCACCAACTGAAAAGGTCTTTACTCCAAAAAAACTTGTCACTACAAGGTACCAACAGCATGCTAAAAAGTTATCTGAGTCTTTTCACTCATTTTAGCTTTTATTTCATGCCCCATCGCTATACTTGTTCTGTAATGATTACTAAGATTACTAAATACAGCCACTACTTGCCTAAAAAGACAACTTGTTCTTTCCTCACATTACCTGTGATTTATTTCAAATTCTTTCAAGACTGAAAACTCAGAAAGAAAATGCGTGCTTTGTAGTAGACATTTTCATGCCTATTCTGGGAGTGGATTAGAAAAAGGAAATGCTATACAACGTATATGCAAAAGTAGGACAATCCTGTTAAACAAGGAAACAGTGCAATCACATCTATGTACATTCATCTCCAAGAAAGCACCCATCCTACTGCTCAGTAGTTCTGGTA
This sequence comes from Limosa lapponica baueri, assembly GCA_002844005.1. Classification (NCBI taxonomy): domain Eukaryota; kingdom Metazoa; phylum Chordata; class Aves; order Charadriiformes; family Scolopacidae; genus Limosa; species Limosa lapponica. Next base: position 86,164 of record KZ505710.1, on the reverse strand, counting down.
ATGCATCAAGGAGCACCCAGTCCCTCAGAGAGTCACCACAGCCTGGTCCCTGACCATCCCTACCCATCAGGGGAAAAAAGAGGTAAGGTGAAAAGAGGAGAGAGGAAGAGGAAAGAAAAAGAGAAAATTATACCACCTACCACCTGAGCCTTTTGAGAAAGGCCATTCAAGTCTCCAGGATATGAATTCACTCTTTAAACCATTTCACAATTAAACATCACTGCCTCCGTGCCGAGTGTCCATCTGTGCCATAGGCTGGTTTATTTTAAAGAAGGTAGATGTGGCCTATTTTCATTAAAGTCTTTTACTGGGCAGATTAAGCAGCACTCACTAAACTGGTTCCCCAAACAAAATCCCCACCATTGAGCATGGAAGAGCTGCATAGCTTAGCCCTTCCACAGCAAAATTCCTAGTGTGCAGAGAACCAAAACTGTCAGTATCACGGGAAATGTATTGATACCCAGAGCAACAGCAGTTCTGAAGATCAAGTATCAACAGCTATACCTCACTTAAATGTCAAGTTAAGCCCGTAACATCTCCTGGCCCGGTGTACTGCAGAAGACATACTCAAAGCCTTGTTTTTAACTAAACCAAATACATTTTTGCTATTCAATTTCCCACTTCCCAGAACCAGAGTTGGTTTAACACCTGAATCCACCATTGATCTTTTGGCCCAAGATTCTTCTGTGCCTTTTCTACATGCTGCTTAACTACTTTATCAAATAATCTGCCCCTTACCTCTACCTCTGTTCATCTTTTCTGCTGTACTTACTCCATACATTTTTCCTTTTTCTGCTTAGATGATGTATTCAGAGAATCCATATGGTTTTATTTTCCAAATTTGGCAAAAGCTTTGATCTATTATCATTTGCATGCTCCTCCCCATTTCAATCTGTTTCAGATCTTTTTTGTTTACTACAGCTACAAAAAAAACCCTCCACAAAACACCACAGACAGCACACACTGAGTTCCTTACTGAATTCTAAGCTAACAAGCTGTTAGTTTCACATGCCATATTGGGAAAATTCCTCTGAAGATATTAAACACTTAGAAAACCCATCATATACTTTTAACATCCTGTAAAAATTATCTCATTCACTTTTTGGACATTCTTACAAACAGTTGCAATCACAAGCATAAGCCATTACACTTAAACAAAGACCTTTACAAATCAGCTAGATGTAAGCATAGCTTGCTCATCACATTCTTCCTCCATAATGAGTAAGCCAAAGGGGAGTGGGAGGGAGCACAAGACTATCTGAAAACAGCTTGTTTTGGTTCTAAGAATATATAGTCAGTTTGGGTTTTAAGGGGTTATATATATATATATACACGTTTCTACATATAGTGTTCATTCCAAAACTTTTCATTTTGTGAACTCTAATTTAGCTTTATTAAACTATATAATGACAGAAGTTTTATTAAAACCCCAAAAGCAGATCTATAAACTATGTCCTCCGCATTATGAGGAGGTGCTGACCAAAGGATACCCAAAAGGACTTGCATCTACCTTATCACATAATCCATTTTTATTTATGAAGCCTGCCTCAACACCCCCTTGCTTTATTAGTAGTAAAGGAAGCGGAAAGCCTTCGTTTCATAATAGATGAGGTAAGTTTTTGTACAAGAAGGTACGTATTTATTGAAAACACACTTTTAACAGGACTCAATGATTTTTCTTTTCCCCAGCTTCCACATTTTCACAGAACCAAAATACAATTTAATCATTAAACTGTCTCCCCACTGAAGTACTCAAGCAAAACAATGCTTCAAATACCACATAGAAACCCAGAAGAAATTGGAAATAAAACATAAGAAGAATCTGTGCTACTTTTGATAAAGAATCTTTTACAGTTAAGAAAATATATTCCTAACAAAGAGTTCTAGATTTATCTTTAAGCCTTGATAGCACCGATCTGTGTGTAATGCAATCATCCACTCTCCACTTCTGCTAAAGAACAACAGGTTGGCACCTGTCAGCAGTTCAACATTGAAATAAGTATCAGCTAAGTCTTTTCCACACCACACAAATAACTCTGATGCCTTCCTCAAAAGGAAGAGCAAACTTACAGCCATGCAACTGTGCGTGAGTTCTGCAGGAGACCTGGGGGAAACAGCAGCTAGACACACCACTGGAAGTGTGGTTGATGATGATGTGGTAGGAGCAGCACCGCAGCAACCAGCTCATGCCATTCCTGCACTCTCAAGGCAAGTTGCACTAATTCAAATCCTGTTCATCTGGAAATAAAACTGAGATTTCTCTGTTCTAGAATCAATATCAAAAGGTGACTGGTTAGCCTATACTTGCCAGTCAGAAATCCATTCCATCTGGCTAGCATTGCCCTGCTAGGCAAGCATGATGCTGTACCTTCAAATTTTGTATTAACATAAAAAAAATCCCTATTTACCAGGCAGCAAAAATCGTGTCTTTTATGTGCAGCATAGTTAGAATATATGGATGGGAAGAAAAAGTTAGTTGGAGCCTTTAAGTGGCCAAATGAGTTAGAAGGCTGAATTCACAACCAGTCAGATGAAGCACACAATGAGATTTAGCTACAGTGTACATATATGCACCTGGTGACATAGCCCAGCATATTTAAGTAGCCAAATATGATCTCTTAGAAGCAAGAGATTTAAAACAAACAAACAAACGATCACACCCTTCCACAAGCTATTCTACCAAATGACAGAGAAAATTGGATACTGGGGAGACAGATGGGGAACTTTCAGCTTTGGAGAAAAGAAGCTCACAGAGAGAGACCTGCAGAGCTAGGACTATCCCTGCCCGCTACTGTCCTAGAGGGCATCTAGGTGTACTTGGTATCCTCCAGCAGCAGCAGCAGCAGCTCAGTGCCATGCTAAACCAGGAACCATCCTTTGAGATTGAGATCTTTCACAGCCTGTCTATATACAATGCAGCATCCATAACAATGTAAGTCAGGCTGTTCCGGTTCAGGCTGAGTTGTCGTAATCCTGTGGTCTACGTCCAACAATATCTACAAACAGATGGTTAGTGAAGAATGGTGCCATCCTTTCACCAAACATCAGTTACAGCTTTCAACTCTGAATATGGCATGTTTCCTTTAGATTTAGACTTTACATGCTTAGACTGATAAAGTTCTGTAAAATTTGTTCAAAGGAAAACCATTCAAGTGCCGATGACGAGCAGCACTTCTGTCACATGTCTAGTAGCTTGCAGTATAATCTTCAACGGTACTCTCTGGTAATATACTTTTCACAGAATATATAATAAACTAATTAAAAAATATTATATTACTTAGTATACACAGAAAAACAGGTTAATTGGACAACTGTCTCCCCGTTTTTGGAAATTGCTGCACAATTTCTATTTTCCCCTCACTGTGCTATTTGAAGCCTGAAACCTCTCATGTACTACTCCACACAAGAAACATACTCTTTGTTGAAAATTTTGCAAAAAAAGGGAGAAACGTCTTGCAGATAAAGACAATTTTAAATTATCATAAGATAAAATAATAGATCTGTGAAAAATCATAATTATACATCAACTTCTTTTCTGCTACCATGAACATAATTGTAATTAAGAACAGTTTCCTTCCTGGAGGCCCAGCATGTAAAATAATTATACTTCAAAGCATGCAAATTCATATAAGTTTTAAACATCTATTTCTTCAGTCCATCAGGTTCTTCTGGGAGTAACTGTTTCATTATCCTGGCATGTGGTGCTAGCAACAGCACATCACAACACTGCAAGTTTTAAGTACATTCGGAGAGACAAGTTAAGGGATATTTCCATTCTATGCCACATCTAAACAAAAATCATACACATAATTATTCTAGATGCCTGCTGCCATGTAAAAACGAGATACAAGACAAAATTCTGTGTAGTAATTCATCTTGCAAAGTAGATCTTGAATACATTAATAGCATCCTTTAAAGCCTTGAAGGTTGACTAATTTTTACCACTTCGACAGTAGTTTTAATGACTTCTTTCTCACATCAGCATTTTGTTTCACTTCTAAGCTGCTGTTGCCTCCCATCCATTCATAACCTTCAATAATAAAATTATCAGATGAACTGTATTCCTCATGGATAAATCACTTATTCTACTAAGACTAAGCAGGCCAAGTAGCAGGCCAACATCTGAATGGCTAACAGAAGTGGTGGGATAGAATTTAAACAACTTAAGTGAATGGTGCAGGGCCTTTAAGATGGCAACAGATGCTTAACAGCAACTCATTTGAAGGCATCAACACCCAAAGGATGCCCAATTTATCCATCTGGTTACATACATGATTATTTTGTTATTCTCTCTGCAAAAGAGCTTGAAACAAATAATACTTATTCTAGTACAGACATCACTGATGTCCAAAAGCTTTGAGCCCCCAATGGTCAAGTGAGCAGTCACTTCAGGATTTTCTCTTAGGTTAGTAGGCTTGCTGCTTCAGCCTAACCCACACGCTTTTTTTTTTTTTAATTTTTTTTTTTTTTCTTTTTTCAGTGGAACAATGGCCAAGGTTGCTTGGCAGGGAGTTCTGGACTGTGTCATCCAGAACATCAATCAACATCATCATAAAGGTCAGAGTCACCACATGCCAAGGCCCAGAAATTTTCCATTTCACTGATGAGCCTTCTTTCACATCCCAAAAAGGAGTTTCAACCAGAGAAAGCAAAGAGAAGGTATCTGCCAAACCACCATCTCAAATTCCAATTTAAGTATTCCCCCAGCTATTCCTTATGACTCTTTGTGGATATTTAGGAAAAAAAAAAACCAACAAACCAACAAAACACCCCAGCACCAGAACAACAGAATCTCATAGCAGCCACCTAATCGACTCTTAGTCCTTATCAAAACTAAATGATGTCATCTATGGGAACATCAAGTACAATAAACATTTTCAGAAACCCTCAATAGGAGAAAGGAGAATAGAGTTCACTAAAAAGGCTTAGATGGTAAATTTTCATCAGCTACAGTTTGAAATACCCATTACTTTATATTTAAATTACATTGTGGATGCTTGACACTTCTACCCTCATTCCAGAACTTCCACTCCAATCTCTGCAATCCAAAACACCGGCAGTGGACGTACTCACTGAATAAGCCCACCTGATCATGCCCTTCCTGGTACTGGACAAAAAGGATTAGATGGTCTATCTGAACTTTCCAGCAAATTAAGGAAAACTAGATTTAAGCATGTTTTAACTAAAATTAAAAAAATAGGGTATATTCAGAAAGGTTTATCTAATTATTTTTCTTGAAGAAACAACAATGCAAATAGCCTCACAGAAAGAAGGTTCCTGGAAAGAGATGACAACAGAAAAAAGTAGTCTGAAGCTTTAATGTATGTACTCCTATCAAGACAAAAAGATCTACTCCTCACTCAAAGAATGTACATGTAGCCTAGACGGGTAACAGAGAAGGAGCAAGAGCTGTTGATGGTGTTTCCAAAGGTAAAAATAAAAGTAAAACCAGAAATCACTTCTATGAGTGTTTGTATCCAAATGATACCATGAAGAAGAAACTTTGTTACTATTCCAGTGAACAGTAAGTTTCTAGTGATATCACATCATTCGAAAGTAAAACATCCTGCAAGTCTTACAAACCATCACAGCATTTATAGAAAACAAGTTAATAAAACAGACAATCTCTGTACCCACTTTAATTTATCATGAAGGTTCTAGTGGTATCTTCAGAGGGTTTTTAGCTTTTTCAGACCAGATTCTGAAATGTTGTTCAAGCACCTAAAAATAGTTAAACATCTGCTAGAATTTTCAAAAGCATCTAGCACTTCAGATGCCATACTTGGTGATAATTGACTACAATTGCTTTCCACTCAAAAACAGCAGCCAGCAATTCCCACCCAACAGTAATAATTCTTATTCAATTCATCTTAAGTGTTACACGAAAACAGTAACAGGCTCTAAAGTCAATAACCATTTCCAAAACAATACCAACCACTTTCATTAATACCAGTGTACGTTCAAAACACATCTGAGTAACACTAACCACAATCTGTATTAGCCAACACTAGCAGGCAGGCATGTCCGGCACATCTACCCACATAACCTAGAAAAATATGTTTGTTCAGCCTTACGTCGTCTAGACAAGTAAGTCTGAGTTAGTGTGTGAGCTGTTTCCAGAGCACGATGTGACAGAACTATTAGCTGACTTTACAGTGAGTCAAATTTGTATGTTAAGCATGTTAGCATGTATGTTAGCAGTGAGTCAAATTCATATGTTACCACTGAGAAAGTGCTGAATATTTGGTTCTTGATTTCATACTCCAGTTTTGAATGGAAGTTTTACCGATTACAGAGTCAGTTTCAGTTAAAAATTAACTGGTTTGTAAAAATAAGTTTATTATAATCAAAGAAGTGTATGTTTTACAAATTTTATTATTTTACTTTTTTAATAAATGCTTTATTGTTTGGCAAGAGAACACATCTTTGCTACTGAACCCTCTAGGGTCTTCTTTTGTTTCCTACCAGATCATCATATATACTAGAAATGCTCCCCAAATGTGAGAGTAATTCTATATATTCCCACTATAGACTCTTTTTTTATCCTACTGTGTTTTCCAAAACAGCTGCCACTGATCACTTTCAGATGCAGGTAGTGGAGCAGAAGAACCACTGCTCCGGTCAGAGATGACAGTTTCCAGGTCAGCATTTTCACAAGAGAGAGTAAGTCAAATGAGATCCAAATACCAGGCAGCAGCTGTTTATACATTACACCAACCTGTACAGAAGTAGTCCATCCAACTTAATTATTTATTAGAGGCTTACAATAAAGATGACAAGAAAGCAGTTGTGACTAGAGTTGACTAAACATTAAAAATAATTTTGCACTGCTGTTTATTTGAACCTTTAAAAGCTTTCTCTTTTTCCTCCTTTTCTATCCTCCTTACGGAAGACTAAAAGAAGGTTAGAAAAATGAACTCTCCAAATAGAAAAGGCAGATCTTGAATGCTCTAGTATTACTTGGAAAATGGAGTGTTGTATTCTGCTACAGAAGATAGCACTGCAAATTTGAAAGGTCAGCTGCAAAGCTTGGCTTCAAAAGCAACTCACAATCACAACACCAGAGAACAGAAATAGCTCTTCCTGGGCCAGAGAACAAGCACAGGATCCTGGAGATGACTGTTTTCAGGCAAAACTGATGATAGAGCCAAATATTTCTTGATGCAATCATGCCCACCTTTAGTGAGACGGTAAAAAGTCCCATTTCCCTGAAGACAAGAACTAAGCTAGAGGAAGCCGTTTCCCTGCTCATTGCCTGTGCTGTCCTCTCACAACAGCTCTGGGCGTTTGTGCACTTTGCACCAACTCCTCTCCCCGACCTGCTGTAGGCTTCTAACACCACTCATCAGAAATAGGCTCCCCTACCAACCAATTTATATTGCTGTTCTTCCTACACCTCGTCTTCCTCAAGGGTCTCAATTGTTTTTATGCACATCATGAATGATAAGAGGAAGACCTAAACCACCAGTCTGAGATGCTTGAGTCCAATCCCTTCCCCCACATTTATTTACAATAAAGCCAAGTTCAAATGTAAAGACAGATATGGAAATGGTAGCATTTCTCTTTGATGAAATTCACAGGCTGTAGGTCTGTTAGGTTGATTTTTTCTTCCTCCCCAGGAAGAGCTACACATAAGAAATTCACAGCATATTTAGGTAAATATATTATCTAATATAATATTTGTTTATACTGGGAATAAGCATTGACTAGTTAACAGCCCTCATTCTTTGCAAAATAATGCTGTATCCATCACCACTCACCTAGTAAGTGTTGGGTAGATTACTACTACTGATTTATTAATATTCTACCACCAGTAATTTAATATTAAAAAAATGAGTCGCCCTACAGTGACTGAAAATTATTGTGTATTATGATATAGTCTGCCAGAGCCAATAAACATCTTCAGTGGTACTCACAGACAGCATAACATTACTCTGCAAAGCCACACATTTTCCTCCCCCCCTTTTCATGTTGTTTCATTTGATAGAAGGATCAAAGCATTAAGTCATTTTTTCACCCCAACTAAATCAGGCAAGGAACTCTTTGAAGTATCTTTTTTTTTTCCTAATTTTTCTTTCCCCTCCCCCCCCTTCATTAGGAAGAATCTTTCAAAAAACAGTCTGACGTACTGAAGTTCCATAGTGCTAGTTCTACAACAGGTGTGACACATCTCTGAAAGCAATGCTCTGATGGTTTATTTATGGGCTTTACTCTTTCTTTCCACTTAACAAGAGACCTTGAATATGTTTTCATATGTCCAACATATATTTAGAAACTCTAGAGGCAGCATCCATTCATCAAAAACATAAAAACTAAAGACAAGAGTTCAAACAAAAAAATTGAAAAGCCATTTGTGGCTGTAGCTTAAGGCTGTCATGGAAAGAAGTATATCAAAATACCTCCATTAATGATTGCCTTGCAAGCACTGCAAAGTTGAAAGCCTGTTACTAAGGTTTTTTTATTTTCTTGCGTAAAAGAGGGTGAATAAGATATGCAAAACCAAATTCAAAATGGTTTAATTTCGGAAGTCAAGAAATACAGCACTTTGTTCAGCAACACAAAAGAAAACACACCATCATTTTTTCCTGACCTTTGATAACACAGAGAAAGCAGGAAGCACCCAAAGCAGCAGAAGCCAGAAAAATCAGTAGTCACTGACAGTCTGTACCATTAGAAAAAGCTTAGTGAATCACTGTATTGTTAACGTGTGCTTGTCACTGAAAACCTTTTAACATATTTCAACGTCCACATTACAAATAACAGTGAGAAGAGATATAAAATCGCTACTCTCATTTTGTAGTCTTGACCATATTTTGAAACTGTTTCTAAATTTCAAATAGGACTACTAAACCAAAAAGCTACCAGAGGACGTTAAATTGAAAACTAGTACATGCTAGCTAGGTGACATGCCCATAACAGTCAAGAGCAAATCAAAAGAAATGAGCAGGAAAGGCAGCAGAGGCAACAGGACTTCACACTTAAATAATACGTGAAGTAGCACATGCTTCTAGTTGTTACAGAGCAACCGCGTAACTGAACAGCCTCCATTTCTCCATCCAGATGGTGGCATAGTGCCTCTTTCTAGATCAAGGAGAGTTGGTTGATATTTATCTTGACTTGTTCCCCACAACTAATACCACTGAAGAAACATCTGAATGAAGAACCACACATTTTGGAACATCAAAATATGCAGCTTCTATAATCATTCAAAAGGACATTGAAATTGTTGGGTATATGGGGGTTTGAAACAGAAGCTTTAATCACAAACACAATCTAATTTATTTTAATTGCATTAATTTACATTCATACAACACTGGTGGGGCAGAGGGAGGAAACTTTAGAATTTTGCGATTCCCTTATTCAGGCAGGAATTTTTATCACCAGCTTGTAGACCTCAAAACAGAGGTATAGCAATTTGCACAAAATCAGAAATTCAGGTTCTAAGAGCAAGGAACTGAAAACCTGAGAGTGCAAGAAATACAACTAGTGCTGCCCTTTCACAAAACAAACCCACACTTCATTTCCTCTCATTTTCACTTATTCACATCTTCAAAAAGACTCTTCAAGTTTGCAGTGAAACTACTAATTTAAGTGCAGTATTACAAAGCAGTAACCACTGAGTTCAAATTAAAGAGAGCCCTGATAAGAATTATCATGTGTGTTCATTTCTGAACTGTACTCATTTTGGAAAGAAGGAAAAGCAAGATGTATTAAAATCTCAGACCCATTTCATCTGGGAAGAATCTCTACAGACCATAAGACAAGGGCAGGGATAAGAGGAACAAGAAACTTCTATTGGAAGAGAAAAACAAGGCAAGCATCCAATTCCCTTGGCTTCATTTTCTGTGTAAGTAATGGGCAAAATATATCACTTCAGTAATCTTGGCCCCATAGCTTTTATACTATGCTTAGTTATTTTAGATTTCTTTTTAGATTGCCTTCATCAAGATGCAGGAATTTAAAAGCAGTTCTTCAATATCAGTGTTTTTCCTCTGTCTCTTTCCTCAGGGCAGATACAGGGTACCATGACCCAGCGCCTCCAGCTCACAAAGACTGATGCTAATGGTAAATCCATTTCATTTAAACTGTTAATTCAGCTGCGTAAGGGAGGTCAGAAGGTCCCAGCTCTTGTTTTAATATTGTCTGCACATTTAAGATAGAAATCAGTAATGCATTTCAAGATGTCATCCAGTTCCCCTTAAAACTCTGCTGTATACCTCAAATGAAATAGCAAAGTTCGGAACAGCACCTGTTCCAAAGAACAAATAGCTATTTATAGAATAAGTGTTCTATAAACAACAGAAAATTTATATATATAATATAATAGTATATATAAAATAGAAGATTTAGAGGTAACATTTGCTCCCTTGTTATTTTTGTGAGTTACAGCAAGACAAGAACTTGAAAACATAGGCAAGCTTTAAGAAGTCAAACATGAGCCAGTGAGAGCTCCAGAAGCCATGTTAGTCTAGAAATGGGTGTCTTTTATCCGGCAGTTAAACAAAAAAGCCATCAAATGCATGACACTACTGAAACATAAATACTTTGTGCGGGTCAAAGATTTTCTTAATCCCAGAATTATGGTTGGCTGAGAGGACGTTCCATCATTTCTTTACCTTTGTGGCTTTGAGGAATACATGTTCAAAGTACACACAAGGAACACATGGAACCAAAGAACGGAATATGTGCAAATTAGAATCTTCTTTCAGAATGACATTAAGGGTTTTATTGCTCTGCTGTAAGAGTTCAAGCAGTATTAATACATTGATATCAATAAAAGTAAAAACTTGTGAATACTGCAAGAACTTGAGGACTGTGTATTTGTCATGGTTCAACCCCAGCCAGCAACTAGAATCACACAGTCGTTCACTCACTTCACCCCCCTACCTCCAGTAGGGTAGTAATAACAGGGAGAAAAAGGAGAAAAAACCCTCATGGGTTGAGATAAAGACAGTTTAATGGAACAGTAATGGAAGAGAAAAATAGTAATAATGGTAAAAGAATATACAAAATAAAGTGATGGAACACAAATCATAGAATAGAATCATGGAATCATTCAGGTTGGAAAAGACCCTTGGGATCATCGAGTCCAACAATCTACGCTACTCTACAAAGTTCTCCCCAACACCATATCCCCCAACACCACATCTAAACGACTCTTAAACACATTCAGGGATGGTTTTGTTCACATCACCCCATGATCAATTGCCCAGCCCACCCCAAGCAGTGATCACAGATCCCTGCCGCACTGGCCAACCCCCAGTTGTATATTAAGCATGATGTCTATGGTATGGATTACTCCTTTGGCCAGTTTGTCCTGTTTATGCTCCCTCTCAGCTCCTACGGGAAGCTGAAATAGTCCTTGACTTAATCTAAGCTCTACTTAGCAACAACTAAAACAATATGTGTTATCAACATTCTCACACTAAAGCCAAAACACAGCAGCTACTAGAAGGAAAATTAACTCTATCCCAGCTGAAGCCAGGACAGTATCTTAATACCTCATCGTGTTATAAATTATGGTTATAATAATTTTTAAAACACAAGTCAGTTGCACACATCAAGAATAAAAATATGGGTTCATTGTGATAATGCCATAATAGAGAGACATTTTCACCATCTGCTGTTGCATTTGTGTTAAGTGAACAGTCCACTTCACACATGGTACTTATGAACTAAAACCTCCTCATGTCTAGCTGCATTGCTCAATATTTGATCTATTACAGCACCATCTGCAAACTGTTTTCACCATTATCCTTTCCAAGGATTTAACATAGAATACTATGACATTTATGGCTTGAGGGGTTTTGTTTGTTTGTTTTATACTGGCCATTTAAAATTCAGATTTTCTAACTCTGTCTTCTTTTATTATCACAGTTGTTGCAAATTCAACACGTAGCAAAATCAACTTGGTATAAGATTGTAGTTTCCATACATTATCCATGTATATGATCAGCTATGGGAGCTTCAAAATAATGTATTACAGTTATTGGCCATTGCTCCCTTCCTTACATCAAAAGTGGTTTCAAGTACGAAGTACAGAGATTGCTTAAATAAATGGAAAACACGCCCATGCTGACACTCGCAGGTCCAAGTTCATAAAGCTTTACAAAAGCTATTGTTTATTGAACTTGATCCTCACGTATCAGTCTTAAGTAATCCCCTGAATGTATTTAAAGACATACCTTAATTTTTTTTCCTACCTTCTTTGTCTTAATTCTTTTTTATGTATCCTTGCTAAGGAATTAAATCTGTTTTAATTCATAGAGTTCTAATAAGCCAGGATTTCTCATGAGTACTGTAGAGCAAAGATGTCTACCCACCAGCAAAGCATGTGTATGTGTGTGTGTCCCGGATCTACGAAAAGCTCTGCAGGCTACTAGCATTGCAGAAGACTTTTTTTTTTTTTTGCTTGTTAAAAATATGCCTGTAAATAAAAAACAAAGCTAGTTATGTGCAAGGTCTCCCAGATGTTAATTATGATGCAGGAAAAACAACTCTGCAATACCTAGGCAAATTGATAATGCTGTTTGCCAAACTAAAACGTGATTTTCCACATAACACCCAGTAACAGCTTAGCTTTTATGAGTGACAATAAAAGAGCATATTGTAACCTTTTTAACCTACTTTCTTTTCAAAGAAAATTACAGCCCATAACACCTTTTTTCCTTTTTGCACTTTAAGAAAAAAAAAATCTTACTTTTTCAGCTCTGGTTAGTGTTGGTCCATAGACCTTCACTTATTAAAAAAGGAAAAAAAAGATTGAAGTGTGTTTTATAGGCAGCAGAAAATTGGAAGCAATGGAATAAAACTAGCAAGGCATTTCTGCACCTGGGAAAGCATTATCCTTCTACGCGATATGTGATGTTTCATGAAAAGGCTAGCTAATGGTTCCACTACTACCAGACTTGCCGTGTTATTTTTAAATAAAAAGGTTCAGCCTGTCAAGTTACAACTCATTATCAATATTTCCTGTTTTCTTTTCAAAAAGAAAAGAAACAAAAAATTCCTTCAACCAGGCAATTCACCATACTTTCAGCGCACACACCCCTAATTCTAGCCCTGAAGTATAACAAAAGTATCTTAGTAGTTCATAATTGAAAAGTCAGTGATACCTGTGGTTTTCAGGTTTCCAGAATCACAAGCACTGAAGATCCCCCTTCAGAAAAGGGGACTGGATAAATTCTCCACTACAGTCATCCAAGAAAATCCATAGGTTTGAAGCATATTATTAAATCTAGTTCTTGGCATAGCTGGTCGTGCTACAGATAGGCTTTTATCTATTATTTTAGGTATGTACAGTGTCACAGTTGATTTCAGGCTAAGTATTCAAACTTTCTTTCGTGTGTAGTAGAATGCCTATAAAAAAGGAGATGATATTTCAAAAAAAGAGTGTAAGATCCTGAAAGTTGTTGAGTACTACACATACATCTGGTGCTCCCATAGATAAGCACCACTAAGTGCTTTACTGATCACTGTGAAGCATTGTTTTTCTTTTATCAAACTCAATTTTTTTATACTTTATGTTCTTCTGCACTCAATTGGAACTGAGTATAGAATTCCAATATAATAGAAATATATCAACAAATTACACAGAGAATCCAGAAAAGCCCATACACAGGCAATAGACAGGAAATTACTTATTTTTAAATGAAGACTGAAACCATTCATCAGTATAGCTGTCTAACCAACAGGGAAAAGGAAAAGCTGAAACTAGGACAGGAGTCAGTACACCAAAAAAGAGTTGGTATCATTCAAAATTCATACAGCTTTCAAAGTAAGAATAAAGAGTCAAAAACAGACTCTAGATTGAAATTAATAGACATTTTACTACAAGCTGTGCTAAACAAAGAAATAACATGCTACTGAGTAATTTAAGAGAATAATGAACAAAGCTTTGAGGAATATACAGCCAGATTCACCAAAGATAAAACTAAGTATTTGAACAGGAATTCTTCTTATCTAACATCTACAAAACTATTAAATTGAGAGACACATCTATTTCTCATTTTAGGTGAAAATACTGCAGTGATGAAGAAGGGTAGAAATAAAGATGAATAAACCTTCACTTTCACTATTTAAATATAGTTTATGCATATTTCGATACTACTGAAAGGCTTTAAAGCAATCCTATTTTTAAAGGGATCTTTCATTTCTCCGAAATGAGATTTCGTCTATACATATTCACTTAAAGTATTCACTTAAAACAGTTTGCATAGAAAGCAAAAAAAAAACAAAAAACAAAAAAAAACCCCAAAAAACCAGTTGCAGGAAAAACCCAACTGCTGCTACTCTCTCTATGAAGAGCAATAGTAACTACACCATAGTTTTCCAGGCAGCAGAACATGAATTTATTACCCCTGCTACATTTAAGGGAGGAAGCTTACAGGCTCAAGCGAGAGAGAATCTAACTGGAATGTTCAAAGTTATCAAAGCAAATCCACAAGTTGTATAGAGCAAATAACTTGCTTATTTTCGTCTCTATAAATTCTTCATGTACCAGCTTCTTTCTCAGCTTTAGTCAAAACTGGAAGCAAGTGTTCTAAATAAATGGACTAGATGACCTTTAAAGGTCCCTTCCAACCCAAACTATTTTATGATAAACACATACTACAGTTCCACTGGTAGCTTCACCTTACTATATCCCAGACTAAAGCTTTTTCCCCAAAACGCTAGTCAAATGAAACAATGAAATTTATGAAAGAGTTATATTATGAAATTATATTTTTTTCTAGAACAGATGTTCATAAACCCATGTACATAGTAGCCATGAAGTAAAGCTCATGTACTTGAGAAGTCTTAAAGATAATTTTTCATCAGTAACTTCCTAATTGTGGAACAGAACTGGACAGTTTCACTAGCGAATTAAAAATATTCATAGTTTTATTTCTATTCCTACAATTTAGTGTATGCTACAGTTTTCTCTGTACCATACATTACTATCCTGGCAGAAATGCTAGTACATGGCATTTCCTTGTTGGTTTTAAGACAGCGACGTATGTTGGTATGTACTCCTAAAGCCATTTTCATCTTTTAAGAAATCATGCTTTTCTTGTTTGCCTGCCCACCACCCACATCAAAGTCATTGTTTCACATAGAGATGACAATGTAAGGGCTAGGGAAAACACAAAACCAGCATAACTTCTTTTTTTTTTTTTAAATAAATGAATAAAATACATGTATATGCAGGTTATCTGACATACTAAAAGCAGATCTATGTAAACTCAGTCACCACCAGCATCATCTGCCCACAGATTTTTATTTTAAGATCGCATAAGACATACAGAGCATGAGCACGTCTGCAAACTCACTGCTGTTGGCTTGATGGCCAGTCCCGAGTTCTGCAGCTGTCAGCTGCAGCAATCTAACAGAGGCAGAGTCTGCAGCAAGCAGATTGTAATTTGGTCCCCAGGAGAACTGGGCAAGGGATGCCAAAGGTAAGTCATATTTATCCAAAATATGGATAGAACTGAAAAAGCCAGGCATAACCAAGGTATTATTAGATCCTTTTTGTTTTCAAATCCTTTTCTTCGTCCAGTCCTTATTGCTCAGTAAGTGAATCACAGCTTTGTTCTGAAGAAGCTTTAACTTCTATTTAACTTCACATTTCCTACTGCAACCCAAAGTAAAATTCTTCTAGGTACCAAGGTCACTAGACCACTTGATCACAAGCAAAGACAATAGTAGATGACACAGGATGACTCAGCAGTGCAAGGAGTTAGAGGATAATAACTGAACATGACAATAATGCAGCAATCCAGGCTGAATTACCACTTCAGCAGGACCCAAACCAGAAGGAAGAGACATAAGAGACATAATTAGCATGAAGCAGGGAGGGAGGGGAACAGGACGGTGGGGAGAAAGCAGCTTACTGCTGGATGACTTCTGATGAACTTGAAAATAATGTTATACCATTGAAATGTTCTAACACTTGGAATTCAGATATGTGTTCGTCAGACCGTAAACTTCAGAAACATCACAAAAGTGAGTGAAACACACTTATCTCCATACTGACACAAGAGAGATTCCTGTAAAGAACACAAGTCTTACTTAAACTCTTAAATCTTAGAAGTTATGTGTTCCAACAAGATGCCACTGTGCAAAAGAAATTACTACTAAATGCAAGGCAAGCTTTTCATATCAGAAATCCAAGGGAGTAACTCACCTGGATGAGGACTTAAACCTTCAGAGCAAACATACCACATGAAGGCTTTGGAAAGGAAGAACAAAAAGGTCTCACGGGTCATTTTAGAGACCAGAAGGGCATTGACTGCTAAGTCAGAGAATAAGCACTTAGATGATTCAGCAGGAAAGTTATAGGCAAGAGAGGAAGGACAAGATATCCCCTAGGGGACTCTGATCTAAGCCAAACAGCTTTTGAGGAGTTACAAAGAAACTGCACCAAGGAAGTTCATGCAGGTGCATTATTTTCTAGATCAGTCATTTTCAGCTGTTTTTAACTAGATTCCCCACATGGCAAACACAAGTCTACTGATGGTACCCACTTTTTCCTCACTTAACCTCTCGATCACCCTTTTAAAGCAGCCCACAGATTCCCAACATGACTAGTTTCTGAGTAATTCTAGTGCTTTATGACATGAGGTGTAAGGGGAAACTAAACAATTAGGTCCAGCTCCAATGCAGTGCCAGTAGACAGAGACAGGTGATGTAGGTGGAAAACCTGGTATAGTTAATAAAAGATGCAGAAAGTGAGAAGGGTCGTATCAGCAGCTGTAATGGTCCTCTAGTAACCTTTAAGAAAGTCCGATGTGAAGCATATGTCCACAACTAAAGACTAATAAGGCATTGAGTGCAATGTAGAAACGCCCAAGACAGTGCATCCAGACAGGCCGAGCATTTATACCAGCGCGAGCAACATCTCAACACCAGCCCAAGAGCAAAGAACTGGTTCACTGAGACCTACCTCTGCACCAATATGCCCACATTGTTCCATATAAAAATTTGATTAACAGCAGCCTGGAACACTCAGCACTATACTTCACTCATCCAGCATAGTCCTACCCTTAGACTTGTTTGGAACAAGTGTTTTTAAAATTACAGTTCTCTGCAGAACAAGCACATGAAAAGTTGAGCATGATACCTGCCCACAACCAAAAAATATCAAGGCAGTGAATGGGCCAGGGGTGGCTGGGGGAAAGAGAAGTCTAACCACAAGTCAGATGTTACCCCATAAAGTGACAAGCCTCCATTTCCATGTACTTAAGAAATCTCAGCATGTTTTCCCATGCCTGATCTTGTCACCAATTTTACATTCCTGTTCTGCATAACTGCAAAGCATTATCATTACAAGCAGCACGTGGAAAGGCAATGATGCATTACTGGACATTTCTTATAGCACACAATAACATCCAGTCTGCTCAACATAGAATTTCTGTACCAGAAAGGAAACAGTAGGGGATAAAGATTATTAACCTCTCTTCTTACTCTCTATCAAGAAATCACAGATTTTGGTTTTTTAATTATTTTTTTAAAAACACTAGGCAATGTTAAGCTGATCCTTAAAACTCAGAGTAATACAACAGCAGGTGATACTACCATGTAAACTGTTATGAGCAAAAACTACTGAGGGGTGCATGATAACTCAGACAAGTTTTACGGGGCAAATGGACATCAGACACTTCTGTTATGCATGATAATGGTATAAGCAAGAAACACATTTATTTTTTTTTTACAACTTTGTAGGGAAATGGTGGGTACAACACATATCTACCCTGTTTCAAAACATATTAGAGATAGTAAAGAACATAAGGGCACACGTGAGAAAAACAAATAGGCCCTAAGAAAAGTTGTTTCACTAGAAAAATTGATACAGCATAGCTACTTCAGAAAAGTATTTTGGTTCTAAGAGTTATGCTAATAATTCAAATAGCTTTCAATTCTTGGCAGTATGTCCATACATGAAAACATAAGCTGGATATTCAGCTACGCTCATACTGCCAGGATACTGTGAGAACCCAATAACAGATACAACAGATACTAAACGTTGAGCTATAATGTACTAAAAGCTTGCCTCCTGACACTATGGACAGAAGATGATGCAACTGCTTTAAGATCCATTGCATTCAAGTGAAAACATTTGGCAGTGAGCTGTATACAATTTTTAACATTCATTTTAAGCACACCTTTCCCAAAAATAAGGTAAAGCTAGAGTTTGATATACCAAGTTTGCTTGAAGTGGCAATTAGACACTAAAGACTGAAGAAAAGATATACAGTTGCATTTTTCAGTAGTTGCTATATTAGAATTTCTTGTTTTACAGCAAAGCTTATTCACTTATTGTTGATGATTTATGAAGCAAGATCAAGATCCCTTGAAGAATGATCAATGGTTCTACACATTTTCAGTTTAAAATTACAAACCCAAAAGATTTGGAAGTTTAAAAAAAAAGGGGGGATAAAGGATATGAAAGCCTGTAACAGAAGCTTTGAAGGTCTTTTAAGTACTAGAAAAAGAAAACTAGGGAAGCTAGTAAATCCAGGAATCCAGAGTCAGAATAGAGAAGGCGAGCTTACTGAGAAGACATAGAGTTTGTCAGAACTCTCTCACAATATCACCACACATTGTTATTGTCACATCCAAGACAGAAGTCACAACCACTATTGTTCTGTTGCAAAACCAGGAATTCTACATCATCTTACTGCATTTAATTTCTAAATAAAAAGTAGTATTTCAACAAGCAGAAATACTGCTAACTGCATACACCCACACTACAAAAGCTATTAGAAGACTGAAAACCACATATAATTAACTTCACAAACAAATAGTTAGACCCAGCAAAACCAGGATGAAAAGAAGGAAGGCAGACTGTACACCTATACAGCAGATAAGGACAGGAACCTGTACTCACCTACATGCAGGCCTCACACATGTCCTCTCACAAACCACAAGAATACATTCCTCTCACAGTAAGATGACTCAACAGGGCAAACTTCAACCCTTCCATAGTATTACACCCTACATTCTCTACTCTCTAGCTTTTTCTTCCACTGCACCTCTGTCTCCACAACCAATATAATCTCTGATTACCTGGGCTGTTGTTTCTAGAGCACCTGAATCTAATGAGTTGATTGGTCCCACCTGGGGAAGATAAAAGGTGAACTTGAACTTAAATTAAGTTTCTCCTTATTAAGTTAGAAATTGCCTACTTATCTTCAGGAATTACTGCATTCATGATCTACACCAATGAGGAATTTTCATTGTTGAAAAAACTTTTTGTTTTCTTTAGGTGAAGATTTTATTTGTAGTGGAAATTTATTTTACTACTCTGGAGAGGTGCAATTTGAATATCCTGAAGAATTGAAGGACTCCTATTTTTTTTACAGCCTAATCCACCTTCAGCAATTGAAAAACACCTTTGGGATTTCAGGGATTTCATTGCAAATTCCTCATTAATCGAGATATTCAGAGGAAAAATTGTAAACCAGTATCCAGTACAAGTAGACGGGAAGCAACTTCGTACTGGTAAAAAGTACATAGTATTGGAAATACAGGAATGAGTTTTGCATCTGGATCAGGATGTGAAAGACGCAAAGGAATATGAGATTACGGTGGCTTTTGTGTTTCTCTCAAGATATTCAAGTATGGACACTTAAGCCATTTAGCTGGCTGGGTCCACGATAGCATAAGGGATCTTTGCTATAAACCTTACCATGTTTTACTCACTTTTTTCTTTGCTCAACTTATGGAACAACTGCTACTGTGTTTGACATAAAAACATTACTACCTGTAAATAAATCCACTGAAAATAAATTTTAAATTCGTTGTTGACACCCTTGCCTTTCAAAGGTACTCAGACTTTCAATGTTCTGCTCTTTGGTTCTGGTTCTTTTTATGGACAAGGTGTTTGTCTTTTCTAAATGTGTTCAAGCATTTAATTCTGCTTTGGTGTTTAAGTTTATGGCTTCTGTATGTGCTTGCAAGGCACAGAGTTAAGAGATAAAATTAATTTACATCTATAAGATCCAGAAAAGGAAATGGCTATTCAATACAAAGAAATGTTAGTGCTCATTATTATACATCATATAGTTTTAGAAATCTCCTTCTTTCACATGGTTATAGCTAATGGCAAACTTTCAAGAACAAGAGGGAACTACAAACATGCTGGTTTAATAGTACTTTAGTGATCCCAAATCAACTCCACTCAACACAGTTGTGTGTATTTTTCCCAAATGCCTTTACTATATATTGGAACAAGCATTCAGAGAATTATTTATGATGTGACCAGAATAGAAATCACTAAAGTATTCAGCTCTAGTACTGTTTGAATGTGTACTAGGTTTCCTGCTAAATTCCTCAAGGCAAAAAGAAAAGATGCACAGATGGGAACTATCTCTGTGCAAACTGATGCATTAGGAAAGAAAATTAAATCACAGTTAGTCTCATCCACTTCATGAAAAGCAAGAGACCTATAATATCAGTGGTTGTAATTTAAACCTATCCTTGCAAAATATTTCTAAAAAGATGATGATATTCAGATACTTCGATATAAACAC